>WOVY01009868.1:0-318808 GCA_013436015.1 Rhipicephalus annulatus
CTGGAGATCGGTCAGCTGAACCTAGGGGGACATTCCACCCATATGTCGACAGCTTCCTCGACGGGCGAGAAGCGAGAATCAAGATCGACGGGTTACCACCAAAGACGGTCAAGATGGTAGGTGCCGGGACGCCGCAAGGCTCCGTGCTCTTCCCAATGCTGTTCAACCTCGTTACGATTGGCCTTCCGGAGCGACTCAACGCGATCAAAGGAATCCACTATACAATCTACGCAGACAACATTACGATATGGACCACAGAGAGCATGAGTTCTGGGAGTATGCAAGATAGGCTGCAGCGAGCGGTAAGTGAAGTTGAGAAGAACCTTGAAGGCGTCTGTGCTCCAAACAAGTCGGAGATCCTGCTCCACAGACCTCGGAAACCGGGACGTCCCAAGAGGGCCGTGGCCGAGGTCCGTCAGACGGGCGTGTGTGTCACGACAAAAGAAGGAGTCCGCATACCCATGGCGTGCAAGATACGAGTCCTCAGCCTCTGGTTGGAAGAAAACGGTACCAATTCCAAGCTGGTCAGCCAGCTGCAGAATGAGTGGCAGCCGCCACGAACCTGATATGAAGAATCACGAAAAAGAGGAAAGGAGCTAAAGAGCATAATGTAGTGAGACTAATAAAGGCGCTATGCTTTAAGCCACATCGCGTACGTAGCTGCTTACGTCAATTGGAGTGCAAGCGAAAGCAACAAGCTGGACACTATCATCCACAGAGCTTACAAAACTGCATTAGGTGTACCTCACTACACTGCCAATTGCAGGCTCTTTAAACTGGGAGTGCACATTACGCTGGCCGAAATCATCGAGGCTCAGAGGATTGCGCAGCTCGAAAGATTATCGGGCACCAAGACCGGAAAAACCATCCTGGACTCCCTCGAGATTCGTTACCACGGGATACGGGGACTGAAAACGCGCTATGGATAGCAGTCAAGAATTCTATACTCACAGAGAATATGTCCAGAAACATGCACCAGTGCACGATGCCGAAAGGTGCAGATGCAGAGTGTAGGTGATCCTTAAAGAGCACAGCAGCCGAGAAAGTGTCCTTTTTGTCGATGCTGCTAGATACCCCCGGCCCGACCGAGGACAACAGCAGAACGAACGAGAGCAACAACAACGCCAATCGACACCTTCCTTCTCCATGGCGGTGGTCAACACGAGGAAAGAAACTTTGGTGACGGGATCTGCGAGGCTCCCATTGTCTGAGGCGGCAGAAGAAATGGCCATAGCCCTCGCAATAATTCATAGTGGAAAACAAGGACACTCTTATCGTGACGCCAAGACGGCGGTCCGAAACTTTACGAAGAGTGGGTATCTGTCGAGGTGACGCACATGCTAAACGCCAGAGCCGAATATTTCAAGTCTGGTGTGATTGCTGCCAAGTCTCTCAAGTGGTTCCCCGTGCACGTGGGAGAGCGTGGCAGCGACCAAAGATCTGACCTCTCGTCGAGCCACAACGAGCGCGCCACTTCGTCGCGAGACTGCTAACCTGCCGCGACGCAGACGAAAGGGCTGCCAATGTGAGACACATTGACGATTGCGAGGCACCTGAGGTCGGAGGACATAATACCTCTACGACGACGATAACAGACCCCGAGGCCTTACAGGACTGCAAGGACATCATGGTTACATTCCACGAGATCCTAAACCATTACAGAAAAACGTGACGACATTACCCACCACTCCACATGCAGCTAGAAAGGTCTCAGGCGTCTGATCTGAGGCATCTGCAAACCGACACATTTGAGAATCCCCGACACCTGCATAGACTGTCCCTTTCGCTGCATCCGTCACTTGGCTGTCTGTGGTGCGGGCACGACACAGCCGACATGGTGCATATATTTGGGAGTGTGAGTGCAGTGTTCGCCGCCCTTCTAAGCCCACTTGCCGTGCACCAATTCTGGGCTGTCCAGTGAGTCAGGACTACCGCCGAAGACATCGCACGATGCTCAGCGGACGAAAGCTCCTGGAGGCCTAGCCCGGGCCAGTAATTCCACGTTGGATCCTAATAAAGTTTATTACCTACCTACCTGCCTACCTAAATATCAACATAACTTTGCTTAAAATCCTGTTTTCCAAAAAGGTAATACAACTACTATGACAAATTGAATGCTGGGAAGAAAATCTGCTTAGATCAATTCTCGCATCATAAGGAAATGAATGAGCACTTGGTAAAAAAGAACAAAAGTGCGTTCAAATATAGATTGCACATTTGACAAGGTGCTCATAGTGGCTCTCTCGTAACACTTGCAAACTGGCTGTACAGCACTCGTGCACCACCCAGTCGGATGAATACGTTGCTAGTGAAGGCTAAGACTTTAAATTTTTTTGATTTCATCAGCTTGAAATGCAACACTAGCTTACTGTTCGACTGCTTGAACTGTGCATGACCGCTGGGACTCGACTTGACATTCCTGATGGTGTTGGCAATGGATGAAATTTTTTGCAGTTTCCAGTTACCTTGCAAACTTATTTTGCCGGCACTGTCAATGTCCCTGGAAGAGTTCTCGTGCATTTTTGCAAAGTGCTTGCAGAGGTATTCAAAGTTCCAAAGGAGGGTAAGGCACACGGAGCACACAGGCGAACCTGCATATGCTCCAAACAGAAGAGAATCAGGACCACTACCAGCATTATCCTTGAGCACATGCATGGTGTTCAGACTAGCCGAATTCTTGAGAAACTCTTCTTCAAGTACAATGTTTCCATTAACTTTTTTGCAAGAGGAAGTATCAATGTACACTGACGAAAGTATTTTCATGTGAACTTTACCATTAAGGCTCGGCTGAAGCTTTGTGAGTAAGGGTGTTTTCGTTGATAACCATTCCAAAAGCTGTGGTACGAAGGACTTGATGTCAAGGTCATTTGGCACAAAGGACGAAACTCCTGAATGGTCGGATTTCTCCAAGGATCGATTAATGCCATTGTCACTGAGATCGTCCAATGCTGATGGAAGTTCATGCAACGGCTTGTCTTGAAATAATGGGCTACCAGGGACTCTTGTACGCAAGCTGTCAAGCTGTTAACAGTTGGCACGACGGCATCTGGAGCCACGAACATCACCTGCAAATAGACATTCAGCAGCTGTATTTGGCCTGCCTGAACACTTATTTTGTGCAATGCCTCTAGAACACGCCTTAAGAGCGGAGGGCATTATCAAATTTTGATGAGATTCACTTGACCCTATTAAGTCATCAAATTAGGAAAAACCTTTTACCAGACAATCTATGACGGAGATGCCAACACAGCAGGCACTAGAAATGTCTGCTAATCATATCCTACTCCACACAGCATGAATGCGCATTCTATGTGCGCCTCGCATCAGTGAGAATGCTCCTTGCATTATGCGAGAAATTGCATAACAGTGAATGCAAATTCCTTTGAAGATACCTTGGACTCAATCTCGACAGCTAAGGACACTGCTGCCCTCACCTCATTTCAGGATACTACAGAGCTTTTTCGTTAAAATACTGAACTCAAATGAAGCCATGCTATATGTCCTGGAAAAAAAATTGCCCGCAGCTTCCCTCGGGGGAACACTGAGGAGGATGCGGAAGCATGTAATTGGTTAACGGGTGTTAAATTGCGACTTACTTGGGTCGATGGCAAAATTGGTTAACCGTGGTTGTGAAATGGGGTGTTAAATGAGTGAACACGTACGGCACGTATGCGAAAGGGCGGTGTTTATTTATTGCGACGAACTTTGAGGACGATGGCTTTGTGGGCGGTAAAGTAAAGAGTGAGTGGATCGGGTTGCATCGGTCGTAGGTCGAAATTTGCAAAGACGTGGTCGATGCAGGTTCCGCGAATGGTGGTCGGCTGGTGGTGTTTGCAGTCGTCGTGCGTTGCGCGTTTCAGCGAGTGTCGCGACGCCATGTATTCGACTATCCAATCGTCCTTGATGACGTCGACGTTGAAGTCGCCAACTAGCATGAACGGTCGATGTTGCGGTTGTTGTTTTCTGTAATCTTGCACGGCCCTTTCTACGGCGGCACGAGAGAGGTTTGGCGCGAGGTACATCGTCATGACGTTGACGCCACAGACGGTAGCAACGCAGTGCTCGCCGTTGGCGCGTTGTTGAACGCCGGGCTGTAGTCGGAGGTCAATGAAGGAGTCGTCGTCGTTGTCGACGTCACGCTTGACGTAAATTCCCACACCGCCCGCAGGTCGTTGGAACCCGTGCGTGCGCGCGACCGAAGCGTATCCCGCAACGTCGACGTCATTGGCGTTCCACGTCTCGGTGAAGCAAAGCACGTCCACTCTGCGTAGTACACAGATGGTGGGCGACGGCGCGACGGCGCATGCGCGCGCGTCAGCTGTCGAATGTTTGAGAAGCGGTGCGGACGGCGCGGACGGCGCACTACAAGGCGCGAGTATAAGATGCTTCCGCATCTAAAAAGCATAAATCCCAACCGAAGCATAAGAAACTGACACACTTTCGATGAGTGAAACTATTTCTACTAAGTTAACTGCTCATCCAAGAAATTTTAAATATTTTTAACAGCCAACCTTTAAAAGCAACATGCATTCACCCAACACACCACTGCAGACTCTATAAAACCTTCTGAATGTTTGGTGAAAGACTACCCCTTCAGGTGCCACGCCACATCTTTTCTGACAGGGTACACATCACATCTTGGCAAAGCAGAATATCAACCAAGTCGCCTCGCTTCTGTGTAGATACTACAGACTCTCAAAGTTACCCTCCCGAGGTTGGGCAGTACAAACAAACAAGTAGTGCACACAGATAGTTGGGTGCAAAGCTATCCGCCTGGATTGCAATGCAAGCGTTGTTCTCGAGGCCCACTATAAGAGCATAGCATAGCCCTGTAGAGTATAGTACAGTAAATGAGCGCAAGGAGGAGAGATGCCATATTGAGGAGGAAAAGCAGGATGGGGAGAGAGCAAGGAAAGAAAGAAGAGACTTGCAAAAAAGGACGAAAGAGAGGAACAAAGAAAGTGAATAGAACGAAGCTCGCCAAGCTGCACAGTGCCTTCAGGCTAGGCAGCACTAGAGCATAGCTGCTGCTTTTTTTTCTTCTCTTCTAGAAGAAGGATTTCCATTTCCTTTATATAGCCTGCTAGTCTTACCTGGGATCATTAAATGGTGAGAGTAATTTGAGATGTACTTAATTCGCACACGAGCACTTCCTGCAGCAAACTGATTTTTTTTTTGTGGGGGTGAAAGTCCTGGTTTGATAGCTCACTCACAAAGCCAAAAGCTGTTCCCAACATAAACATTAAACAGAAAACAACTTTTAATCTAGTTTAGCCCGAGATTTAGCGGGATATTAGAACACCATGCTTTCTCAACAAAGTAACAGTAACTGTGTAGTATGTGGCAATGTTGATCAAATCTTCCCATTGTTTGATGTTGAAACTTAGGTGCCTTGCATAAAATATTTTAGAAGTAAACTGGAACAAACAGCATTAAAAATTTTGAAAAATACCTTCCTTGGCTTCCTTGGTGCCGGCGAACTGGGACAGAGGACGAGCAGCGCCAGAAGGCCCAGCCTGGTCAATGTGGCAACACAGACACCACAGCGACGACGAGGCGCCTCCGACGAAAGTGCCAGCGTAGCCGTGACCAGACAGCAGTGGTACGAGAGTCGGGACGTCAGCGGCGAGACGCACACCGAGCACACGTAGATTCGATCGTTAACACGACCGTAGTGCTCGAATTCCACGTGGCGACGCACCGACTGCACGCGGGACGTCCAATTGACCCCGCTGTACTTGATGCTCCAGTCGCTGACTGGACACTGCAGCTCCACCGGGGCAGGGAGATAGACCCAAAGAACTTCGCCGTCTAGGATCGGCTGGCGTGGTTGCACCGGGACGGCAGGGCGTGAAGACGCCAGTGCTTGCGAACCAGCCGGTCCAGACGAGGGCGACACAGTGGATGCTAGCGAAGAAGGGCCCGCTGCAGGGGAATCTGGAGTCCCGGGCCGAGGTCGCTGAGGAGGGGGTGGTGCCGGGGAGCCAGAAGGGGCAGGAGCGTGGCGCCGCCTGGGACGACGACCCCTCGCAGAAGTCGAGTGGGCGGGATCCGTGGCAGTAGGACCGGCGGGCAGCAGCAGGGCCGGGCAGGACCAGATGGGCCTGGCGGCAGGCGACGACAACGATGCGGTCACGACGGTGACCAGGGCCCGATGACGTCAACAGGCAGCGACGACCGGGCCAGGCATGCAGCAGGCGGCAGGTGGAAAGCCAGGCAAGAAAATGAGCTCTAGACTCTCACCAACCACCGTCCAGCATACGGAGGTCGCCACGGCCAGCGAGAACGTCCAAGGCCTCCAGGGTCACCAGGTCCACTCCTCCCCACGTCCAAAACGAGTCCCCACCAATCAGCAGCAGCAAGTGCCCTTCCCGAAGGACAGGCACAGCCAGGAATGTCACCTTCCGGGTGTTGCCGGGTCCCCGGGAGGGAATGCTTCTCGACCGAGGGCTAGCGGATCAAAATGGTCGTTTTTATACACATACTGAGTTACTATAAACAATACATTAAAATAACAATGTCGCCCAAAAACAACTAAGTCACTATTACTTTTCTCTGACAGCATTCATAAAAGTTAAAACCTATTCTGTTGCAATCAATATACTTATCTCACAGTAAAGTCTATTAGTGATAGAAAACTAATGCAGCAAGTTTTGCAGTATGGCCAAGTTCAAACTTTTTTAAAGGCTTCCTCCCAGCAACTACCTCAACTATATAGTACTCTTCTGTCTACTGCATTGATTGCTTGAAATTACAATAGTAACCTATGAATTTAGAGCGCCCTTCCATGTTGTTTTTCATGGAAAGAATGCAGAAACAAGACTGTGGTGCAGGCTTGCCGAAAATCATTAAATTTCTGCTAAGAAGTAGCAGGTTTCACCTGCTTGCACAGCTTAGCAAAATAAGTGCGGCTATTGCATCTCGGACTTAAGCAACAATTAATCTCTATGGCGAAATAACAGTATTTTCTGGAGTGTCAAAAACTGTGGTCACGAAGGTGTTGGCGGCGCGGAGATAGAAAAGAGCCATTGCTCACAGTGCACTGCTTTGGCAACCAGAACAAGATGGGTGGAGCAGCAGAGGTGCGCAAGAGGCCTGGAAGGCAAGTCACGGAGTGCCAATACCAAAACTAGAGCTGCAGTCGCAGCACGAGGAGCACTCCTGCAATGGGAACAGTGAAGCAGCATGTGAGCATCACGGGTTGCTTCCATTCAAAGGATCACGCCAAAGGCACTGCCAGCAGAACTCAAGGACACAGGTCAGGGTAGATGTCTCTCCAAGTTTAATGGCGCCATCCTAGATCAACATGACATCACGACATGCCTGGGTGTACCGATAGAGGCGACATTCGAAATGATGCTGATAAGATTATAAGTTGAAGCTTCATCTGATCTTATTTACAATAACAATCTTTCCGCTCCATAATTCCAGCTAAAAAGATAAAAGCCGATGGACAGTTTACGCATTTATAATAGCGATGGCTTCTCACAGATCCAAATAAGACCTCAGTACAATGGTCACTAAATATACGGGCAGGTGTGAACACACTACACGCTACTACACTCACTAGCCCTAGAAGAGCACATGCCATTAAAATGCATTGCACTAATGAAGTTTGTAGGCAATAGCAATAACTGAAAAATAGAAACTTAAGTGAAAACTTATGAAAAAATGTATCAAAAAATCACTCGTCTTGGTAAACCCGCACACACAACTCAAAGCAACTGCTTCGAATATGAAATAAAATCTGGCTTAAATATCAGTATCTGGGGTGCAACAGACGAAAAAGAATTTCGGAGCAGTTTTTGGAGCAGCAAAATGTTACTTATGAAGTACTAAGATTCAAATTTGGAGCATGTTACAGGAGAAATAACATTAATTTTTTATCACTAAAAACCAAATTCTGAGCAGCGTCAGAAACAAGGCTTAGATTTAGAAAAATATATATATGTACAAGCTATTCAACATTCCCTAAATCATGCAGACTGAATACGAGTGTTGCTATTTCAATAAAAGTAGCATTTTCTTTAATCAGCCCCTCTACGAACATTAATGAGGTCCACATTTGAATTCGCTACTGTTTGACAGAGCTCTAGGATTAAAATGTGTATCTTCCAAGAAGGTGCCCATGAGATTCGTAAAACTGGAAAATACAAAAAACTGGTGCATAGTTTTGTTCGAGTTTTATACGGCTGCAGAAAGGTCATACAATACTCCAAATCATTTTGCTAGTAGCTTTGTTAGGACGTAAGCAATCCTATTAGTACTCAGAGTTATGGAGTGTATACACACATCAGTAATTGTACAAACTGTGCTGTGCCTAGAGACTACTGCTATAAGCCACTTCCAAACCTTTAAACACTTTTCTGCAGGCCAGCCATGTACTATGGCGAAGGCGACATAAGCGGTGTTACGGAACGGGTTAGAACAAGGTCGAAAACTTTCGAACCAATAACCCCCCCCCCCTCATTTTTTTTCATGAAAAGGTTAGGTTTAGGTGACAACCTTTTCTGCTTGCTTGCAAGGTGCATTTCACCAGATACAGTAACGACGGCACACACCCACTGGCCTGGCGACGGAACCATATTGCAAGTAGCGTTGCACAACTAATGTGGTCATTGCATGAACTAATGCTGGAAGCGAACAAATTCGACATACTGCGACTTTGTACGCTTCCAGCTTTAGTTCCTAATAATTCATAACATGCCATGGCTGTGTTTGCTGAGCAGGAAATTCATATTTCTAGCGTTGCTGGCTACTGCAACACTTTTTTATCTTGAAGTTGTTCCGCTATGCATTCGCTGCGGGCAGCGAACTGAGGGGCGCACAGCATTGTTACTTCATCTGGTAAAACACATTTCGAGAGTCTTTTAGCCTAATGAAGTACTATCTTGCACTGGTTTAGGGTCTGCCCACTTGGATTGATTGATGACACAAGCGGCCTAAGTGACATCTTTTTCTCGCTTAAATTATGGCAACTGAAAAAATTTTGAAGCTGGTTGGGGATTTTGGGGCAATTTTCATAAAATTTATGGTTTTGGAACAGTTCGGTGCACAAATGAATAATTGTATCAAATTGACACAGCTGTCACTCCCCTGCAGTATCAAATATTGACCAGAACCATTAATCTTTTACGTGCAAGCTTACATGCCCCGCTTTTCAAATTACTATCACAAAGTGTTTCCTTGAAGTAGTTTACCACCTAGAGAGAAAGTGGTATTAGTAGAAAGACAAATTGACAAGGTATTATTAAGCAAAGTACAACAAGACAGAGAAACCATCCACCCGCTAATTACATCCAGAAGCACGGTGTCAGGTTACATAGCCTTAAGAGGGTTAATTATGCACAAACACGAATGCGGCATTTCTAAATCTGCTGTCATGGGATGGGTCCCACTTACTGTCAACAAGCGTTCTGCAAGCAACGACAGCACCAACTTGCTTGCACATAACCAACGTTCACAGAGCAAAATGTCGCTGTCTCTTCTTATACTAACGAATCCCCACTGCAATCTGTTTCATAACAACCCCTATTAGCAGCGATAACCGTGTCTAAATATTTGTCGAATATTACGGCTCCCACGAGCACCATTTCCATGAACTGCCCTGATAGGCTGCAAGTGTTCCTTTCAACTCGACTGCCACCAACCCAGTGCCCCTTTGCAATTGGGAACCTAAAACCCACCAAGCTCTAGAAACTGCGATCAGTCACAGAACATCACTCCAAGCTACAGCCATATTCTGGTCATAATTACTCTCGTGGTCATTGCAGTAATGCGGTGATGAAAGTGGAATTGTTGCTTTTAAGAGCAGATTGTGCAGCAGAAAAAGTGGTGCTTTCGAGCAGCCTGTAGTGTCTTCAGAGTAAATGCTATAGCCTAGGGTTGCTATTGGTGTTTTCGGAGCACATGCATGTTCCTAACGACTCCGGAAGTCTAAAACGTGACTTAAGCATCTAATAAATATTTATTATTATTATTAAACATGCCGTATGCAGCAATAAAGTTGGCATAAATCATGGGCCGGGGATGGGGGGAGGGTCAAGAGAGTTTGGACTTTTCTGGTTTTCAGGCTGAGGAGGGTACCTCTTGCAAGTGTCCCACTTGAGATTTAGTTTTAGCATATGATATATTTGAGGTAACAGTCAAGTATAGTGCAATGAACTTTTTAAAAGGCTTTTTATCTTTTACTGCGTACCTTTGTTAAATGTCCCTCAGTGGTGTGAACTTTGGGAATCGAAAAATTGTGAAGAGGGATCGATTAGAACAATACAATTGCTGGAGCTCTAACCCCATGCTCGTTTTTTTACGTTTTATTTGAAAGCATAATTTATTCTTATTCAAATAAAATTACGACCCATATAAAAATATTAATTGGACACCATGGCCTGATATGTGTCAGCCCTTGAGATTTTTCTGGATTCCTGCCATTGAGTAGCACACTATAGGATGATAGTGTATACAGCTTGCTTCTGGTTTCGCTTAGGCTTACGGGATGGTCCCATGGTTCAACAACATTCTTTTTAGTTTGCGAACATCTTTTCGGAGCAGGTCTGGAGCAGTATTTTTCTTTTGGAGCAGTTTCGAGCAATCGGAGCACCACTTCCATCACTGCTAACGTTATCAGGCCATGCTGTTAGCTATTCACAGATTGAATCACCGAGAAAACTTTGCCCATATTTCATATTCCTCCTGTGGTATCTTCCTTGACAGCTTGTGAGCCTCATATCGCCCTTTACAGCTTCGTTTGAAGCGAGCGTCTAAGGCAGTCTCCCGCAGTTCCTTGAGCCATGTCCTGTCCTGATTACACCACTGACACAAGACTGGGTTTGCAAATCACACCTTTCCGCAAACCCGTAACTCCACAATGTTCTGCAGCATTCCTTTTTTTTTTGTCATGGCTTTTTCCTGTACAGAGCTTTTATGCTGCTCGTTGTTTCTCATCATCATCATCAGCCTGACTACGTCCACTGCAGGACAAAGGCCTCCCCCATGTTCCGCCAGTTAACCTGGTCCTGTGCATGCTGCTGCCAATTTATACCCGCAAACTTCTTAATCTCATCTGCCCACCTAACCTTCTGTCTCCCCCTAACTCGCTTGCCTTCTCTAGGAAATCCAGTTAGTTACCCTTAATGACCAGCGGTTATCCTGTCTACGGGCTACATGCCCGGCCCATGTCCATTTTCTCTTGATTTCAACTATTATATCCTTAACCCCCGTTTGTTCCCTAATTTACACTGCTCTCTTCTTGTCTCTCAAGGTCACACCTACCAGTTTTCTTTCCATTGCTCGCTGCGTCGTCCTCAATTTAAGCTAAACCCTCTTTGTAAGACTCCAGGTTTCTGCTCCAAAGCTAAGTACCGGCAAGATACAGCTGTTATGTACCTTCCTCTTAAGGGATAGTGGCAATCTACCTGTCATATATTGAGAGTGCTTGCCAAACGTGCTCTACCCTATTCTTATTCTTCCAGTTACTTCAATCTCGTGGTTCCGCTCTGCGGTTACTACCTGCTCTAAGTAGACAGTCTTTTACAACTTGAAATGCACAATTACGTATCTTGTAGAGCTGCTCTCTTCCAAGGTTGTTGTACATTACTTTCGTTTTCTGCAGATTAATTTTAAGACCCATCTTTCAGCTCTCCTGGTCTAACTCCGTAATCATGAGTTGCATTTCCTCCCCTGAGTTACTCAGCAATGCAATGTCATCGGCGAAGCGCAGGTTACTAAGCTCTTCTCTTTTAGTCTTTTCCAATTTAGTGCTCGTGACTGTTCCACACTTGAAAAAGAAGAGCCACTTCCTCTTTCAATGTGGCACCCTTACCTAGCTACTTATATTCTCAAGGAATTCTGTGGCCCTTCACTGATACTGCCTCATTACTGCTGCCATTGAATACTATCAATCTCGGTAATTTTTTATGTATGGAGCGCTCAAGTTGGATAACTGCAGCTGGGAGGCTTAGTGAGGTCCTTGCGGGAAATCTGACCTGCCCAGTTGGCAAATACCGCAGCTTAATGTGGTTATCAAGAGTCAATAAAAGCACTCATGGTGCCAAAAACCTTTACACTATGAAGCGCATAGTTATTCATGCTCAGATTTTGGCCTACGTGAACTACAGGCACATAGGCGCTTGGAGTTGGCGAGGCAGCGTGCCTACCACCTTGTCTTGAAAACAGCAAAAGACAAAAAATAAGCAAGTAATTTCAAAGCACTAATTTGCAGCAGGTTTCTGTGCATTGTCTGGAAACGAAAAAGTTAACTTTACTCGAAATCCGCAAAATGGATATGCGTGCCGTGCACACAGAAGTTGCAGACAACTATACAAGGACGCACACATTAAATACTTCTTGTTTCACTTGAAGAACCGAGTCGAACGCGAGATGGCAACTATACGACCGGCGAGAAATCACCATGGGACAACAGCACAACGCTCATAGGCAACAGGCTGGATTTTTTGAACAACTTGACCAGTAATCAACACTGTAGGACGCACCTCTCAACACAAGCACCACTATAGAGGCTAGAAGGTTTTCCTAGTGTCCGGAGCGGGCGTCTCTTACCCAGGCGCCGCTGAAAGCAGTTTGGATGAGTGGAACGGCGGCCGGGTGGTGGCGCTGGGTGTCGAGTTTTATTCGGGCTGTCAAGGTGGATGGACGTGTTTTTTGAGCGCTCCGGATCGACTGCGCAGATAAGTGTTTTTGCATGTTTTGAGCTTGTCTTTATAATTATAAGGCAGCGGTTGAAATCTTCGTAGCACTTATTTTATGGTACGGCTTTTTCGGGGGCCAGACACCCGGTATTTATTAGTTAGTGCGGGTGGGTGTGTTTGAAATTTTTTTGTTTTTTTTGCCACCCCGTGGGGGAGGTGCGCGTACATTGAACACGCAAATTTTTGTAGTAGAGCTTAGACTTTCTTTTTCTTTCGTAGTGCAGGGCTCGAGTTTAGTAATTATCGAGTATAGGGACAATTGCTGTCAGAAAGACATAGTTAAAAAGACTGTAAAATGTTCAGGATGTGGAGTGGGTTCGAAAGTGAACCCAAGCGTAGAAGCGGATGGAGAAGAGGCTGACGCGAAGTGTAGGCAATGTGAGGTCGAGGAAAAAATGGAGAAAATGATGGTTGCCCAGAGTGAACTGCTGATGAGAATCGCCGAGCTCGAGACTGCGTTGGCGACAGAGCAAGAGAAAACGAGGGCAACGGGAGAAAGACTGAAGTCTGCCGAGGAAGCGCTAGCGAAGCTGAACAAAGAAGCGACCTACCGAGAGAACAGTAGGGAACCGGCCACCAGAACGGTGGAGAAGGAAAAGCAAGCAAGTTTGGAAAAAACAGGTTTAGCCGGTTCAACTGTCGCAAGGCCCAGCTTCAGCGAGGTAGTGGTGGGGCAGGGAGGGAACAAAGCAGCCGGCGTCACAGGTGCAAGTAGCCCCCAGGTGCAGAACGCTCCCGCTGAAAAGACACAGCATGTGATAATCGCCGGGGACTCGAATTTAAATCGATGCACAGAAGCCATCAAAGAGAGGGTAAGAGGTGACAAGAGGGTTGCAGTAGGGGCGTTCCCAGGACGCAAGCTGGAAGCAGTCATGAGGCAAGCGAGCGCAAAGCTCAAAACGACAGCTGATAGACGAAACCTCGTGATAATTTCAGGCGGTTTTAAACGATGTCCTCAATGAAGATGCAGCAGGACTAGCAGCCACACTGGCGAAAGGCGTCGATGACATGCGCGCCACTTCTCCTAAGGTACAGGTAGTGATATGCACGATACCGGAGGTACCGGTGCGTGATAGCAACCTGCAAAGAGCGGTGGTCAACGCAAACCAAGAGATATGGCGGATGAGTCGAGAGAAAGGCTTTGAGGTGGTGGAAATAAACAGAGAGGTGCATAGGTGGGGGGGTTTTCAACAAGACAGAATTCACTTTGATGGGCGGCTAGGTCATGAGGTGGGTTGGCGACTTGCAGGACGCGCAGTAGCTTTTTTGGGGGGCAAGCGAGCCCTTCGGGGTGCAGGATAGCTAGTAACGAGGAAAACAACCAGGGAGACTCTTCGACAGGTGGTATGGACAGATACGATTCCAAAGTGGCACCAATATCTAAGATAGGTAGAGTCCGAGGCATAAATAGACGTAACCACGAGCGCCGAGCCAATTCAGACATAGGGTATATTAACATGCAGGGTGGTAGGAACAGGCTGAAGTGGGAAGAGATAGAAGAACAGCTAAGGGAAGAGAGGCCGATGGTATACGGTTTTGTAGAAACACATCTGAGGGACATGGAACAACCTCCGAACAATCCGGACTACGCGTGGGAATATTGTAATAGAAGAGAAGGCAGCAGAAAGGGGGTGGTATTGGGGCATTCATTCATAAAAGTACAGACTGGCAAAGGGTCAAGCAGGAGTGCAAGGAACATTTATGGCTAAAAGGGAAAGTGGCAGGTCAAATGACACTCCTTGGTTTCGTGTACTTGTGGACGGGAGCAAAGGCCAGAGAGGAAAACCAGGCAATGGTAGAGTGTATATCAAAGGACATTCAGGAGTTAGGAAGAGAGTGCGAGATAAATATACTAGGAGACATGAATGCGCACATAGAAGATATAGATGGGTATACCGACCCGACAGGCAAAATGATCATGGATATGTGTGAAAGGCTTGATTTGATCATTTGCAACAGTACCGAGAAGTGTGAAGGGCAAATAACATGGGAGGTAGGAAGGCTTCAGTCGACTGATAGATTATTCACTGATGTCACATAGGATGTATGATAAGCTCAGGGGAATGCACATAGATGAAGGTGGCTCCAGAAGTCTGGGTAGCGATCACAAACGTATCAAGCTAAGTTTTGGAAGAGCAGTGAAAGTGGGAAGGAGACAAGATGAGCAACTACAGGAAAATTTTTATTCAGAAAGTCAAATTGAAATAGCCACTAAAAAATTGAGAAAGTAATCACGGAGGATAATAAGACAGTGTGGGCATACACGAATCTAATTACACTGTTTGAGCTAGAGCTTGCTAAGACGCGTGACAAGTCACCCCGGAAAAGAAGACACAGACCCAAAAGTTGGTGGGATGAGGAAGTTAAGAGAGCCATAGCAAAACGTCAGGAAGCCTCTAGCGAACACAGACATGCTAAGCAGCGGGGTGAACCGACAGATGATGTTGAAAGAAAATGGGCAACCTTTCTAAGCTGTAGAAGGGATGCATCCCTTCTGATCAATGAAAAAATTAGAAGGAAGGGAGCTCAGTGGCTGGCAGAAGTACATAAAAAATAGAAAGGCAGCTGCGAAATTTTGGAACCATCTAAACTCCCTAAGAAATGAGACGAGACTAGAGCAGAGTTTTATAACTACAGCCCAAGGTGCTAGGCTAGAAGGGGACGAAGCTATTGAATATATAAGAACAAGGGTGACAAAAAAATTTCAACAAAGAAGTACTTTATGCACCACAATAGACAAGGACGAATCAAGTGGTGCATGGCTCCATTTTCACAACAAGAGTGGGAAAGGGCGGAGAAAAAGGTTCCTAGTAGTACATCAACAGGCCCAGATGGCATTCCAATTAGGCTAATAAAGACATTAGGTCCGAAGTCTAAGCAGGCTTTGAGAGAGGCAGTGAGCACAATAATAATCGATGGTGAAGTTCCCGATGGATGGAAACTTAGCAGGATGAGCATGATCTATAAAGGAAAGGGGGACAGAGCTGACATAAACAACTACCGTCCTATAACAGTGATATCAGTGGTCTACAGGCTGGCGATGCAGATTATAAAGGAAAGACTGCAGGCGTGGATAGAGGATGAGGGGGTGCTGGGGGAACTGCAGAATGGGTTTCGGAAACACAGGAGGTTGGAAGACAATCTGTTCTCACTGACGCAGTGCATCGAAATAGCAGAAAAGGAACACAGGCCCCTGTGGCTAGCATTTTTGGATATCAGGGGAGCGTACGATAGCGTGGTTCAAGAGGAATTGTGGGGAATACTGGACACACTAGGCGTGGAACATGTAGTCACTAATCTTTTAAAGGGTATCTAGAAAGGTAACAAGGTAGTTATAAAGTGGGAAAAACAGGTATCCAAGCCTGCAGAGGTAAAACGGGGGCTTAGGCAGGGGTGCCCCCTGTCACCCTTATTATTCATGATGTACCTACAAGGATTAGAGGCAAAATTAGAGGGAAGTGGACTGGGCTTCAACCTCTCTTTAGTCAAACAAGGAAAACTTATTGATCAGGCACTACCAGCATTAATGTACGCAGATGATATAGTGCTAATGGCCAACAACAAGGAAGATTTGCAGAGATTGATGGACATCTGCGGTAATGAGGGAGATAGGTTAGATTTTAAATTCAGTAAGGAAAACTCAGCAGTCATGATTTTCAATGACAACGAAGATAGTGAGCTTAGAATACAGGAAGTCACGCTAGAGATAACAGATAAATACAAATATCTGGGCGTATGGATAAGCAATGGGACCGAGTATCTGAGGGAACACGAAATATACGTGACGACTAAAGGTAACAGGAATGCAGCAGTCATGAAAAATAGGGCACTGTGGAATTACAATAGGTATGATGTTGTGAGAGGAATATGGAAAGGGGTCATGGTTCCTGGGCTGACGTTCGGCAATGCGGTCTTATGCATGAGATCAGAAGTTCAAGCAAGATTAGAAATTAAGCAACGTGGAATAGATAGGCTTGCTTTAGGAGCTCACGGAAATACACCAAATCAGGGAGTACAAGGTGATATGGGATGGATATCATTTGAGGGCAGGGAAGCTAGCAGCAAGATAAAATTTGAGAAACGATTGAGAGAAATGGGGGAAGAGCGTTGGGCTAGGAAGGTTTTCAGCTACTTGTACATGAAGAATGTCGATACAAAATGGAGGAAGCGAACCAGGAAGTTGACTGGTAAATACTTAGAAAACAGCAGGTGGCCAAACCAAAAAGAACTATCGGTTAAGAAGAAAGTGAAGGAAACGGAGACTGACATGTGGAGAATGGGCATGATTAAAAAGTCCGCACTAGAGATCTATCAAACTTTTAAGCAGGAAATTGCCAAGGAAAGGATCTATGATAATACTCGGGGTAGTTCTCTACTGTTTGAGGCCAGGACGGGAGTACTGCGAATCAAGACAGATCGGGCCAAATACGAAGGGGTAGACACAGTATGCAGTGCGTGTGGAGAGGAAGAAGAAACTGCCGAACACTTGATAATGTTCTGTAAAGGGCTTCACCCAATAGTTCAGGATGATAGCGCAGAGTTTTTCAAAGCACTGGGGTTTAGGGACAGGGAGGGCAAAATAGACTTTAAGCGGGCAGACTTAACTAGAATGAGGTTATCTGATTGGTGGCTAAAGTCAAGGCACGAGTGAAAGTTAAACCCTTCACTGCGAAGTACGAATCCTCAACTTCATTATTTAAAGAAAAAAAAGAGATAAATGTAATGGTTAGTTCACTAAGTTTTACGGCTAGGTGGCGTTAGCTGCCGCCCGATCTAAAGGGTACAGCCACATCCATCCATCTATCCATCCATCCGCTGTCAGCAGCGGCTCGCGCAGCAGTAGAGGGCGCGTAAACGTGTACCTTTCTTTGGTGTGGTTAGCACGTGCGTTGTTGGCGTGCTCCTTGTTTCTTCCCTGTGTGCTCAAGACACTATGTGAGGCAGCGTTTTGAACCGTTGTGTGAGCCTACAGCCCTCTGTTTCGCCTGGCACACAAGCTCAGAACCCGGGAACTTGCGTGTTATGAAACACGTTACGATTTCAGCGTGCACAGAAGCCACTGCGGCGCAGGAAAACTCATTTATTTGCACCATGTTCTGCCGCGGCATTAAGACAGATGAACTGCCAGGAAATAACGAGTGTGACGCTGCGGAGGCGCTGAAGAAGGCCGATGGACTGAAACTTTGCCCAGGATGTGGCATTAAGCCAGTAGCAAGTGGCCAGTGCGTGAAGTTTGGTGCAGCTCACTTCGCAAAGAACTGCCTGGTGACCAGCCCCGACGGGAAACCCTGTTTGCGCTGTAAATACACTCGGAAGCTGGTGCAGAATCACATGTACAGGCTGAAGAAGAAACGCAGCACAAGCTTCAAACAGCGGTTGGCCAGAAAGTCGCTCGAGTTGTTCCGAACGAAAAGAAAGCGAAAAGAAACCATCGAAAGGCCTCCGACCAAACTCGCCGAGTGCGCAGTTTCTCGACAATTTCATTGAGTTCCTGGCTGAGTGGGAACAACACGCTGCTGAGCATGGTGGCGGGTTTTTGAGTCCAGGAACTGCCTGTGAGCTGCGTGCGACTTTGAAAAGCACGCTGTCACTTCTTTGCTACTTGAGTAGCTCTCTTGGTTTTAAATATTTCTTAACGGCAAATTTAAGCCAAGACAAAATGGAAAATGTGTTCGGCATTGTAAGGCAGTCTTTCGGATGCAATGACCACCCATCACCGGAGCAGTTCTTGATAATAATCAACAGTCTGTCATTCTACAGCCTAGCACGGTCCCCTAAGAATGGGAACTCTCCCGAAGAAGTTGTCCCAGCACATTTGGGGCCATCTGACCTTGGTAGAGAAAAGTCAGTCCACATATCAGCAGTAATTGACGAGATTTTGGATGATGGCAACTTGGAGCCTGCAGAATATGTGTTGCGAACACAAGGGCTGCTTGATCACAAAAGCTGCATTGAAAAGTACAGTGGCAGCCACCTTGTATGTTGTGAGAAAATCCCTCAAAAGGTCTTCATGCCTTGGATGCGCTTCTTCTCTTTGTATTTTGCCTGTGCAAGCAGATTGAAATGATAATGCTTCTTTTACGCGAGAATTTGATCATGCTGGGTTAATTTACCCTTCCAAGCCGGTCGAGGAACTCGTTGGGAATCTTGAAAACACCTTTACTGTGTTCTTCAGCAGAAATGAGCTTCATGCTGAAAGCATGATGGACTTTTTGCAGTTTTTGCATGGAGCTCAGCTGAAAGAAGTTGGGTGCAGCGAACACGGAAGGGATGTTACGAGGAACATAATTAAGTTCTATGCCCTGACCCGATTACACTTTTTTGCAAAAGCAAAGAACCTGGAGAGGAGCACTCAGAGGCAAAAACAAAAACTTCTGAAAATGAGGTGATGTCAATAAAAACGTCTGCAGTTCAGCAAAGTGACCTAGCCTTGTACACGCACCGTCGTGCATACTTTTTTGAAGTGTAAAATGTTCTGTGCTCGTGTGTATTTTTTGTTTTTTGCACGAAAAGGTGACTGTTTGTTAAATTATGTATCTATTTCTTGCTTTGCTCCCAAAAATGGGAATGCGTGTTAATTTTCAAAATGTGTGATTTTTTTAAGTTTCATTTTGTAACGCTGCAATAAATGCTCATTGACAATCTTGAATTCTGTTATGTTTGGGGTTGTTGTGTGGTAGTTTTTGTATTGGAAACTTCAGCTGTATTTCATAACTCGTTGCTTCCGCTATGTTCTTAATAGTAGTAATATTTTAATTACTACTCAAGATGGCTGGAACCACGCGTACAGGGCCGATAAAGGAAAAACTGCCCCTTCCACTTGCTGCAGTGGCATAGTGCATGGCTAAAGCGTTGTGCTGCTGAGCACAAGGACGCTGGTTTAATTTCTGGCCGCGGCGGCCGCTTTTCTGAGGGAGCTGAAAAGGAAGAACACCCGTGTGTTCGAGATTTCGGTGCACGTTAAAGATCCCCAGGTGGTCGAAATTAATCGGGAGAGTTCCACGAAGGCGCAGTTTCGGCACGTTAATCCCCACAATCAAACTACCACTTCCGATGAGGTTTGCGCACCCAAGCCGTGGTCGCGTAATGTGCGCTTGTCAAGCTCACAAGATCGCCATCGTGAGTGTATGTAATCGCATGTTTGATTATTTTTCGTGTGTCTGCGGAGGACTTGTAGTGAGCGGCCAAAAAAATATGCTCGCACGCGAACAGCCGCACAAAAGCGCGCAGACGCCCACGAAAGCCGCGCGCCAGCGAGCCGTTGCGCCATCTACTGTGGATCATTGCAGACTATTTCGCTTCTTTAGCCTCTATAGCACCAGGATGCTTTTAGGCTTAAGGCTCCGATGCTTTTAGGCTTAAATGACTCCGCGATTCGGGAATGGATTACTACGATAATTGCTGTAGATTGTGATTCTTTCCAACATCCACGAAGACGCTTGCACTCGTTTTACTAAAGAAAAAACCATATTCGGATGAATACACTCGTATTGTAAGCACCAAACAATAAGCCATCTACAGAACCCGCCAAAACGTATTTCCACCGTTTTCAACGGCTAATATAAATTACAAAACACGATGCGTTAACACGAACATGTTTTACAATAAGCGCAGTTTTGGACAACTGGGTTTCCAAACCTTTCCAACATAAACGGACGTAATGGGCCTCACTTCGTGGTCCCAACATTTATGGTACCATACAACGTTGTAAGAGCAGCAGCGGGCAGTTTTTGAACCGAACAAGGAAAGGAGTTGGCCAAAGACTCTTCATGGACTCCTCTGCTTTAGTGACCTAGCATTCGCGAGAAATAAGCACGCACGATTTCGGCAGAGCGTGCGAAAAAAGATTTAACAGCGGGATTCTTACCTTAATTACGCCAGAAATCGGGAAACATACATTGAGGAGCAAATCACAGAACCAGTATGGGCGAAAAAAGAAACCACAAAAAAACGAGCTAGAAGATAATTGTTAGATAAATCAACTTACATAGCAATTGAAGTAATAATGTAGGGTGTGTCCTCTAGCGGCAGAAAACCAAACCACATTTTTTTGTAGTTCAGTGCTTTTTTTAGCAAGAGACGCTCGCAGTTGACACCTAAAGTCAAGGCACGAGTGAAAATTAAACCCTTCACTGCAAAAACCCAGTCCTCAACTGCACTATTCAAAGAAAAAAAAATCTAGGTTTTGCTTCTCCAAGTATTACGGCTAGGGGCGTTAGCCGCCGCTCTATTATGGTGGCTAGAAGGAGAGGAACATAGGAGGAAGAAAAAATGCCATGACGTCATATTCGTGAAGCCGCCGCACACGGAGGAAGGCCGCCGCATGGATGAATGGTCGGGTGGATTGATATGGCTGTATATATATATATATTAGATCGGGCGGTGGCTAACACCTACAAGCCATAATACCTAATGAATCAAAAACTAGATTTTTTTCCTTTAAATAGTGAGGTTGAGGGCTGGTACTTTGCAGTGAAGGGTTTAATTTTCAATCGTGCCTCAACTTTAGCCACCAATCCCACATAACCTTGTACTCCCTGATTTGGTGTATTCCCGTGGGCTCCTAAGGCAAGGACAAGGGATAGTTGGGCTAGTTGGTGATACATTATGGGCAGTAAAAGCGCACAAACTCACGGGATGAAAAGAAGAGACGCAAACAAGCGCTGACTCTCAACTGAAAAATTTATTGAAATATACGAATTATCTGAACACATAAGATAAAAACACACAGAACATGCGCAGAGGGCCCAGCGAAGAAACGTGTCGACGTCATAATAGTTTTGCGCTACGGGTAATCTGCGCAGGCGCGGCATATTCCATTCAATCAAACATGCTACTGATTAGGATTTTTTTATTGTTATTATGTAAAGATATTGATGTCTGACTAACGCAGGACTCCCCTTCTTTTTTGATATAGAATGCTTCCACTAGTTTTCTTGTGACCTGATCGCTATGTTTGAATAGCACTGTCGTTTCATTGAACAAGGGCCTGCACCCACACGTGTGACAGTGCGAAGACTAATTCACGTACGTGATGGTCTTGAAGGCAGGCAGGCAGGCAAAGAACTTTATTAATATCCGGAGGTGGCGCTCAATCCCCCTAAGGGGACAACACCGGTGGGCCACTCTCACGACGGGACGGGGAGGTTGAACTCCACGGCTATGTCGTGGGCCCTCTGGATGCCCTAAGCTGGTCTCCATTGTCGTGGCTTGTGAGGAGACAGGTCCAGTTCGCCTCCGTAAAAGGAGACTCGCTGCTCTCGCGCAACGCAGGGCATTCCCACAGCATGTGTTGGAGAGTACATTTGGGATGACTACAGCGCGGGCACCTCGGATCTATGCCATCTATGTATTCAAAGCAAGTTAGAGGCGATGCATACGCCTCCGTCTGTAAGAGTCATAGAGTTATGGACTGAGGTCTTGTTAAGTGTGGGTGCGGGAGTGGGTATTTCCACGGCTCCAACTGGTAGTGTTTGCAAATTTCATTAAAAGTTAGCAAAGGGTCTCTGAAGAAACAAGTGACGTCCTCAGCCTTCGAGAGGTTCTCCCCGGCGTGGAATGTGAGACCTCGCGCCCGGGAGTGAGCCTACTCGTTGGCATTAAAGATGGCTCCGTGTACGTGTAGGCCAACGTGTGCCGGGAAACAGATTATGTGTTTTTTGCCTGGCCAATTGGGAGCAGAGAGAACGCGCGCTGCTTCCCGACAAACTGAGGCCGCCATGAAGGCCTGTGCGGCTGCGCGCGAATCCGTGTAAATGGCGGTGCGATCGGTGGCAGCGAGAGCTAGTGCCACAGCTACCTGCTCGGCGCGATCAGCGTTTGAATTTAATAAAGTCATAGACAACAAAGTGTTCGCCTTTGAGTGTTGTAACCACCGAGACAAAATGGTCCGTAGAGCTGTACTGCGCTGCGTCTACGAAGGCCACGTATCCTCCATAGCAGCTGCGGTACTAAGTAGGGCTCGTGCCCGTGCCTGACGTCTCCCAACGTTAGGTGTGGGATGCATGTTACGGGGTATCGGGAACACTATTAATTTTGCGCGCAGGTCTTCGGGAAGCTGCTGCGGACATTCTTGGGATACGGGAGATTTGAGCCCGAGGTGGGCTAGTAACCGTCGCCCAGCTGCAGTGGAAGACAGCCTTACAATTTGAGGTACTTTTTGAGCTTCTACGTTTTCGTTGAATGTGTTATGAATGCCTAGCTCATTGAGCTTGACCGTAAGGGTGCTGCCAGGTAACCCGAGCAGCTGTTTAACAGACCGGCGGATGATCACGTCGAGACGGCGTATGTCTCCTTTTTGCCACAGGTGGGCGGGAGCCACACAGTTGATGTGGCTCATGAGGAAAGCGTGAAACAGTCTGCGGAGATTCCCCTCAGATAGTACACCACACCTGCTAGCTACTCTGTTAATTTAGCCATTGCTTCGGCCTTCCTGGAATTATTAGAAATACTGACGTCATTATGGCCGTTGGCCTGAATTACCATGCCTAGTATGCGAACTTGGTCCACCGTGGGGATTAGTGTACCATCCGCCGTCAGGACATTGATCCCCGCGTATGCGTCTCTGCGCGCCTTGTATTTCGGGCGGTATAGAAGTAATTCTGATTTCTCTGCTGATAGCGAAAGACCGGCCTGCCGTAAGAATATTTGTATCGTGTTTACCGCATCTTGCAGTTGCTCCCCGATATGGCCGTCACTGCTGCTCGTACACCAGACGGTGATGTCGTCTGCGTAGAAAGCGTGACTGATGCCGCCCATCTGTGAGAGTTGTTGTGACAGGGCGCGCATGGAGAGGTTGAACAGGAACGGAGAGATCACGGCCCCTTGGGGTGTGCCCCTTGGTCCCAGTTTTGAATTTCTTCGAGCCCACCGAGCCGAGTTGCCGTCCTGTAGCCGTCCTGTAGCGCAAGAACGATCTAACATAGTTGTAGAAACGCGTACCTAATCCTGCTTCGCGAATCGAGTCGAGGATATGAGAGTGCTTGACGCGGTCGAATGCCTTCTCGAGGTCGAGCGCTAGAATGGCTCTAGTGTCTCTGGTGATCTTATCCATGAGCTCATAGTTGAGCATCAGCATAACATCCTGCGTGGAGAGGGACGAACGAAAGCCAATTTGGTTGATCGGTAGAATCTGGCGCTTCTCAACAAATTTTGTGACTCGATTGAGTATCACGTGTTCGGCCATCTTACCCACGCAGGACGTGAGCGAGATGGGACGAAGTGAACCAAGCGCTAACGGTTTACCCGGCTTAGGGGTAAGTATGACGGTTGCCTCGCGCCATTCAGGCGGAACGTTGCCAGTCTCCCACATTATGTTAATGTGCTCGGTCAGAACTTTTATGTCCTCCTCGGCAAAGTTTTTGAGAAGCTTAATCTTTATGCCATCCGGGCCAGGGGCTGAGCGGCAGTTGAGTTCGTAGATGACAGCCCGAACGTCGGCGCAAGTGAAGGGCAATGCAAAGGGATCTTCCTCCGTATCATCCGAGGCAGGCGGGTAATCGGATGGGGAGCTGAGTTCGGTACATAGGTAACGCGTAGCTAGCTCGTCGGTAATTTGAGTGTCGGTCTTACCCGAGACTTTGAGTCTGTGTATTAGTCTGTCTATCGTTAATTGTTGAGACGCTTTCGACGGTTTGTCACCTAGTATGTGTTTCAACAGGTTCCATTTGGCCCCGTTGCGCATTTGACCATCAACCGAGTTACGCACTCCATCCCATTGCTGACGCTCTAGGTTACGGCAATGTTGCTCGATTTGACGATTAAGTACAGCTATCTTTTTACGAAGGTTGTGATTGAGCTTTACGTGCACCATTTTGCGTGTAGTGATTTCTTAGCTTCGAGTAGGTGAGCTAACCGGCTATCCATGCGCTCGACCTCCAGTTTGGTTTCAACGTCTTTAGTCGAACTTGCAACGTCCTCTTTTATTTGTGCAAGGAGTTCTGATAAGGTTTCGTACTGAGTGTCGTCGCGTTTCCTAAGCTCTCGAAAGCGATCCCAGTCTGTTATGCGAAACTGCCGCAGTTTGTGTGTAGATACGTTTATGATTGTCTGTATAATATAATGATCACTTCCCATATTCTCACCCAGGTTAGTCCACGTGGGTTGTCCCGCACACCTAACCTTGATAAGGTCCGGGGTGCTATCACGCGTAACCGAGTTACCTACCCGTGTAGCGGAAATGGGATCGGTTAAGAGAGTGAGTCTATATGTGTGCATTTGCACTACCAGGGATGAGCTCATCCGGCTCATCCCGTAGCCGGATGATCCGGCTACGGGATCCCGGCTCATCCCTTACGGGATGAGCCGGGGTACCCAAAGTCGGCACGCGTAGCATTAAAGTCTCCAGCGATTATCAACATATGGTCTCCTGCAATTTTGCTCGCCCACTGAAAGAGGCCCTGAAATTTAGTTTGTTTGTTTTTGGGTGTACTATATACGTTGAGAATAAAGACTGACTGTTTAAGCATTGAGTTTGGAATTAACTCTATCATAATGTGTTCGTCTTTGAGATCGGGGCGGAGCTCATGGCGAACATATGCGTACTTTTTGGAGATGAGCGTCGCTATTCCATCCGTCCCCGCTCGATGGTCCGCTTCGGTGTGATAGGTACGCAAAACGGGCTTGCCGGTCAGCGTTTCTTGTAATAGAATTACGACAGGCCGATTGGCACTAGATTGAATGAATTGTTGCAAGGCTGCCTTCCGCTTGGGAAAGCTAAAGCAATTCCACTGCCAAATTACAAGATTGCTTGTGTTAGCCATGATTACTGCATAGGGGTTGTCGCACGCACCGCTGCGTGCTGTTCTAGTATTTGTAACCGCGCGTGAATTCAGTTCGGTGAGCTGGAGGGTGTGTGGGGTCATATCGGCAACGCGGTCTGCTCCAATGTCTGCGCGTAGGCGGGCAAGTGCCTCCATGAAATTAGACATAGTAACGGGCTCGTCCGGGGGGTCCTCGGCCGCGCGACGCTTCGCATCGCGATTAGCATTCGACGAGTTAGTGGAAGCGCGTTCAACGGCCGGAGCGGCGGGCGTCGGCGTCTCGACAGCGCGTTCACTCGGCTGCTGCATGTTTCTAATGAGTGCTTTGAATTCTTCGTTTTCTTTGCGCAGCAACGCTAGCTCGCATTTGAGCTCACGAATCTCATCGTTTTCATGTTGTGGCAAGTTACCCGACCGCGCGTAACCGCGAGGCCCACCTTTACCGGTGACTCGATCGGCCCAAGTAGGCGTTGCAGTCGGGTTCTTGGTGGTGGTAGGCGGGTGCTTTGTCGGTGGAGTCGGGGATGGTTGCTTGGGCGTCGGCTGTTGCGTGGTCGAGTCTCCCTGGGTCTGTTGGTTGTTGTTACGCCGGCGTCTGCGGCGGCGTCGTCGACGTCTCGAACGACGTAAGGGACTTGACAGCGATTTGGGCATGTGCGGTCGCCCGTAATGTGGGCCTGGCCGCACAACGCACACTCGGGTGTCACACACTCATGGTCAGGTCCGGTGGGCTTGATACCACAGTGTTCACAGACTTTCTCAGATGGGGTAGGGCAGACGTCTTGTCGATGCCCGACGCGGCCGCAGTTGCGACAGTTGTCGACCTGTCGCTTGTAGAGCGTAACGCAGCAGGAGCATTACGCAGCGCACATAGTTGGCAACTTTAAGTCCATCGAAGAGAAGGATGATGGTGATCGTATCCTTGATTCGTCGTACCCCCATTAACGTGGGGTTATGTGATGAGACGAACAGGCGTTGTAGCTCTGAGTCTGGGAGGTCAGCGTCGACCACTCGGACTACGCCTCGGCTGGTGGTGCCAGACGCCGCTACGTAAGCGGATACTGGATGTTCTCGCTCCATGAGAATAATTCCTCGCACTTTGGCGTACGCTTCGGCTGTTTGCAGGTTCGGCGTGCTGATCACAAAGATATTCTGTGTGTCGTTAGGGCGAACAATATCTTCCTCTGCCGCCGTTGGCGGGAGTCGTGCAGTGAGTAGTAGAGCTTGCAAGAACTTAAGCTTGTTGCACCTACGTACATCCAGGCCACCTCCGGGGCAAACGTGGACACGGTGGTGATCCGTTGGGAGCAAGGGGAGTCGGCTGGCGGCTGCAACCCTCGTCACAGCTCCGGTTCGCCGGTGCCAATGTGGGCGCCGGCTGGCTTGCCGGTGGTAGTAGTTAAAGACTGCTCGACGTCGGATTGCATCGATCCAGCCAGGTGCACTGGCTTCCTCTTCAGTGATAATTTCTCCATCCACCATGGCTTCGGGCATGATAACGGCGCAGGGGCGGCACGCGCCAGCACAGGGGTCCGTAGCCGTGTTGGGCCTACTCGAGGCTTAGCGAGGGAAGGCGAAACGTTGAATGAAAAGGAAGAAAAGTGGGGTGGCCCAGGCCAAAATTGGCATCCGGGTGTTCCCCTAAACTTACCGAAAACGTTGGTGAAAAATTAGGGAAGATTGAACTCAGCAGAAAAGCAAGAAGTATAGCAGAATGCGGAGCCGATGCCTAGGCGTCCGCTCATCTCGACGCCCCCTAGTGGTCTCCGGTCTTGAAGGTTCCGGAGTGTTCTTTCAATCGTATATAGAGACAACGCCCTGTTTGCTTTCCTTTAGAAAATGGGCGGGCAACACTACTCACCTCCGTTCTATAAAACGTACGGCAGCTCCACTACATAAATATTGTGGAACCTGTGGAAGTGCGTAGCGAGGTAGCAAGCACGCCCAGCGATTCCCGTTAGTGGAGTTACCACTGCTCCGTTTGCCGATGACGTCAATGTTTGAGGTAAGCGGGTAGGCTTCCCTGTGACGAGTAGAATCTTGTTTCGCCTCTTGCTTACGGCCGTGGAGATACGCGTCATCTGCAGCGAGGTCCAACAAGAAGGTTGTTGCTCCGGGACGTCAGAGCACGCTAGTCTTTCCTCTTGTACTTTATGCCGGATCAACAATAAAGTTGTTTCACTCACTAAGGAGTAGCAGTATGGTGTACTGAAATGGGGTAGTGTGCCATCTCTCGCCTGAGACGTGGCTCTTTTTGCGATGAAGGCCTCGTCAACGGAGCCCTCCGTTCTATGTTGGCGCCACCATCTACTGGACCTAAGAGTCATTGATTGTCCGCGGATAATATATGGCCTTCGAGATTCGCTCGCCTTTCATGGAGGCCATGTTTAACTAGCACGATTGGGAGCAGGAGTGCTTCGTCTATCTTTGCTGCCAGTTCGTTCTTGCGGCGTTTTCTTCCGTTCTTAGCACTGGTGAAACTCTGCGACTATATTCGATTGGAATGAGCTGTATGCAAAAAGAGGTCAAGTATTGCTTTATTGCCGCGTTTTTTAAATGAACTATTTCTGGTTGCGTGCAATGAATATCTGGGCTCAGGCTCTTCTCGCGCTGATCAATCGGGCTAATTATAATCACAGGAGCTCACCTGCAGTTTCACTCGTTGCATTATTACCTGGCGCCGACGTGATTTCAGTTGTCTCTCAGGTATCCGGTGTCGCATTACATTTCCTTTTTGCTGGCGCTTGCTCGGCCTTGCCTTCATTTTTTCTCTTCGCTCTCTCATTTTTTGACGTGCAGGTTGGTGCTTTGAGAAATAACGATGGAACAGCGTCCTTATTCAAAAGCGGCAGCCCCCGTGGTATTTCCACTATTTCGCCAATACTGTCGTCTTGTATGATCTCTCTATGTAGCGCGCGCAGCTCAAACTGCCGCTCACATGTTGTGCACGCTTCATTAAGCCCTCTCTCAGTTCTCTGAATAAGTCGCGACCACACCTCGCGACGTTCCGGGTCCTTGGGCACACGAAAAAAAGACCACTTTTCCTTGCAAGACTGGTAGCCGCTTGTACAGCCTGAAACAAAACAGGTCGTGTCCCTACACTGCCTCTTCCGCTTCTTCATGTTTTCTGTTTCGTGACTTCACACACACGTTGAAAATGCACTTCAATAGGAGGAACAAATGTAACGTCGACTAATGCGACAGAAAGCGGCGGCAGCCAGGGATACACCGCTGCGCGTCATGCGGACATCTGCGTGTTGCAGACGACCCCCCCCCCCAAAAAAAAAAATAGAAACACCCGCCTCACTCAGCGATTGTCTTTCACATTTAGTACCGTATTCAGGGTTCATTTAATGATCTCTATTAACAAATACTTCTTTTTATCACATTATGCAAACACAAGGCCTACATGCGCAAAAAAAAAACGAGTTTTTTTTTACCGTCTGCATTATGAGCAGAAGATGCTCAACATAAGGAGTTAGAGCAGACGATTAGAAATGCAGTACTGTGCACGCAAGTTATTACTCTTTCGTTTCCTTATATTTCCTATTGTGTTAAGAACTTAGAACCCCTTACTATACGCTTCATTTTGAGCTCTCCTTTTCAATAAACCACAACAAAATATGGCCTACATCTAGACTTAGTCACATCAAAGCCACAATCGAGCTCTGTGGGAAGGCACATTTAAAATTTTCGTGCTATAATAATCAACAGTTAGTTGTCTAATGGTATGAAATTAAGCGACCAACAAAACTGTGTGAAATGATGACGCTTTTCGGCTTCAACCAGCATTAGGCCCCGCATAAAAAATTTTCAAATTTTGCGCCTTGAGCATATTTTTCGATTGCAGCGTTGCCCGGTGGCATCATTGCAAAAGTGTTCCACGTTGCTCCCATTGCTTTCCGCCGAAGATGACACACTACCCCCATTCAGCACACGATAGTAGCAGCAACCTGACCTCCTCCCCATACATCTCTTGGGATATGGTGCGGAAACACGCAGCCGGGAGAGGCATTCGATCACTTCGCTCACTCGGCTAAAGTCCCTCAATAAATGGAGGGACCTTACACTCGGCGAGGTGATGGCGCCCTCTCTTGCCTGCCCGGGAGTCCGCTGATCAGTTCTTTATTGCGATGCCACCTCCATCATTTCTGTTGTAGGTTGTTTTAGACCTCGTTCGTTCACTTTAACCCAATTTTGAGCATTGCTATAGCCTATATTTATGGTCTGTGTTGTTACCACAGGTCACCAAACTCACTCGAACTCGCCGAGTCTCAGATCATGCTCAGAGTTTGAGTGAATCCAGGTGAGTATGTTTGGGCGAGTATGAGTTCTAGTGAGTCCGCGTGAAGAGTTTTCGTGAGAGTGAGCCCCAAGCTCAAAACATATGCCCTGAGTTAGTCTGAATGA
Source organism: Rhipicephalus annulatus (assembly GCA_013436015.1). Taxonomy (NCBI): domain Eukaryota; kingdom Metazoa; phylum Arthropoda; class Arachnida; order Ixodida; family Ixodidae; genus Rhipicephalus; species Rhipicephalus annulatus. The sequence goes on from WOVY01009868.1 coordinate 29,879, forward strand.
GCTCCACAAGTTTTGCCGACCCACGTTTGTTACTATAGTGGTTAGAAAGTTTTACTGCGTGCGTGATATCACCTAATGATATGTATGCATGGACGGCAAGCCGGGTCCCTTAGGAGTCCTGCAACACCCCTCGAACATGGTCAGAAAACACTGCCGATCGGTAGTCGAGGTTCTCAAGAATTCTCGAGGCAAATATTATAGCGTACCACGCGGCTTGGAATTCACAGTAAATTCTCAAAGTCGGCTGAGAATTGCTTTCTCTTCTCTCGATAAATGACAATCCAAGCTCAAAAATCACTCCTCACAGCCATTGTATCAGTCATTCGTTAATTTGAGAATGGTGCGCCTGGTGGTTACCGTGGCCGCCGCAACAGACTGCAGCATGTCCGCGCGTGTGCTCACCCTGAAAAGGCCGCGTATTCGTAGACAAAAAAAGTGGTCAAGGTCGCGAGACGCGCGTGACATTTCCTTTTTCCGTGCCATAGCTCCCTGCTTAGCTTCCAGCACTTTTATCGGGACTAGAGAAGAGAGAATGCAATTGCAGTGTGCGACAAATCTTTTGTAACTCCGCGCGTACTGGACGGATTTTAAAATTTTTTTGCGGCGGTGAATTCGCGAAGCAATAAGCCCGTTCAGTGAATCTATTCTGATACCCCTTTAGTATAAAAAAGCATTCTAAGTCTAATGTTCGGCGACGGCTAATGTAGTGCACTCTGCGGAAATAGATAGATAGATAGATAGATAGATAGATAGATAGATAGATAGATAGATAGATAGATAGATAGATAGATAGGCGCCAAAAGCGCTGCCGCTTTATGTGTGTTAGAAGTAACTTCTTTAATAATCTATTCACAGTGCACAGAACTCGGCGAGCAAGGTGGCGCCAGTCAAGCAACAATCACCTGACAATTCGTCCTCTTCTTTCATGTAGTTGCGTTGTGGTGGCTGTTATGTACCATAACCCTCGGCGGTAGCAGCACCGTCCCGGTGCCTAATCTACACAGATGATGTGCGAGTAAGGTAATACGGCTTTGGCCGAAACACGTGGATGGTGTCGCTCGGAGTTGACGATTACTTTGTTGGTTCGGTTGGGACGATCTCGTACGTGACGTCAGTCACCTGGCAAACGATACTGAATGGCCCAGTGTAGGGCGACGATAGTTTCTCAGACCGTCCCACACACCGAGTGGGTGACCAGAGGAGCACGAGAGAACCCGGAAAAAAGTGCACGCCCCCTATGATGAGAACCGAACAGCTGTCGGTGCTCCTGCGAGGCCTGCAGACGATTACGGGCGACTTGGGGTGCGTGGTCGGTGCGGGCAATGTCTTACCCGGCATATTCAGTGGCCGCAGGTAGCAAAGTGTCGAAGAGTAGCATTGGGTCAGGCCATATAGGAAATAGAAGGGGGAATAGCCCACAGTTCTGCGACGGGAGGAATCGTAAGCGAACATCACATATGGCAAATGAATATCCCTGTGGCCAGCCGCAACGTATTTGGCGAGCATATCGGTTATGGTCGTGTTGAGGCGTTTCGCGAAGCCCTCAACAGGACGGATGGTACGAAGTGGTAAATATGTGCTTGGTATGGCAAGACCTCAGGATTTCGTCAACAGCCGAGAGAAAGGTGCGGCCACGGTCTGTGGGGAGTTGGCGGGGAGCTCCGTGCACTAATATTATGTCGTACAACAGAAAGCCCGCAACGTCGGTAGCACAACTGGTCGGTAGTGCTCGTGTGATTGCGTACCGCGTCGCGTAGTCTGTGGCGACAGCATTCCATTTATTTCCAGCTGTGTAGAGTGGAAAAGGGCCGAGCAGGTCGAGACCAACTCTAAAAAGAAGTTCAGGGGTAACGTTGATCGGCTGAAGGTAGCCAGCTGGAAAGGCAGACTGTTTTGCGACCCTGGCAGGGCTCAGAAGCGGCGACATAGTGTCGAACTAAACAGCAAGTCCAGCCCCTTCCCCCCCCAGAAAAAAAAAACAAGACGTTTTTACGACACGCCCAAATGGCCTGCCATGGGAGCCCCATGAAGTTGCTGGAGGACAGTGGATCTAACTTGCTTTTTGTCATCCCAGCGCGCCGTTCCAAACGAATCAAAATTAAGGCGGCATAGGGTCCAGTCCTTCACCAGAAACATTCCGAGGGATGGGTTGTGGGGCATTGACTATAGTTCGTTAACGCTAGCTCGTAAAGAAGCATCCTCCGATGATCCGCCAATGATCAGTAGCTGCAACATAGAAAACATGTTCGCGATAGTGTCAGTATTAGCCGATTTGTCCACAGGGTTGCAGGATAAACAATCCGCATCCTGATGCAATCGCCCCGTTTTATACATTACAGAGAACGTGTATTTTTAAAGGTGTACGGCCCAACGAGCGAGACGCCTTGTGGGGTTCTTCAGGGAAGCTAGCCAGCAGAGCACGTGTTGAGCGGCGACGACACGGAATAAGCGCCCGTAAAGGTACAGACGAAACTTGGCAACTGCCCGCACAAAGGCAAGGCATTCTAGCTCCGTGATGGAAAAGTTGCACTCGGCTGGAGATAGTCTGCTTGTCTTGGCTATAACACTTTGGTGCTGCAATAGCACAGCTCCTATGCCGTATCCACTGGCATCCGTGCCAACCTCTGTTGGGGGCTCATGGATCAAAGTGGGCTAAGATTGGTGGTGGTGTAAGCAGGGTCATAAGTTGGGAAAACAATGACACTTGGTCATGGCCCCGGTAAAACTAGGAGTCTTTCTTCAAGAGGTCAGTGAGGGGACGTGCAATCCTTAACAAAGCATCTGAAATAGGAACACAACCCCACAAAACTGCGGACATCCTTTGTGGTTTTCAGAATGGGAAAGTTTGTAACTGCGCGAATTTTCTCTGGGCCTGGACGCATGCCTTAGGGACCAACAAGGTGACCAAGCACGGAGATTTGACGACGAGCAAAGTGGCACTTGGAGGCGTTCGGCTGGTGTCCGCCTCAACGGAAAACAATAATACCCAATAAACGATAGAGATGAGAGTCGAATGTAGGCGAAAATACAATAACATTGTTGAGATGCAGCGCCAGTCCATCATCAAAAACCGACTTCATCCTCTCTTTTCACGCAGCCGCATTGTGGCAGCTGTTGTGTGTCAATATTCTTACTTCTCTATTAGTCTGGACTTGCAGAGGGGTACTCATCTGGTATCACAAGGTCACTAGTCTCTTTAAGCCCTGTTAAACAGACCTTTTGTTAATGTGAGAAACTACCCTAAATTTGTGCTAGTTTTTACCTACTTGCATCACTGAAAGTAGCCTTTCACTCTTAACGATTCGCAACTCTCCTATGCAATGACAGTTCTCTTTGGCCTTGTAGTACACTAAATGTCAGAACCAATACACAAATAATTGCTCGATAATGAAAAGTCAGTAAGCCAATAATTGCTTGATAAATAAACCAGTGCAAGAATGTTCTGTGCCTACCTATAAATACTAAGCTTTCAAAACAGTGTCATCTCTGCATTACAATATTATCACGAGTTTGTGGATACACGAGTGGCAAAAGCATTGAGTATTCCACCAGATCTAGACTGCTGAAATACTACCACTAAGGAGACAACTACACTTTGTCTAACAAAAAAATAATTTTATTCTCTACAAACGGACATGTTGCACCGTATTATATTGCAAAAATCTGCTTCAACCTTTCGTAGCAAAACTTTCTGTACTTAAAACGCCACATTAAAAATATTGTTTCTTGGAATTCGCTCCCAGCACATCACGGCAAGGGCACTCCAGTGCATGAAAATTGGGAGGGAGGGGGCCCATGAATGGCAAACGATGTCAATCGCCGACGACAGTTGCGGGATGTTGTCCAGCTTGCCAAGGCTTTCAACAGATGCACCACTATTACTTGAGTTTCTCGAGTAGAATGTTCTCGAGTTTGACGGCGTCTGCAGCAAATTTCCGAATGCCATCAGACAGCTTGTCGGTAGCCATTTGGTCTTCATTGAGCTCCCAGCGGAAGGTTGGCTCGTCTACTTCGACCTTCTTCAAGTCCAACTTCTTGGCTGCAAGGTTCAAGCAGGCAAATTGCTGAATAATATGTAGCTTCATTTCGTTAATCTACTCCTTCATGGGAATATGCAGATCAGTTTTGCAAATCCCACAAAATAGAGAAAAGATTATAAAAAAAAGCAAGCCATCTTAGTTGTAGCACAACACAAAAAAGATAATTTATCAAACTTTCTCTGAAAGCAACATGAAAAAGAAAACCATAGTTCCAAAAGAATGGATTGAAATTGTATCTTTCATAATGCCAGGGGTTAAGAAAAATTATTTGTACAAAACACAGCTTCAACAAAACAGTCCATTCATTACTGTACCACACTTACTATAATGCACATGGTACAAATCCAGTCTATATGCCAGCAGAAGATTCACATTAGAAATGGGAACTGTCCAATCCAAGTCGCATAAATAACGATTGAGTTCATCTACAGCAGTAATGGCAAATGGTAAGGCTAGTTTTCACCTAGTATGACCTGGCCATGCGTGTACTATATCCGAAGCTGCACTATAGCTGTTCATGACTGCGGCAACCCCAGTTTTGAGGACACTTTGCTAGCCACAACCATGCTTGTGGAATGACAAGTGTAGCTTTAACACTTTGTGCACATTGAATGTGCATGCATTCTTCCGAGGTAATTCATGATAGTGCCACGATCCTACCTCAAGTTTTCTTATCACTCGGTTACGCTGTTTGCAATTCTCAGCGCGAACCGCGCCTACAGTGTTCGAGAAGCTTCAGGACCGCAGTAGATCATTTCGTTGAGATTAGGCCCATTCCGTGAGCACTTCAGATTATTCTGGAATCTACGTCCCCGCTAGCGATGACGCTAGAATGTTATATGGCGAGTGTATAAATGCCGACACGCTTCGCCGCTTGTCAGTTGATCGACGGCCGACGCAGCATTCGCCGCTATCAATGCAGGTGTGCTAGTGTAACCATACTTTCCGTTTACCGGGCACAGGTTCGCCCAGTTAAACAGTTTGATCTGACCATCCAGTCTCCTGCCTTCAGCCAGGTCACGACCATGCGACATCTGGTGGAACAAAACGATCTACTGCAGTCCTGAAGCTTCTCAACCACTGTAGGCACGGTTTACACCGAGAACCGTGTACAGCGTAACGGTGTGATAAAAAAACTCGAGGAAGGAACGTGGCAATAGTGTCGATACAACTGCAATGCATTCACAGCGAGTGTGGCAAAATATAGCAGACTAGCTGCGCATGGCTTCAAAACCATGTGGTCGTCATTTCCAAGCTCAGGTCATTGACAACCACAAGCAATTGGTTCATTTTTAGTGCGATGCCCTAAAATAAAGGCAGATATTGAAGATTCATTTCACCGTGGTCCACACACGCATTGAATCGCCAGCAGCATTATGGTTGAAAACTCGATCAGTCTCAACATAAAAAAATTCATCGGTCTGCGAGGTCACTTGCAAAACATGTTCACAATGATGATAGTTATAGCGCGAGAACAAAACGACGACACAGAGACAAGAAGGACACGAAAGACACGAGCGCTTGTGTCTTTCGTATCCTTGTCTCTGTGTCGTCGTTTTGTTCTCGCGCTATAACTATCGTCATGCCATACCAACTAGCCCAAGCTTCCACACTTCTATGTTCACAATAAAGCCAAGGGTCACACTGCTCCTGAGGTCATAAGCCAACATGAAATTGCCCTGCCGTTAGTACCGGAATTTCGTGCCTATCCTTGGCAAGCTTGCTTTATGAAGTTCGACATGCTAAAACTTGGTCGAAAAGTAAATGTGCAAAAAAAGTATTTGCTGTGGCTCGAAAATTTCCGCATACTTTTTTATGGATGGCTGACGGGGAATCAAATTTTTAATGGTGGCAGAAATTTCATAGCAGTGTTTGCTATAATGATGATGAAAAACATTTATTATAAAAGAGAGAGGTACGGGGCCAAAGCATGACCCCGCTACATGGTCGGCGTCCTTAGTCCGGGACACCGCATGACGAGGCCCCTACTCGCGCCCGTCTCACCAGAGCCTGTTGAGACTCTAGTGATGAGCAGTTGAGGAGGGCAGTCTCCCATGCCTCTCGGGAAGGGGTAGGGGAAGGGGGTAGGTGGAGATTTTTCGGACATGCCCATGCCATGTGGAAGATATCACACGTCTCCGCACAGTGTGGGCACGGCCCATCTGTGTTCGCATAGAAATGTTTTAGGATTGCAGGACAGAGTAGAGTACCTGTCTGCAGGCGCCTTAGAGTTCGCTCTTCCGCCTTACTCAGCCCCTTTGCAGGAGCCGAGTAAAGGCGGTGAGTGTCGCGATAATAGGTCAGAATTTCTTTGAACCGCAGCAGCGGTGTATTGGCCTCCGAGTCATAAGAGCCAAGGTGAGAAGCCCGGTGGGTAAGCGTTCGGGCGGCCGCGTCAGCGGCCTCATTACCTCGTAAGCCCCGATGGCCAGGAGCCCATACGATGCGTTTCGGGGCTGGATCAGCGAGAGCCCGTTTTAGAATGTTTGCTATAGCGACATTCCACTCAAAACATTTTTTTCAGCAATCATAGCAAGTCGACACTCATAAAATTTTTAAAACATACAGACACTGGGAAATACCGTATTTACTTGCATAATCGGCGCACTCGCATAACAGGCGCACCCCTAGCTTGGTCGCGGAGCTGCGCACAGATCTGGCAGCGATTCCGGGCGGCCTCACATCGATACTGCAGCCTTTGGACGTGTCCTTGAATAAACCTTTCAAGGACAATGTTCGAAGGCTGTACACCACCTGGATGGCTGGAGGACAACGTCAGCCGACTCCAGGTGGCAAGATTAAGAGGCCGCCTGTGGAAATGCTGTGCGCTTGGATCGTGGAAGCGTGGCAGGGGATCTCCGACGAAGTCGTCAGGAAAAGCTTCAAGAAGACGGGTATCTCGAACGCACTGGATGCGAGTGAGGATGACAAGTTGTGGGGTGCGGATGATTTGGACACCGAGAACGAATCCCCGCTCGGCGAGAATGAATGTGTGATCTCCGACTCGGACTCCGAATAGGGAAAAGGAGGAACAGCTACGACTTTTATGTAAATAAATTTTACGTGTGTGTGTGCAGTTGACGGCTCTCGCTTGTTCATTAAAAGGTACGTAGGTATGTTTGTTTTATGCTGAATTAATTGGTAAACGATAAAGTCACTTTTTACTTGACAAGTGTGCAGATTTAAAGCGCGAGAACCGAGTTGAAAAAATTTTCGAAAATTTTACCCCGCGTAATTGGCGCACCCCTAACTTCGAGCCGGATTTTCTGCAAAAAAAAGTGCGCCTATTATGCGAGTAAATACGGTATAAGTTCACTCACCCTTAGCTTCGGACAGGTGGTGGACAATGGGCTCTGTTGAGTTGGCTAGCTCCGACAGCAGGGCAGGGCTGAAATGGACACTTTTCGGTCAGTACTGCACTGGACCAGAACACTTTCGTTCCGGCTTGATACAAGCTGCTGAGCAGCACTTCAAGTCAGAACCAAAACAATCACAGCCTATAATAGTTTGAACAGGTTTATGCCCTAACAATATAATTATCGAGGTCTAATGTCCTAAAGCAACAATACGATTACGAGGGACACCGTAGTGGAAGGCTTTGTAAATTTCAACCACGTGGTGTTTTTTAACATGCGCCTATATCCAAGTACCCGGGCCTCCAATGAATTTGCGACCACTGCGGGAGAGATTTGAACCTGCAATTTTCGGGTCAGCAGTCGGGCGCCATAACCACAGGACCACTGTGTCGGGCCGCTTTACGTGCTGTCCATTCGCATGACTAAACAAGAAGTGTTAGAAAACTGCATAAACGTGTACTGTACAAGAACACAATGGTGCTTTTCAGCAGCACAGATAGACAAGAATGTACACATGCTGATTGATTTAAAGAGGCATGATAAGCAGCAGCAAAAGAATCTTGTTCACAAGCAATATATATATATATATACAAGAGGGAAGGGCGTACCCAAAAGTCGCTCGTCTAGTGTTGCACCGAGTGAAACTGCGATAATGGTAGAGCTGCACAAACAGTGAAGCGAATTGGAATATTGAAGTGCGAATCGAATCAAATGTTTTTTGAATACTTTGAAGTGAAATTCCAGAAAAGGAAAGTTTGGGAGAATTCCGGAGCATGTAGCTACCTCACATTCTTATGAAAGAAGAACATGAAAGTCTCTCTTCTCTAAAGGTCGATGAAGCGCTGGCAGGTTTGAGTTTTAAAGTTGTCTAATCAAGAATGAGGCAATGCAGGGGCCGACTTAGGTACATTACTTGGTGCAACCAAAGTATTGCAAAACAAAGCTTTACATGTGAAAGGCAAAGCTGCCATTCGCTCAGCCTCTCCTCCGCTTTCAAGTTCTGCAAAAGCCCAACTGATGTGGCTGACAAGGGTGTGCGCCCTTGAAGTCTCGAGTTCCAAGCATGCCTCGTAGAAGTCAATATGTAAGAACATGTGAAATTTTGGATGCTAAGAAACTTCAGAGTGATTTTTCGGATTTCCCTTGTAACGAAAATGTTGATGCAACGTTGCCACAACATTAAAGAAAGTTGCTTCAATGTTGTGGCAGCACAGAGAGATAGAGTTCCGGCCTTTTAGGTCCAAAACAGCCTTAAGCACCCCCTCCTCCCATATCTATCACCTCCGTGTTGGATGCAGCGTTTTAGTGAATTAACACATTTGCAACCGTAGCGGAGCTTAAAAGGCAGCTTTTCTGCAATACGAAAATGTATTGAGGTGATGGGTATTGACTATCTGAAAGGGTCATTTTTAATCAGATAGTGACTGCATTTGTGTCGGGGAAGTTTGAGTAGTTTCGAATAGTAAATTTTCAGTGCCAACCAAATCAAGAAGCAAACACTATCCAAAAAATATTCAAAACTTGAATATTTGCACACACTTAAATAACAAACATTTCTTTAGCTAAACAAGAGCTCCTTTCGAGTTTGCTTCATTAGCCGACTTCTCTTATGGACGTTTTGTTCAGGTACAGCAATCCTTTAACATGAGAGTGTTTTATGCTGGGCTCCACGAAAACTTCAGTAATGCATTTGTGTCACGAAAATGGCGTCAAAGAAACGCACATAATCACATCAAAAAGACAAAATATTCTGTCAGAGAGAGTAATGCGTGACCTCTTAGTTCACAACAGCAGCAGCTGGGCATGCTATCCTTAAGAGGACTGAACACTGGGCGAGTTGGTAATTCATAACTACAAAAACTGTGCGAAAAACTGACAAAAAACGGGCAGTCTGCCTTCTCCGTTTCTTATCGGTTCTTCACGCACTTTTTGCAGTTAGGCATGCTATTCACGGCGCCACAGTCACTGCGAAGGCTGTGCAAACACGCTTCATATATCTCACAATTTCTTGTCACAGTGCTCTCAGTTGGTGGTTAAGTAATGAATAACGACCATGGCAATTAGCTCCTCAAACGCGTTGCTGCTATGCATCTATTCAATGGCACGGCAAGATAAAAGTGCTATTTTGTCAATGCCTGAACACACCGCTAAGTGTCGACCTCAGCATCAATCTCGCTCATAGCGTCCATCCATATCAAAACAGCTCTGGGATGTGCGCCTCACTCTCCTGGCTGTAACACAGTATTCCGCACTTACGTTCACTCTAAAAAAAATTGCAGCTGCACTACGAGGAGACAAGACAAGCGCTGCGTTTCTCTCTAGTATGGCAGTGGCGTTCAATAACTAAAGAGTTGTGGGATGAAGACATTAGCCCAAGTTCTGCATCCAGCAGCGCTCTTCTGGCTATCACACAACTTTCTCAGATCACTCTCACCTTTGACTACTACAGCTACCACAAGGGCTTATTTAGACATTTATCACAAACGTTAGTCATCTGGATAGTGGTTTACACTTAGACCTCTTGTAAGAGACACTGATGTAAGAGGCACTTGGGTCATAAGCAAGACCATTGTGTCTGCACTGAAACAGGAGTTGAACTGAAAATGAGGATATGGTACACTGCTTATAAGGGACGCCTCATATACAAAAGAATTGCTCCTCGGTACCTCCTCTTATTTGTGGGGGTCCTAGGACCCCCTGTAAAGTCGATTGCACCTTGCGGCACGCACATGTTTCACAGATAGGCCACATTTTAAATTTAACAACCATCAAGCAGTAGGTGTCGCACGATTCATCATGATCATTATGGTTAACGCGGGAGAACCAGCAGCGACGCCTGGCGGCGAGGCTAGGTGGCCGGACAGAAAATGATGGGAAGTCTATCTGGCGCGTGGCGGCTGGCGCAGATGGTAGACTTCTGACAGGGTCCTGCAAGGTGCGGGGACTGCAAGTCACATCTCGTGGGGCCCTCGTGCACAGTAAAACATCCCACCTTCTTGTAACTTTGCGTTTGTTATGTTAACCGAGTGTATTGAATATTGTATAAGGTGGTGTTTAGCTGATGATGTATCATTCGGCTGACAATATTGTCGATGTAAAAGTAATTGAATAGACACACGTACTGTTTTGTTTGACAGTGTCTGCTGTATTTCGAGAGCAGGGATCTCATTCCGAGACCCCACACTATGTACCACCAAGCGTCAATGTGGACGCACACCCATTACAATACTAAAAGACATTGGGCAAACTCTCTTATATCATTGTACACTAAGCATTCAACTATTTCTGTCTGTAACATTTTACTTTCGTGTTAAACAAATTGTTGACATAAAATCAACCCGTTTTTTTTTTCGTTCACACCTTTTTATGATGGTCAATGAGAGTGAATGACGTGTAGCTATGAATTTCCGTTTTGGGTGGTCATAAAGATGTCTAGCTACTGGTGACAACCTTGGATAAGAAGTCCGAGTTGCTTTGGTGTTCTTTCAAAGTATAGCACACTTGCACTCCACAACTTTTTTTTGCTTATTTGTCAAAATTCTTCAATAGTCACACATCTGCTTTCAACAAAGAGTACAAAATTGTGACATTTTCTTCTTTCTGTATAGTTGACAGTCACCCAGAATAAGGTTTGTCACGAATTGACAATTGCCCCTTTTTTAAAAACAGAAAGCAACTCTCATTAGAGAGTTTTTTCTATAGCTGTGTTCTCATAAATAGTGTTCGAAATCTGAACAGTCTGCTAGACAAGATTTCAGAGCTGCACTCGCTGCTCACTTAAAGGGGTCATGACAACCAATTTTCTACCATAATGTGAATTGTGTGGATTGATCCTTGCAAGTTCCCGTTAATTTGTAATTGAATATTTTTATAAACGAGTGAGCGGCCCAAGAGTCTGGCAACATTGGCGTACTCCCTAGCCGTGAGGTAACGAGCCACTGGCCGGGCGAGCTGCTGCACGGTCTCCATTCCGGAGGACGATCGTGTTCCGTGGTCCACTTCGCTTGCAATCGAGATTTTTCTGCGTTGCTCAACTTGCCACTGTAACTACTGAACGAGTTGCGGCGGTTGAAACAATGCCCTCGCGTCACCCACGTAGCGCTGGTACTCGCAGCAAACAATTTTTGTTGATCTGTCAGAGGTCAAAAAGTGTCCTGTAAATGTGCGAGGCGTATGCCATTTGCCACTACAGATAAATATTTATTGAAACTCATTGCACGCAGTGCCATTGTTGAGCGTCGCACTTGCCATTTTTTTTTTCCGGAACCGAATGCAATCAATAGAGTGCATGAAAAAATTCGGCCAAAAGGTATATAGCGAGTAGCCTTAGTGTCGCACCGACATTCAGTTCACTTTGGTTAATGTTTACATATGTCGCACCCAACAACAGACGAGAAAACAACGTTTTCAATGTGCAGCATTATTACGACCACTTATTCATTAGGTTGACCATCGAAAATCGTGCTTGCACGTATGCTAGCTAATAAAAATCCACACGCTTCACTAATTCCACTGCACAAAGTAACAATGCTCGCAAATACAGCGTCGACAAACTCTCGTATCCCAAGCTCACTTGTCAACCTGGCACGCTTGAAATAAAGCTACTTAGCAGGGAAAGCCGTCTGGAACGACTGCTACAACGGCGAGGTCGTTGGCAGCTTGGTTCGTCCCGTCTTCAGTAATTTCTTCAATGCTTGAGCTGGTGGCGATCGGGTCGAAGCCAAAATGCGCAGCGTACTCGACGTCATCACAGCATCTGATGCTCGATGAAGCACTGCCGGAATCGTGAGGTGTCGATGGGGACCGCGTGCGAAAGGTGCCGTTTGGTAGCAGACGGCAGCACTGCTCCCTATGGCATGCAACGTCACGCACGCCATGGCGAATTTGCGGTCACCGGCGGTTTATAGCCAATGGTTTTTACGGCTTATTTTGGACCGAAATAATCCTTTACAGTCCAGTTTTCACACAAGTACAAGCATGTTTGACCCTCTACCATCGCATTGTTGCGTGCCATGGCCATGTCAGAACCGCTTAAAATTGGCCATCCCAAACACATGAGAAGTGTGCAAAAGTGCCACCGTAAAAAGAAGAAAAAAAAAAGCCCTCCGAGTACATTTCTGAGAGAAGCCACCGAATACAACAATCTTGAAAGCAGTCGTACAGTGCTTGCCTAGCAAGCGAAATGCATACTCTGGTAGCTCTGCTCATCGTAGTGCTGTTCCGGTTACTCTTGAGAAGTATCACATACAGCATCAAAAATCATTGCGATGACACACTACGTACAAGGCTCTATTCTGACACTGCAGAGCTTACTGGCTATGCAAACGCACTGTGGCAGAGCTACAATCGAGCCAACAGAGGCGTGCTTCGACAAACACAATGAATTTCAGGCATCATGCCCGAGTACACTCACCTGATGGTGAGAAGGTCGCAGCCGGAGAGGGCGCGCACCTGTCCCACGTTGCGGAATGAGGCACCCATGACCACGGTCGCATAGCCGTACCGCTTGTAATACTCATAAATGCGCGTCACACTCTTCACACCGGGGTCCTCCAGGGGCTCGAAGCTCTTCTGGTTGGTGTTTGCCACATGCCAGTCCAGGATGCGTCCCACGAACGGAGAGATCAGCGTGACACCTGCGTCTGCACATGCCACCGCCTGCGAAGGGTGTTGACAAAACGGGTCTTCAACAGAGAGACTGGTCTCAATCCATGCATGTTTCTTTTTTCCTAAGTAGTTCCTTTGCTAACACCATACACTGCAATCGAACCCGCTACAACGAAACTGACGGGGCACAGAAAAAATAGGTTGAAGCGAGAATTTCGTTGTAGTGAAATCGAGAAAATATAGCTGATCTGAGCTACAAAACAAAGGAACGTTTATTCTCAAGATTCAAAAAAATGTCCGCTGCTTCCTATTCCTTGCCAGCAGCATCACGACGAGATTTTCATTCCTGCATAGCGAGGCCACAGTAAAAAGCACGCTGAAACAACGCCTGAAACCGCTCTTGTGAACGAACCAAAAAGTTGCATTAATACGTTCACACCAGCAGCTGTCCGCCGTCAAAATCAGAACGCAGAGATGGAGGCAGGGTATCGTGGAGCGGATACTTTTGCATTATTCCATGCCATTCTTATCATCCATAACTCGCGGCTAGCCGATTTTGTTGATAATGCGGACGAACAGCCACTCCGATTAGTTACCACACTGGCCAAGCGCGAACATAATAAGCATCAGAAAAGGCATCGTGTCACGGTTGCACCAAGCAGCTGCAAGAAGGAAACCATGAACTGCGCAACTGAACTTCAGCTTCAGATCGTCTGCGGCTCAAAAGCAAGCCAGTGGCAAAACGAAAATAGGGCAGTCTCATTGCCATTGCTATCGAGCAATAGCAGCGCTGATGCTTGCTGAATAGCGGCAGTTTCTGGTGAAGCCAACAGGTATTTTAGACTTCATTGACGCATTTTCAGGCTCTGGAAATGCATCGAAATATTAAAGATTGGGTTTACTGCATAGCAATAAGTATCTGAGCCTGGAATTGCACTGTAAAATTTCGTTGAAGCGAGGCGATCGAAAAAAAGTGTTCGTTGCAGCGACAATATTTATGCGTTTACTCCTATGGACTGCTGACAGAATCTTGAATTTTTCATTGTAGCGGAAATTTCGTTGAAGCGGCGTTCAACTGTACATTAAACAATATTTGGGTGTTTACCTGCCGAAATCACAATACGATCATGAGGTAAACTGTAGCCGAGGGCTCCCGAAATTTTGACTGTCTGGAGTTCAACATACACCGACACCAACCACACAGTAGGTGAGACTAGCGTATCTTCTCCATCGAAATACGACCACCGCGAAGAAATTTGTTTACTGGAATAGCAAATTTATAAAAACTTGGGAAGACCGGTGTGAGCAAGTCTATTCATATCCGATGCACAACAAAAAAGAGCTTAGAAATATGCAATTAAACAAGCTTGTGTTCAAGTCCCAAGCTCTTAACACCAGGTTGTTACACATTAATAAAGAAGCCTATAGAGCGCAAAATATTGAACCCTGTTTTAAATGTAGTTCACCACAATACAAACTGAGAAGCATCATTACTTTTTGAAAAACAACCATTTTCTAAACATGCAGAGAGTGCCCCATTCTGCAGAGAACACAAGGCAGCTGCCTGCAGATTGCTGTTCTGCTGGTTGCTCATAGCTGCCAACAAGTATATAGATTTCTTGGAGCACAAATGTATTGTGTAGCAATATGTACGAAACTGTCAAGATCTTACAGCACTTACAGCACAGAGAATCCACTATATATAATGCCCAATTAGAAGTCGCTGTACTTGGCAAGCAACTACAAAGTCAGCCAGTGGAATCAAATGAAACTGAGACAGCATAATCTACTCCACCATAGATCTACTCCCCAAAATTAACTAGGAGGAACTCCGACGCTGCGATCGTTCAGCCGCCATACGAATGATGGGTAGTACACGAATTTGCACGGTCATCGTACTTTTTGGGCTTTGAACGCACTTGTGGCTTTCTTTATTGCTGCGTTTTGGTTTCGCCCCGCATGACCTTTGTGAACTGCATGAGCAGATTAGAATCTCTCGAGCTTCAGAAAGTGAAGGTGGTGAAGTTTAACTGCTGAACGTTTGATGAACTTCATATTGCGGCAATGCGGATTCAGGCTCCATGAAGCCTAACGAAGCCGAAAAAATTGAGATTAGACAAATCCATGTACTACCCATCACTCCCATGCTGGCCAAAGCACCTTACGTTGCAGCTCCCATGGACACTAGTGCCAGAGTTCCCTCTGGCATATTTATATAAAACTATGTACTCCCCCATTAATCCTTATTCACTCCATGAGCTCACCCAAACTAAAACCTTCTAGATTTCTACACTTTCATCAACTCATGAGGTGGCAAAACAACACATCTTAAGACCTGGTGATGCCATTCGTTTTCAAACCAACAATGACTATCTGTAAACAAAAACGGCATTGGATGTGGCTACTCGAGAAAGTGGTGGGTTTTCGCCCAGACTTGCATCATGGGCTACAAAGATTTGACTACTGCAAATACCAATATGGCAGGTGTCGATCACATGGGATGCATTTTGCACCATGCCACAACAAACATGCCATAAGATGAACACATTATCCGAGTGCCACAGGCAACTTTATAAAAAAAAAAACACATTCAGATTCGCCGTTCGGAGCTTTCAAAATTGATTAACATTGCAGCGCGAGTTTGTTGCACTTACTGAAAAGATATTTTGTCATGATGCTCCATGGCGACAGGCAATTTTTCAGCACAAAGAATGAATCGATAGTGCTTGGCCCCTTATAGAACCACATTGATGAAGAGCCCCTTAATTACTAGTATTATACTTTCAGTGTATGCTAGGTGCAGGTTACGAAGCTATGCTAGGCACATTTTGGGAAAAAATTACTGTGCCTACCTGGGTGAAGTTGAACAGCAAGGTCATGTTGCAGTGGATGCCATGTTGAGACTCTAGAACTCTGCATGGAGAAGAAAAAACAAGAATGTAGCTTAACAAGATGACAGCAATCCAATTAAGCAATTGCACAGCTTAGCCAATAAACAATCATGCTAAAACCAAAGATATTTTTCAGATAATTTGAAATAACCAATTATAAAAATGATGCCACTGCTCTGGGTATCAAGAAGCTTGAAACCTTTGAAGTTATTTCTTTGTTTTGGTTAACTGATATCTTGAACCTATTGCAACTTTAATTGCCAAATGAAAAAAAAATGTTAAGGAACCAGCATGGGTTTTGTTTTATCTCCAGACAACATTTTATGGGGCAATTTTTTTTTTGTGGCACCAAATGACACTCCTTTCTACGCTTTGAAGACCGCCCTGTCAAGAGCTGGCATGAGTTGTCTACAAACATTGATAAAAATAAAAACATTAAAGATAGAATGGGATTCAGCTGAAGGTTGTACATGACAGAGCAGACATAAGTGCACGCCACAAAATTTAGATGACAAAATGATAATGGAGGAAATTAGAATGAGCAGCAATTAGGATACACACTTCAGAAAACAAGTACATAATATATGGTCGTGGTCAAAGTAAGGAGTTCTCAGCGATGAGATTGACTAAAGCCATTCTTGCACACCTTTTGGAGCAACTAAAATATCACTCTGGAGTAACCACTTGGAGCTGTTACTTGCCGCACATTTTCGGACGCAAATATTGTCCTCTATATTCCATCTAAAAAGTTGCCTTTAACATTGGGGGGGCTACAAGGCCCCACGGCCAATAGGAAGGACAATTAGCCCCTCTGCATGTATTCATCCGCGCCGTGCCATCTGCTAAGTGTCCTCCTAACACGTGCGTGCACACATTCAATGAACAGACGGCAGCACTAAAAAAAAAAGAAAGAAAATATTGATTGATTGATTGATTGATTTGTGGGGTTTAACGTCCCAAAACCACGATATGATTATGAGAGACGCCGTAGTGGAGGGCTCCGGAAATTTTGACCACCTGGGGTTCTTTAACGTGCACCCAAATCTGAGCACACGGGCCTACAACATTTCCAACAAAGAAAGAAAATAGACCAAAATTGCACCATTCGACGCTGGTGCTTTCTGCCTCAAATTTATCATGCTGTCGTCGTGTGCTCTGTGATCCATAATTTCCAAACTCACACTTGCATTTGCTTTAGATTTATGTCTTAGAGCTTCGGCAGCAATGTATTCATAATGAACCCGCCGCCCATTTAGCTATTTCTATAAACTGCTCTCAGATTATTGGTGCGTTAGGATTAGCAGTCGTGGTCCGAGAGACAGCTTATCTCACCAATAATGACACAACCTACACAACGCTTCATCCTGATCATGAAATAGTACAAGGTGACAACTCTTTATACCATTTATTTGCTGCTGTCAGCTCTTTGGGAAAGTGTCAAGGGCAAGCTCGGTTTGAAGCACGCAGTTGCATGTGCATGGGCACTGCCATGCTAATTTTTACCAGTTGCCAGCAGTTACCAATACAACATTTAAAAGAATATGCCGTAAATGCGATGAATAAACATTTTATAAATGGGCAGCAGCAGATGCTAAACAAAGGGAAACATCTCAAGCTTTCCAACAACCAGGCAATTATATCTGTAACCATGTTTTGTGACGCAAGCATGTGTCTTGTTTACACCCTGCAGCTTTGGCAGTGCAGAACGATAGCGGAGAGATGAAGTATAAGATGGAGCTGTTGCACCACATGTCAAATGGAATCTGCTTATGCACATATGCATCTTAATTTGGAGTGGTACTTAATGCCAAAATCATGGTATGTCAGTGCTCTTTGCTTTTCTGCAGACATCCCCAAGTTTATTACCAGTCAGCTTAAGCCGGCTAACAATTCACCTGGTATACGTAAATGGCTCTGGCTTTCCATGACTGTTAAGTTACAATACTGGAAGGACAAGCTGTCTAAATTTTCTGTGCATTCTACTGACTTTCTGAAAGAAGTCCAACTACATTTTCTTTGAGTATAATAAAGGCTTTCATGGTGTGGGCACTGCTTAATGGATGGTTAATAATGAACAAAGCTCAGTAACTGGTCTCTTGTTCTCGTTGTTTGATGCGTGCTCAACAAAATTCATGATGATGGGGAAGGGGAAGTATGCTGCCGAAGTAGAGAAGTTCAGATAAGTGAATATTGGGACGCCACGCCTTCTCGGCAAAGTAACAGCCAAGGCATGGGATGTGGTATTTTCGATTTTTGATAGCCTGCCCATAATAAGGCATTAAAACATAGGCACCCTGCATGAAATATTTTAGAATTAAACCTAAGCAAATAGAATTACAAGTTTTAAAAACTAATTAAGCACACAGACACACTGAATTACTGTAACTAATGCAGTCAGTCAATACTGCTGTCCAGAACAATTAAGAAACTTATGTATCTCTGACTAACCACAGTAACCATTAGAAACTATTTTATTGAAATAAATGTGATCTCACAGTATGGTCTAGTAAAAAAAGTCATGCACTAACTTTCACGGCAAAGGCAAGTTCGAATTCTTTGGAAGGCTTGCACCCAGCAACTGCTTTGACAACATTTCAGTCTACCGCGATGACCACTTGAAATTTCAGCGGTAACCTACGAGTTTTGAGTGCCTGCCATCTTGTTTCTCATCAAAATAATGCAAAAATGACACCCTCATGCATGCTTCACACAAATGAAATTTTTCCCCAAGATGTAGCAGATTCCACCTTTTGATGCAACTCATGCAGCTGTCACCACCAAGTTCTATTTTGAGGCAGAAAGGTGCACAGGCCTCGGCAAATGACACAAGTGGCCATCGGCATCAACATGAAGGACGCCAAAAGGCGGCAGGACTAGACATATTTGCTTCAATTGATGTCAACACGTGATGTCATTGTTGCAAAGAAAAGAGGACAAAGAACGTGGCCACGAGCAAGCATAGTTTCCTATAAATATTGATTTGTGGGGTTTAACGTCCCAAAACCACCATATGATTATGAGAGACGCCGTAGTGGAGGGCTCCGGAACTTTTGACCACCTAGGGTTCTTTAACGTGCACCCAAATCTGAGCACACGGGCCTCGACATTTCCGCCTCCATCGGAAATGCAGCCGCCGCAGCCGGGATTTGAACCCGCGACCTGCGGGTCAGCAGCCGAGTACCTTAGCCACTAGACCACCGCGGCGGGGCAGTTTCCTATAAATACACTGAGGGAATTATGCCGCTAGTGTCTATGGGAGCTGCAATGCACACAGTTTCAGCGAGCATGGGAATGATGGGCAGTACACAAATTTGTCTAATCTTCCTACTTTCGGCTCCAGTTGGCTTCGCATAGCTTGAAGTTGCTTTGCCACGAAATGACAGTCGGCAAGTGTTCAGCAGTTGCACTTTGCCCCCTTAACCATTTAGGCTCAGCATTTCAAATCTGATCACGAAGTTTGCAACGGTCCATTCCTTCATTCGAAACAAAATCAGAAGACTGCAATAAACAAAACCACAAGTGCATTCGAAACCCGCAAGCACGAAGACTAGACAAACACATGCACTACCCATCATTCCCGTATGCGCTTAATGACCACAGTGCCACAGCTCCTTCTAGTTAACAGCAACGGGCACATTGTTCGAATACCTATGATGCAGCCAGACATCTGGGTCTGTCCGAGCTTTCTACAGCCATCAAGACATCACACATAGCCCAAATTCATGACGTGAATGCGACATCATACGAAATCTCCCTGTGGTCAAAGGTGTGCCTATCCCAGGGGCAGCGCAACACCAGGTGAGGTGCAAAGAACTTTTGAGGGACAGTGGTCAAGGATCAACACATCGACCAAAAAGAAAAGAAAGTTGGCTTCCATTGAATTGTAAGTTTACCAACCCAGTCAGTGCAAATATCCCTCCCAAACCCCTATGGGTTGCACAAGGGTAACTTCACTTCTTCCTTTCAATATTCAATCTCTCAGAGAGCGGGGAAAAAATTAAATGAAAGAACAACTCACTTGGCTGCCTGAATGCCTTCCCAGGTGGAGGCCAGCTTGATGAGAATGCGCTTCTTGTCGATGCCATGCTCCTTGTACAGGGCAATGAGTTGCAAGGCCTTGGCGATGGAAGCCTCAGTGTTGAACGACAGCCTGCAAACCACAAGGACAGATAACGAGGGTCAGAGCAGTCACAAACGCGTTCTGAACAAGAACCAGTACTTATGTTTAAAGGGTCACTGAGCAATAAAGCCTGCTTGCGGTTGAGCTGCTTAACAGCTGACTCGCAGGTTGCGGGATTGAACCCTGGCAGGGAGGCGGCATTTTGGACGCAGGCAAAAATGCTGAAAGCCCGTTTGCTTAGATTCAGGTGCATTTCAAAGAACCCCGAATGGTCGAATTTTCAGAACCTTTCATTACAGCATCTGTCATAGTCACGTCTTTGTTTAGGGACGTAAAAAACCCAGACATCCTTATTATTAAGGTTGACTCTTGCACTACTTAGCTCACTGTCATTAAAATTATTAACGTTTATTACACAACAGGAGAAAAAAAAAAGTACAAATTCTGGCTGGACACAAACCAATAAGAGCATGGCAGCAGCGCTATTGTTCCTTCTTTGCATTTTGTCAGAATTTTTTCGTCGTTTTTTTCTGGTGTCACTAAACAGGCTAGTATGTTCGAGTTCTATTCCGTTTGGTGGGTCCTCATTTTACAGGCAACCTATTCCTAAGCAAGACTGCAAACTAACTGGAAGTGAACAGGACATTCAAAAATATGTTGCATGCAGGAAAATCTACAGTCATGTAATTTGAAAGATATCTGATGGATTGCCTGCATTATTTCTCAGAATTAAATATGGAATGCAACTCAGAAATATTAAGTTCATTTATTAATAATCATGTGAGAAACGATTATAAATAAGACTATTTTACACTTCAATAACAATAACTGACATGAAGCAAGCTCAAACGCCAGTAATTTTTTTCCTCGCCTCAAGGCTGGTACTTCCAGTCCTTTTAAGAGAAGTTAAGCAATATGTCTGAAAAGTGTCATTTTGTGGTAGCACAGGGAACTTCGTCATCCTACATAAAATGATTGTGCAAGTGAACAATTTATGCTTGTATCTCTGCAATTATGACAACAAAGGATTCTTGCTCCATTAATTTACATTTCCACCAAAACGCTCCTGCATTCAGTCCTTTAAATTAAAATGCTTGCAGTCATTTTCATTCCTCTGGCTATTTTTACTGCCCTTGGCCCAATTTCGCTATTTTCCCGACCGATTTTTTTAGTTTTCCTGGCCAATTTTTTTTTCGCCCTTTCGATATCACCCCTATGGCCCTTCCACAATGTAGTTGCATACCATGTTTATGCATAAAACAATAGACTGAAGTCTAACACTATGGGCGGCAGCGATTGGTTTCATTTCATAACCTATGCAACAGATTGTACCAATCGTCTCCTTCGCAACTTTCGGGCTCGATCCGTTAGCACGATCACTGCATTTATCCTCTGCATTAATGCTTATCAGTGAAATGTCGTTGCTGCACTTAACAGTCTTTATAAATCCTATCTCCCAGATATGGCATCCCCAGTTTCTGGGCTACATCTAAGGCTGCATGTCCGAGCCAATCTCACGGACTTTTCAAATGCACAGGTGTAGATTGCTGGCCAGAACAATGGCCAGCTTTCAAGTGCTGCTATGTTACAATTTTAGATTTCTCAAGAAAAAAAAAAGTGTTCTGAATTTTACAAACTCCTTGACTTATCAAACTAACTTGAAAGCAAACTGATTCGTTTCACTGAGGTTCAATGGTATGTTCGAATTCACAGCTTGTGTCCCCTTGTAATATCCTAGCCCTTTCTCGATTTAAAGTGATTTTCTGACCTGGCGTCGACCTCTGTCGATACTCTGCCGGGGATGATCTTGAGAATCTCAGTGCCAAAGAGGACGACCAGCTTGTCCATCGCATTGGTCACCTGTTCATCCAGAGTTCTGCGGCACAAGAAAAACACACAGAGAGAAAAGCAATTATTCTGCAGTTATTTATATTTTCGTAACTGTGAAGTACCCGCAATCGCCTGCAAAACCAGAATTGTAACAGGGCTTATTAGTACACAGAGGCTACTCCATTGTTTACTTCGATTAGAAAGGTAGCAACCGAGTCAAGAGTGAAAAAGTAGAAACAGAACGTAACAAACACTTCTTCCTGAACAAAATACTAGTAAATTTAGTAATGTGGAGTCAAAAAGTAATCATAAACATCATTACTACGGTGTTTTGATTGTTTTTTTGTTTAACCTAAAAAAACAAAAACAAAAGAAGTGTGAGGTTAGCCACCATACTAAAGCTTTTATCATCAAACTGAATGGCAATGGGTTAGATAGACACTTTCCAGGTTTTTAACCATAAGGAAGAAATCAATTTAAAGTACAAAGCGGAAACTGCACAGAAATGGGACGAGTATAACTAACGCACAACACAAATGCTGATTAACAACTAGCGCAATTTTACTGCGTCGAAAAACGTATGCTGTAGCAACGAACCAAAAAGAAACAAAGCCCTGAACTGTCATAGGGTCAACAGTGATGAAACAAAAGTGAAAGTCCACCACAGTGAAGACATCTTTATCAGCTTGATAAAAACAAATTCTTTCTCTGAAAGGGCAATCGAAGGCTCATTGATGCAAGTGCTCCCCCCCCCCTTTTTTTTTGGTACAAATGGCTCCATTAATTTCAGGTTAGATCGATTTGGCATCTTGAGGGCACTTCACAGTCACTAAGACTGGAGTGCAACCACACGAAATGTGTTGCTAGTTGAAGACCCAAGATTGCATGCATGCAAGCGAGTTATTCAAGCAGTGCCTGGTTTGTCCATATATAGGAACGACCACACGACAAGGGAATATCGTAGACAACATTGTCAACACATACGACCTATCGAGTCCAGTGGTTATTGGCACAAGTGTGCTTCGTGGGTTCTTCAGTGTTTCCTTGCCGCCGACACAGGTAGCAGAGTTTATGGGGAGCTTAAATACAAGCCTGATGCCCAGCTTTGCTTACAATCTTCTTGAGCGTGTGGCTGATGCCACAACATGCTTCCAAGCATCTCCCCCGAAAAGCTCATTAAGTAGCTTTGTGGCTGAGGCACACAGGAGTTCCTCCAGGTAGGTGGCACATTTCTACCGATGGACACGAGTACCTAAACTTTTTTGCGTTTGATGACAAACACAACCTCTTGAGTGCGCTCCTCAGAACCCCTGTAGCAAATGTGTGTTTGATTGATTGATATGTGGGGTGTAACGTCCCAAAACCACCATATGATTATGAGAGACGCCGTAGTGGAGGGCTCCGGAAATTTCGACCACATGGGGTTCTTTAACGTGCACCCAAATCTGAGCGCACGGGCCTACAACATTTCCGCCTCCATCGGAAATGCAGCCGCCGCAGCCGGGATTCGAACCCGCGACCTGCGGGTCAGCAGCCGAGTACCTTAGCCACTAGACCACCGCGGCGGGGCGCAAATCCGTGTTTAAGCACTATTGTATACGCCGAGTTGAACGGGAGAAGGCTTTCCTGGGCCCTGGGCGCACACTCCTGGCATGTGTGCCAACCGCCAACAAACAAAACAAGGTCCAAAAGCCGCGCATATGTGCAGTGTGTTATTGCACTACCCCGTGCACAGAGCTGTCGCAACCATAAAGTTTCCTAAAGTACACTAGAGGACTCTGGCGCTAGTGTCTATGGGAGCTGCAACACATGGCGCTTCAGCGAGCATAAGAATGATGGGTAGTACACAGATTTGTCTAATATTGATACTTCTGGCCTGCTTTTGGCTCCTTGTGTGTTCGTGTGGCTTGGAGCTGTTCTCTCACGAAAGAAATATTAGCAAATGTCTAACGGTTGCTCTTCACCACCTTATTCTTTTAGACTTGCCTTTCCAATCAGGTCACGAAGTTCAATAGGGTTGAATCTTTCTTTGAAAACAAAACTGAAACAGAGCAATAAACGAAGCCGCAAGTACGAATACCACCCGCAAGTACGAAGACTAGGCAAATGTGTGTACTACCCATCATTCCCATGGTCGCTGAACGATTGCAGCAACAGAGTCCCCTCTAGTTAACTTAAGGAAACTCCATGGCCACAACCACGTGCAATGAAATCGACATGTTGGTGCCATGCATGGCACACGCAATGTTTACGTCGCCACATGTTAATGTTACCATTATATCACTAGAAAGTTTGTTTTTTCATATATTGGCACACTAAGGCCAACAAAGTTCTGGCGATATTCTCATCACACCGAAGCAGGTCAAGCACAGAGTCCTTATCCTGCATATACAATATGAAGGCCACCATGTTGATGAACCAGTACATTATGAAGCAGCGACGACGTCTCGTTCAAGCTATTCATACTGCAGGATCATGGAGTGTGCAAATACACTCAGACTTCATAACAAAGTTGCATCTTGCATAAAATTAAGTTTGTTATATTCAAAAATGCATTGTAAAGAATTATTCCGAACAGTTTTCCATTTACTTCGTTATACCGAGGTTCGAGTGTACTTCCTCAGGCTCCCCGATATGGCAGTAGTTGTTCGTGCTAGAGTATGACGAAACCAGCTATTCCCACAGCCACGCTTTCCAAGGACACGCAGATCTAACAGCAACAGCAAGCAAGTAATAAAATGACCTAATAATAAAGGTTTTTAAGCTTTCATATTTTGCTTCGGGACGTAACGCAGAAAAATGCCTTCACAGCGATACACTTATATTTAGAAATAAAGTGGAACTTCAAGCGACGGTAAAGTGAGTCAATGAAGAACTGGGTCCCTTATGGACGCATTCGAAATCCTATGAGGTCACGGCGAAAATTTCCGGGCGGCGTCGCCACCCGAATTGTCTTCTAGCTCTCTTTTGCAACTTACCACGCGTTTTCTCGCAGGAAGCGTGGCGATTTTAGCGTTGTAAAAGAGTAATGTACTAATACGAGAACGATCTTTCCAAAACGTAAGCTTGGCCTTCCCACATGATATTTTGCGGGGCGGCCTACTCATGAAAATGTGCGCACTGGAGCACAATGAAATTAACGAAACCACCAGCTGGCGGGTTGGGCCTCGGGAGGGGGTTGCAAAGGGGGCACTTGCACTCCCGAAGTAACACTGACACTCCCCACCCCAAACTACACCAGCGCTCCTTCACTTCTGTCACTGCGCATGACGCAACACGGGCAGCGCCCCTCAAGGCCGACACCCATGGCAGCACACTGCACATGTTCCGCAATAGCTACAGCAAGGCCACCTATAGTTAGCACTCCGGAAGAGCAACGGGTCATAGCAGAAAAAAAAAAAACTGAACAGCGACGGGCTTGTAGTGACCACCGATCAAGAGTAAATGGTGCGCGCGTTTAATTGTCGCCGCCGCCCGCTTAAGACACTGAAATTTTCTTCGCCTTCATCAAAATCATGTATCACCATGTGATACACAGCTTTATCGGTAATCCACCATCGCAGAATGAAGTAAAACGGCTTTCGTAAAACTTTCTTTGGGTGTCTCAGTCTTGGCTCGACCGCAATATGGCCCAAACTCCATAAGCGCGAAAATGCACGCGACAGCGACGAGCGACGAGCGACGCGACGTAGATCGGCGTCGCGCGATCAGTCGCTAGCGCAGGCAAACCTCATTCACGCGACGGCTTCGGCGAGCGAATTCCACTGTTGCTGGCATGAGGCCGTCAACTCGCACCAAGAAAACCGCGTAGCGAGCGGTTTCCAATTTAAAAATAAGATCTATTGTTGTGTAATGGAACGGAAAGTGTTTATTATTGCCTTGCAGCATTTTTTATATGCGCATGCTTAATAAACATTGCGTTATTTCTTGTTGCGCATACGTGACTCGGGCAGGGTCACGTGCATCTATGTAGTCTTCGTCTTTTCCGGTTTTTCGCTATTGGCTGCTTGAGCCCAGCACTTCCGGGCGATGAGCGACGGTTTCCAAATCTGGAGAACCGAGCGATCGCGCGAAAATGAGCACGCGACACGTCGCGCGACAGCCCTGTTTCGTCGCCCATAGCGTCGCTCGTCGCTGTCGCGTGCATTTTCGCGCTTATGGAGTTTGGCCTTATATCAAGGCGCGCGTACGGCGCCGGAGAGAAGGTACACCCAGACGTGCGGAACGAAATTACGAGAGAACAGTATGCAGTTCAGTAATCAGTCACGTTAAAGTCACAAGTCAATTCAACAGATTCAAAAACTTCAGAAAGGTCAATGGCACCGCGCCGAAAGCGAAAACAAGCCGTCTCAACTATACACGAGGGCAAAGAAAAAAAAAGTGCGAAAAAAAAAGAAAACGTGGTCAAAGTCTAGCGCTCCCTTAATCCAAGGCCGCGACTGCCCCAGGAGAGACACTGAGACGAAAGCCGCCAACGCGCAAAACAAAACTAAGGAAAACTCGGCCTAGCAGGAAGCAAAGGAGGGCAGGGCCACCAAGACAAAGGCACAAAAATATACATTAAAATGCCAGGAGTTCGCTTAAGCACCGGGAAAAGCAAGGAACTGTTGCCGGACTGGAACTACAGGGCCGAGAAAGAAAGCGAAATAAAAAAAATGTTCGAAAGCCGATGACTAACGACTGGGCACGCACAAAAAAGCTTGAGGTGAAGGCATGTGCAGACAGGCAAGGACAGCGCCAGCCTGTGTGTACCGTACTTGTCGGTACAGAATACAAGTCGACCACCTTGCAAGAATATGCGCCGCTGTCGTGCCAGACGAATACCGACTACAATGCGTTTCAGGTTTCTTTATTTGTTTCCTTGCCCGGGACTAGGACGCCTTCGATTTCTACGCCCATTGGCATTTACTGTGCATCGTAAACACAACCGCTTGAAAAAGACATACAGAAAAAAAAACAGAAGGAACGCCCGCACCATGCCTGATGCGTACACTGCAGGCGCCGCTTCCACACACGTTTGATTGAACGCTCACCCGCAGATGCTCGCAGAAACAACGCGCTTGCTTTTGCAAAAGCGTAACGATTGTGCGCTAGATCGACGCATGGTGCGCCCGCTTTCGAACCTGACGAAAGCGATAAGATTATTTCGCATAAACATTACTTCACGAGTACTGTGGACGCGCAAAATAAAGCGCGGCGGGCTCATACAAATTACGCAGCTGCACGGTCTAATCTGCAAGGCATTTTAAGAGCGCATGAGGAGAAAGGATGGACGGTGGAGACGAGCGTTGGCTAGTACACGGATAAACACGGCACCCACCCCTGAAGGTCCGGACCAGGCTGGTGCGCCGAATCGCGAAAAGCGCCGCCAAACTGTGCGCGGCGCAGCAGAAAGCGGAACCACGGCCGTCACGCCTTCCTCATTCTTTCGTAACAGCGGAGCAAAGAAAACGAGCGATCGTGCAGTCAACGGCAAGGCATCGCGAGGTCTCAAGGGGGAAAAAAGAGGAGGGGGGCGACAAGCAAAAGTTCAGGTTTTCTTAAGATGTCCCAACCGAGAGCGGGGCGTGAGAGAAGTGTGCAGTCTGCAAACGAGGTGGGTGGGTGGGGGGGGGGGGGGGGTAGGCGCAGGGAGCGCAAATCCAGCCCCATACATTGACATAATAGGGAGGCGCTGCGACGAGCCTTCACCCCCCCCCCCCCCCCTAAAGAGAACTGTGCGTGTGCCTATGGGTATGAACACGGGATTGCAAAAAAAAAAAAAAGGGGGGGGGGGAGGGTTGCGTGGAAGATTGAACGAGAGCTCTTTTCTACTTGCGGTCAAGATATCTCCGCGGAGCGAAAACTCGTGAGGCTAATAGATGTCAAAATGACACTAAACCACAAACATAAATCTGTTATTAGGAGATAACATCTCTGTTAAAAACTGCCTAGGCGAAAACATCGCTTTTTGAAACTCGCGCAGAAACCTAGCGTCGGCGTTACGTCACGGTTTTCAATGCCTGGATCGCCCGAGAAAACATTGCCGTAGCCCACCATATGTTTCTTTGCTCTTTTGCAAAACAAAGTAATTGGCATTCTTGCCTATACATAACTGCATATGCTCTTGCGGACACGGCCAAAATCGATGACGTTGCCGCAAGGTGACGCGCGAATTTCGAGGCGGCGTGACTGGCAGCTAGGGCATTGCAGCTGAGCGTATTGCCATAGTGCCATTGAGAATGACCCACCATTGGTAGCACTTCGCTCTCAAGTATTAATAGTTAAGCATGCGTATACCTAGAACATTCCTGATCTAACACTGCAGTTCTAGGAGAGAGATTTGCTGAACTGAAAACAACAAAGCAACAGGTGTAATCCAAAAGTAGCCACATACATTGGCATGATGTTTACATTGTTGAAAAAACACGTCAACACGCCAACACAAAAAAAGAAAGACATTCCAGAATCTGTACGGATGCCACAACGTCATTATTGTTTTTTGTTGGGACTTTAGTCAGTGACCTCTTTATTCAACAATGCCTTTACCAGACCAGATGGTATTCCGTCAAACTCGCGACTATTAAATGTTTACCCTCAAAGAACTAATGCAATTACAGAAAAATATGTTCTCGGACTCTCAAGTAAACCGAGAAATTTGGACATTTAAGGTATGTTTCAGTAGAACGTTACGGCAAATTTACGTGAATTTCACAATGTAGTAAGCTATCTCAGTATCAGCAATTTCCGGCACCTCTCACTAAATATTAACTCTCGCCCACTAACCCTTTCTAGTCTTTCTGTCTGAAGTAAACGCGTGTTATCACTTGGCTACCCTTGATGATCCACTGCACAGCCAACCTTAATTACGATGCCCTGCAGTCAGATTCACAAAGTGTCGATTAATGAATGTCTTCCATGCTCCGAATGCCATGACGTCAGAATCAGTTTTTCCCAGCTATGCCCAAGACATGGTGCTGTCAAATTAAATGCGGTTGAATGGCTGCTCACCTGTTCTTCACTCATACAATTTGCTACATGCATTATTTCCTGAAACCTGAACCCAGCAAAGGATCTAAAAACTCTTGCACAATCCCCTTGTGACATGTCATTCCACAACGTTCCTGCTTGATACGTTGTGAATTTCCACTACACTGTATAAAGCTGAGAAGGTTCAATGAGTTGGCAATGTAGACAGCCACCAGGGGTGTAGCCCAGGAGAGGTTGAGAGAGAACTCTGATCTACCCAAAAATCGTTCTATTTTGCTCGTGTCACACACACAAAGAATGGTTGGCTCCCCCTCTCTTAATTCTGGCTACACCCCTGACTGCCACAACGCACGTTTCCCGAAAGGCTCAGGTAATGACAGAGGCATCAAAGAAATGCCAGATTTCCATCAAGTGCTTGCTGCAGGTTTCAGCCACAAAATTGTGTGCTATGTGCGCCGCTACTCAGCAGCACTTTTAAAACTGCCCCTAAAATGAAACAATTTATTGGCTTAGATCAATAAATTACAGCCCAATTACTTTAATGTTGCTAGGTTAATCATCACAAACCTCTTACTAGAGGTGAGAAAACAAGACCACACAGTTATTTTAAAATTTTGTGACAATATCTGTGCATGCACCATCACTAACTTCAAAGTCCACTTTCGCAGCTTGGTGACAGTGGCTCAATGAAATTACCAGAAACTTTGAGTGGTTCCATCAGAGGTCAATGCACTTCATTATTACCAGTTAGGAACTAGGATTGACCTAGTAAAGGCCATCAAAGTCTAGGATGTCACGGCATTTTGTACAGCAATTTCAAGGCAGCGTTGCTCCTAGCCTTCTCTTTTCGTGCATTTCCAAAGGGTCTTCTCGCCACGAGGCTGACATTTCCCAAACCACGAAACTGTAATGTACTGATATGTAAAAAAAGGTTCCTTTTTAGTGTTCCTTTAATGGCATTCTCGTGTTGCCCATTTCCCAGCTACTGTGGGTTTTCTTCACGGTCACATGAAGAATGTGTTAGGTTCTACTGTGTCCACTACAACATTCCACATTTTTATGTTGAAAGTGTACCACGATGAGTTTCAAACTGTATATGAATTAGTATGATGTTTAGTGGATAGAAGTGCTTTTAAGCTTTATATTTCACCATTTTTCTTTTTCTGAAAATAGCAAGAGTACATTTTTTTTCATTAATTAGGAGTCAGTCATGTCTTTTATGCAAAGAGTCTTTCTCTGTACAAGAACCTGTTTATGCATTTTACTTATGATGACCGTGTACTGTTGGTTGCCAAAAAAAAAATTGAGGGGGGGGGGGACAGACCTTGCCAAGCCAATATGAGGCTTTTTGTCTATGTTGCAGTCGATGCGAAAATTAAGTTCAAAGTTGAAGCAGACACATGCCCAATGCCACTGGCAGATACTGTTGTGTACGTGTGTGCCACGCATAGATGATAAGGAGAAGCTACACAGAAAAGACTCACTTTCCGTGGCTCTTGCCGTACTTGACAGCGTCGTCCACCAGGTGGGCATACTGGGGAAGCTTGGAGGCGGCCAGGATTAGAGATGGATTGGTTGTGGCATCAGTTGGCTTGTACTGCTTCATCACTGCAAGCAACCAGATCAAAGCATGCGAAATGAATTCGTGCATTTACAGCTAAGGGTTCCTTGAAGTTACTAACAAATCCCCAATAAAATACAATTTCAGAATTTGGACAACAAATAATACAATGCATTTATTTGTTGGCATTTCAGTTTGCGATAATTCAGGAAAGTGAAGAAACTTTTCAGCATAAGAAGAGAAACAATTTTTTATATTTATTTTTATTTCCAGGTACTGCAATCACTATTCAGCGATTTTAACAGGGTGTTTTAACAGGGTTTGTTTAACAGGGTTCAGCGGTTTTAACAGGGTGTCGTGTACCACACGAAGTTAGTCTTGACCGAAAAATACCAAGTACATGAATATATAATACAGACTTTACAGTGGGCATAGGGCAGAGGCAAAATTTCACAAGCAAGAAGATACAGCAAGATAAAAGAAAGTACAATAAAAAAAGAGAGACCACACTTACACAATATGTAATACGATTCTGTGGGTCAGAGCACTTTCTAATTCTAATGAAAACAAAGCCAGTGAGGGTGCTGAAACAATCACATTAGTTAGTTTATACCACTCGACTATAGTGGGAGGAAAAAAATTGATACTTAAAGCAATTATGAGTAGAAAAGAAAGTTCTGGCAAAAAAAAAAAAAGAAGGCTAATTCACATAGTGGCATCAAAGACCAGGCAGATTCCTCGGGAATAAAGCATTTCAAGTTATGAATAATTTGTCTTTGTTGAATAAACTCAAGACTGGCACTTTCTTTCAAATAGCACAGAGTCAATGCTATTTTGTGAGCTTGTTAGTTTTAACTCAATATATGCCTTGCAAGAAAAATTTGATAGCCATTTCCGAGTGCACACATTTAAAACCGCGAGCCGTGCACCTTCAACACTATGTATGTACGTATACTAATAGTGTTCATATCTGACAAAAACTATGCCAAAAGTTGATTTTTTTTTTTCAGTTAACTGCGGCCAATTTAAGATACTGCACACCATAGGCCTAGCCAAGTTGGGGCTGTTCAAACCAAAATTGCGCAATTTTGTTTGCCAATTATAATGTATACATGAAATACAAAAAGTATAATTGAACTCCCCTCCCCCTTTCAAAAAAAATTTCTGGCTACTGCTGCACGTACCGATAACCAATCAATCAATCATGAACAATATACAGCTGTATTCACATTATATGTCTGCCACTAAAAATCCACCGTGCTACAATGGCAATTGATTGTAATTGTTCTGATGGATTGACTAACACTTCAGTCCTTAGATTTCAATCGTTTGGACAAATTCGTTGAGTGGTGTCACTTTTAATATGCCACATTTTCTTATCTAATACACAATACAAAATATTACACATTATGTCATCACCTTTTATACTAATTTTCTTTCAAGTGTTTACAGCAACTGATCAAGATACTGTTCATAAGTATGTTAACATGGATTGCAATCAGCACTTTTCCTGGTTGTAACATCTCACCACAGACGATTTCCATTGAGCAATTTAGGTTGCCGGATTTTTCAAACCCTACAATTCTAGCACATCCGAGCGTTGCTCTTGAATAACTCTTCGATCCACTCCCCTCAAAGAACAGCTTAATTGAGTTGATAAAAAAAATAACCGCACATATGATTGAGCATAACCACATCCGAATGCTTTTTCCCACCAGCATAACCAAGTTTACTCGTCGGTGACTGGTTCTGTGAACTGGCATCCATCATAGATTACATTCGACTATTAAAATTCCAAATCTAGCGAGATATGCATGTTCAGGTGCAAAGAATTTTCACGAGCATTAGGATCTTTGCAGCATTGAACAGTCACTTATTAGGCAGTTTAAGGAAGACCACTATTGCACTGTTCATGTGCTATGCAGTCTTTGAATAGCGATAATATTGATACCACCAATGCACAAGAACAGAAGCCAAAAGCCAAGTACTGCTGGTTTATAGTGAGATTGACGAACAGCCTAGCTCGAGTACAAAGCTAGCTGGTAGTTTGTACTTTACTTTATCAAGACTATAGGTGGAAGGCATGAACTAAAGTATGAAAAGGACGAGACACAACGTGCAGCTTGGTTTTTACTGCGGGACCAAAGAAATTTCAAGTCAAACGAAAAAAATAGAGGAACGCCCTATCATAGAAGAGTGTTTAGAAAAACAGCCCTCCTAGCTTTGCACATGTGTCACCATGCACACTGGTGTATTCATTCATCATCTATACCAATCTTATCTTTGTTTGAAAAGTGCATAGCACAAGGTGAAGAGGCTTAGCTTACCAAGTAGCTGAAACTCGCTGCTCTTTTCAAATTACTGGACTTTTGTATTGAACAGACTTGCAGCTAATGTGACACCTAGCCATACTCTCATTTCATTAATTTAGCAGAGAAATTGCACATGGCTCCAGCCTCCTGATCAACACAGGCTTAATGGAGCACATTTAATACACACACATATGCACAAAATATCATGCCTTAAGACCAACTCTGTGTAGCAATAAAAAAAAGAACTGTGGATATCGAAAAGTTTTCACTACTCAGTTACGCAGACTTAGGGGCATCATTATTATAAATACCACTGTTGCGACAGAGCACTTTTGAGCGACCAGACCCGTTAATTGACACTGTTGTCAATATCATTTTTTTTTTGTGATCACTCTCGGAAATAAATACAACAGTAGACGTGTACAAATACAGCCTGTACGAATGCAGATACGAGTGGTCACACTTACCACAAGGAATAAAAGTCTACAGTATCATGTCACGGGCTGAAATTGGTCCATGTATAATATATCAGAAGTGAACAGTTCCACATGACCCGAGTTAATTAACAGAAAAATAATTTTTGTAAGAGTCTTACGCCAACCGCACGTGCGAAACAAATCAAACAAGTGTATTAAAAGCCGCGTTTAAATAACAGTCACATCTTTACTGTGGCGAGGGAGGGGGGGGGGGGGCAGTGGCGCCTGTCAACGGAATTCAAGGAGCAACGGTTTCGGTGTTACAGGGGGAAGTAAAATGAAATAAAAGGCTAAACCAGGCTGGGAAGCTACCAGCGGGGGAAACACGACCGATTAACAACACGACGACAGAGAAAGAGGATGCCACGCCCTCCAAAAGGCAAATAAACGATAGCGAAACCACTGCCACTCCAAAAATTTTCTCGTTACAAAGCCGGCAACTTGAAGGACACCCGGCTGATGGGATCAAGATCTTTTCCTCGCGACCGCTGCAGCGGCTCGCCGATCACGGCCACTGATAAGCTCCGAATTGACGCACTCGGCATCTCCAGGTCCCCGACTAATATAACATTAAACTCCCGACACCACGGGCCGACTCAGCGCAGAAGGACGCGAATGAATTCCGCAGACGTCGAGCTATCGCACCAAGAGACCGGCTTTTCCGCGACAGGAATTTCCAGGCGGATGCCACGAACACCTTACAACAGGAAACAGTTTTGACGGTGCCCGCTAGAAAGTCTCTTTGCCATCGGGTTAATACGCCGCCCCGTACTACGGCTTTCGGTGGGTCTGTGGAATGCACTGCACCGCTAATGACGACAGTGCCTGGCCGGCTAACGACAGCAAATGCTAGGGAAATCGGGGGCACGTGTTACGAGACGATGTCGCCCCACTTTTTTTTTTAGTTGTTTAGTTCGTCAGGCGGCGGCTACTATATGGCACAGGGCATGCTCACGCACCTTCGAAGTCCCCCGTATCGGCGACTACGGTGGTGATCTCCTTCAACTGGTCGAGAGACGAAGCCATCTTCGCACGCTTGTTACTATCAGCACCAGTCATAGCGCTGCTGGGTTCCCGGTGTTTTTATACGGCAGCTGCAGCGACACACGCGCCGCGTGGCTTCTCAGCCCCGCCAAGCGGTTTCTATGGTTGCGTGACGCGTAACGCCTAAGCAAAGCCACTTCACGCTATCTACAAGGCACGTAAAGCGAGCGTTATGATTGGTCAAGATAAATGGTACGACAAAAACTACGTGACTCTGATTGGCTCACAAGGGTTTTTTTTTTTTCACCGTATGTGCAGTTGTACTATGATGGCTAGTTGTACTATGTCTCACTAGTCTGTTACAATCTATTACACTTCCGCCTTTTTTATAGGTAAAAGAAAACTTATTAACAATGCATAAACTGCCATAAAAAACCTTAAATATTGGTTGACAGTAATTTTTGTAAAAAATATTAGACGATGTCAATTTTTTTTAGAAAACGAAACTGTATTTGAGTGCGCACTCATAAGCAGCGCAAAAGAAACATCCGTGCGCAAAGAAGTGGCGCGAATTTCGTCTTTCTCGTTTGATTTGTGTTACAGCTAGTACGCTGCAAGTCGTGTTGAGTGTTGTTTAGTCGGATTTAGCCTACTCTCGGTAATGTTATTTGTGTGTATGCTTTGCTAGTTCAAACGCAATGGCTGTGACCATTGCTGTGAACCAGGGCTTCGTGGTTACCATGACTCATCTGGCGCTCCGCTGACTGCTACGATCAACTATTCTTTCAGCGATACCCAAATTCCAGCGAGCTCGAAGCG
This sequence comes from Rhipicephalus annulatus, assembly GCA_013436015.1. Classification (NCBI taxonomy): domain Eukaryota; kingdom Metazoa; phylum Arthropoda; class Arachnida; order Ixodida; family Ixodidae; genus Rhipicephalus; species Rhipicephalus annulatus. Next base: position 64,844 of record WOVY01009868.1, read on the forward strand.
ATTACTACAGGGCTGGCAGGATAACTTGATTCATTCGTGCCGTCGGTTAACACTGCCTTAGTTCCTACGTTCCTACAAAGCCGCCTTTAGTACAACATGCATACGTTGCTATGACATTTATATGTAAGAATAATCGGAGGCCGCTCACGTATTTCCTTCACATAATACAACAACGAGCTCATAATGAAGGAAACAAATCGCACTGTATCGCTGCTGTCACTTACTGTCGAAAGAGGTGGACAAAGGACAAGCGCTTGTCCTGTGTCCTAGCTCCCTCTTTTGTGTGTCGTCTTCATGGGCGGCATTTTACACCTTGAACCATGAACGCGGTTATTTGTCTTTAGAACGCCAACCCCGACCGAGCAGCCTATAGTATATATTCGTGCTATTTAGAGATTCAAGACAAAGGAGGAGAAAACAAAAAAAAAAACGTTTGACGACACTTGAGCTTCGCCTTCAATAGTACGCGATATCGTAATTGAGCTCTGTGCGCATCATTTTTCCAACTGCTCGTCTATCTTCTAAATTCTGCGTAGGCAGACACTCTTTTCGGGGGAGCGGGGGGGGGGGAAGGAACATGGGCCTGGTGTGTCACCCCTTGGCTACGCTACATGGTTCTCGGTACATGCCACAACCATGCCCAGCGGCGTAGGAAAAAATAATACGGGAAGGGGGCGGGGCATTTAGATCTGAAAAGGGAAGGGGTATGTATGCAAATGGCCATTATCCGCTATGTATGCCACAGCGAGAAAAAAAATACGGGGGAGGGGGGGGGGGGGGCACGAGCTACGCCACTGATCATGGCATAAGGAAACAAACGACTGTGCGTGTAACATAGGTAGCCCCAAGCTATCCTAGAATGCCAGCTGCAATACAGTTGTTCAGTGCCTACTGCGCACCATAATTGTTTCCGTTGCGAATCGGTGTTTGTACCTCTACGTGTGTGTAAGCTAGCTAGGCAACTCTGGAACCTATGCATCAGTGCACGTCCTTTTACTATGTTGATGCTTGTGCAGCAGATGATCATTAAATGTCTCTGAGCGCTTCAAAAGACTCATGAAAAAATAATAATGATAATAATAATAATAATAATAATAATAATAATAATAATAATAATAATAATAATAATAATAATGTTTATTTTTTCATCAATAGTTGATGAAGGACAGCTGCAGGTAAAAGCTGCTCTCCAAAAGAGGCAGCTTGACAAAGGCCCACAGCTACCTTTTAGCATGACAGCAGTGGCAAACAATCAGCAATGTGAAGTCAACAATAACAACAACACCAAATAGATGAATAAATAAAAATAAATAAAGATATAAAAATCAAGTTCAAATTCCAAAAAAAAAACAGCAACCATGATAATACATCAACTGCAAAGAAATCTTAAAAACTAAACAATATGTGTGCAATTCGCGTTTTGATGCCTGGTTCACCATTCTGCACTTCTGGCAGGCAATGTTCATACAGTTAAGGAAACTGCTTCCGTTACATTACATTCATATAGTGTGAGCTTTTTTTTTCCTGGGCAGCTTTAAGCGGTAACGTAGCTCTGCGGTAGAACTCCTATTTGCCACACAGATGGCCTGGGCTTGATTCTCACTCAAACCGAAGATTCTTATAGTTTATTTCGCATCTTTCTTGATGGATTATTCGGCAAGTGGCAAGATAATTTCTCACTCGCAACCAACGATGCCTATGCCAGAATTTTTGAGAAACAAACTCTTTGACGCTGCCGCATTAAAGTCTTATGTCTGAGTTTGCTTCTACGTATGCCAGTGAATATAAGCATCTTTAGAATCGGCCAACTGGCTGTATATGTAGCTTAATTATGTTGTAACAAGCTGGGCTACTCAGTGCTGATGAATACTGCTGATGGCATTAAACTCTAAATGCTTCACTGAATGAAATGAGGTTATTAAAAATGCAGAGTTAAACATTGACATGCTTGCAATGCAGTGTACTTCTGGCATGCCTGTTCGCATTATAAACTTGAACACTTTGAAACTGTCACTAATAATAGTTGTTGGGAATTAAATGTCCCAAAACGATCATGAGGGATACCATACTAGAGAGTTCTAGTAGTTTTGACGACCTGGGCGCACGGGCTGTTATCATTTGAACGCAGCCAACATCCAAATCGCCGCACTGCATTTACCTACGGTCACACGTTTTCAAGGAAGTGTGCTGTCTACAGCTACCCTGCTGGCAATGCAAGCTAGGCAGGTGATTACAGAGGAATGGTTTGCTGTCGTATTTATTGGTAACACATTTTATGGTAGCGAGCAGCAAAGTAAAGTAGAGGCTTACCTGTGCCATTTCACACTTGGAAATGTGGTTCTGTTATGAGGACGGACGCAACTTGTGATGATAGACGAGCCCAGATGACAAGCGCTACTGCTAATTGTCCTAGTGACTAAATGAGATACGTTCGAAACGAATTATAACAAATCTGCATCTTACAAAATAATGTTACTTACATCCGAAAACTTATAATAAAAGCTTGTGTGTGAGTGATTCTTAAGAGAGAGAAAGGAAGAGAAAAGTGAGACCCGTTATTGTCGGCTTCAGTGAGCGACACCTCAACAGTACCTCACAAGGGATGGGGGTGAGGAGGGATAAAAAAAGGGGTAGGAGTAAAGGTGTAGAAAAGAGGAAGAAGAAGAAGAGAGGAAGAGACGTGTGGTGGTAAGCCAGAGTGAGCGACAACAAACTGATGGTATAGAAGAGATAGGAAAGATGGAAGCACAGTCACTGGAGTCCGAGGACGGGGCACACTTGCGAGAGCTCTTGTTGGCGTCGGTAGATGGCATAGAGCAAGTGCAGTCGGTCAGAGCTACACTGTCGCCGAAGGTCGTCGGCGTCAGGAGGTGACGTAGGGCGAGCCCAGTCGGCCAGAGCTACACTGACGCCGGAGATCGCAAGCGCGTGCGCGCACAACCGGTCGGCACGGAATCCAGCAAGCGACTCCCCATAATAAAAGCTTATTCCTAACGCTATATATATTACAAGCTTATTTTTTATTTACTTCGATATAACCGGTATTTCATTATATGCAGGTATATAGCAGTCTGAATGAAGTTTCGCTCATCAGCTGTACAATAGAGTCACCGGCCGTTCCTTTTAGAACATCACTCCAGAGTGCATACCCATCAGTGAAAGCTCATATTCGTCCGTCTTTGAAGGAGGACATGCTGCTGCTGTCTATAGTAGTACCCAATAACTGTGAGATGCTAAGACCCCCACAGAGTTTTGCTATTCTTTTGCAGATTCCAGAGAAGTACCCGATCGGACAACCGGTACCATATGTTTCTGTGAGGGTCTTCAAACCCTACAGTAGCCTATGGCACACATTTAAGATAACTGAAAGCATGCGTACAGTGGCGCTCGGTTCGAGTTGTGGCACAGTGGTAATGGTTGAAGCCTGCACTGTTTCAAGTTTATTTCCCATTTCCCTTTTACAAGAAAAAAAAGAAAGCGCAAGGGAAAGGAAGAAAAAAGCTGCAAAACAGCAGCTTACCAGCAAACATGAAATTGGTTTTGGAAATACCAGTACAGTAGTTAAAATAGTGTTTATGTCATCGATTGTTTCATATGTCTCTGCCATCGTGCACTGTTGGCACTGCTTTGACCACTGGTAGCATGTTGCGACTCATTATTCGCATGACTGTACATGATTAAGGTGTATGTGCCACCGGTGGCTACGTACATACTTACACACACACACACACACACACACACACACACACACACACACACATACATACATACATACATACATACATACATACATACAAGGAATGGACAGACCCACGCCCTAAAGAGCTTCGCCCCTTAAAAAATGCGTGAGGGCCACATTTCTGCTCCTTTTTTTTAGGGGCGTAGCTCCTTAAGGCGTGGGCTGTACATCTCCTGCATGTAGCAAGGGATGCACAGCCCACGCCCTACCAAACTGGTAGGTGTTCTGTGGCCACCTCTTGTTTAGTTCTTGCAGAGTGTACTAGATGACGGTACCGTCCCCTGTATGTAGCCACCTCTCGTTTAGTTCTTGCAGTGTTCACTAGATGACGGAACTTGTAGCTGATGACTTGTGGACAAGAGCAAAGGCCAGAGAGGAAAACCAGGCAATGGTGGAGTGTATGTAAAAGGACATTGAGGAACTAGGAGGAGAGTGCGAGATAATTATATTTGGAGATATGAATGCGTACATAGAAGATATAGATGGGTGTACTGACCCAACAGGCAAAATGATCATGGATATGCGTGAAAGACACGAGTTGATGATTTTCAACAGTATTGAGAAGTGTGAGGAGCAAATAACATGGGAGGTAGGAAGGCTGCAGTCAACGATAGATTACGCACTGATGTCACATAGGATGTATGATAAGCTCAGGGGAATGCACATCGTTGAAAGAGGCTCCAGACATCTGGGTAGTGATCACAAACGCATCAAGCTAAGTTTTGGAAGAGCAGTGAAAGTGGGAAAGAGACAAGATGACCAACTACAGGAAAATTTCTATTCAGAAAGGCAAATACAAATAGCTACTAAAGAAATTGAGAAAGTAATCACTGAGGATAATAAAACAGCGTGGACATACACGAATCTAATTAGACTGTTTGAGCTAGAGCTTGCTAAGGCACGTGACAAGTCACCTCAGAAAAGAAAACACAAACCCAAGAGTTGGTGGGATGAGGAAGTTAAGAGAGCTATACCAAAACATCAGGCAGCCTCTAAGAAACACAAGCTAAGCAGCGGTGTGAACCGACAGATGATGTTTAATGAAAATGGGAAATCTTTCTAAGCTGTAGAAGGGATGCATCCCTCCTGATCAATGAAAAGATTAGAACAAAGGGAGCTCAGTGGCTGGCAGAAGTACATAAATAGGATAGAAAGGCAGCTGCTAAATTTTGGAACCATCTAAACTTCCTAAGAAATGAGACAAGCCTAGAGCAGAGGTTTAAAACTACAGCTCAAGGTGCTAGGCTAGAAGGGGACAAAGCTATTGAATATATAAGAACAAGGATGACAGAAAAATTTCAACAAAGAAGTGCCTTATGCATCACAATAGGCAAGGATGGATCAAGTAGCACAGTGGCACTATTTTCACGACGAGAGTGAGAAAGGGCTGAGAAAAGGGTTCCTAGTAGTACATCAACTGGCCCAGATGGCATTCCAATTATGCTGATAAAGACATTGGGTTTGAAGTCTAAACAGACTTTGATAGAGCCAGTGAGCAAAAAAATAATCAATGGTGAAGTCCCCGATGGATGGAAACTTTGCAGGATGAGCATGATCTATAAAGGAAAGGGGGACAAAGCTGACATAAACAACTACCGTCCTATAACAGTGACATCAGTGGTCTACAGGCTGGTGGTGCAGATTATAAAGGAAAGACTGCAGGCATGGATAGAGGATGAGAGGGTGCTGGAGGAACTGCAGAATGGGTTTCTGAAACACAGGAAGTTGGAATACAATCTGTTCTCACTGACGCAGTGCATTGAAATAGCAGAAAAGGAACACAGGCCCCAGTGGCTAGCATTTTTGGATATCAAGGGAGCGTACGATAGCACGGTTCAAGAGGACTTGTGGGGAATACTGGACACACTAGGTGTGGAAGATGGCATCACTAGTCTTTTAAAGAATATCTATAAAAGTAACAAGATAGTTATAAAGTGAGAAAACAGGTATCCAAGCCCACAAAGGTAAAACGGGGGCTTAAGCAGGGGTGTCCTCTGTCACCCTTGTTATTTATGACGTACCTACAAGGATTAGAGGCCAAATTAGAGGGAAGTGGACTTGGCTTCAAGCTCTCTTTCATCAAACAAGGAAAACTCATTGAACAGGCACTACCAGCATTGGTGTACACAGATGATATAGTGCTAATGGCCGACAACAAGGAAGATTTGCAGAGATTGATTGACATCTGTGGTAATGAGAGAGATAGGTTATATTTCACATTTAGCAAGGAACAATCAGCAGCCATGATTTTTACTGATAATGGAAGTAGTGAGCTTAGAATACAGGAGGTCACGCTAGAGATAACAGATAAATACAAATATCTGGGCGTATGGATAAGCAATGGGACCGAGTACCTAAGGGAGCACGAAATATACATAACGACTAAAGCTAACAGGAATGCAGCAGTGATGACAAATAGGGCACTGTGGAATTACAATAGGTATGATGTTGTGAGAGAAATATGGAAAGGGGTAATTGTTCCTGGTTTGACGTTTGGCAATGCGGTCTTGTGCATGAGATCAGAAGTTCAAGCAAGATTAGAAATTAAGTTACGTGGAATAGGTAGGCTTGCTTCAGGAGCTCAAGGGAATACACCAAATCATGCAGTACATGGTGATATGGGATGGCCATAATTTGAAGGCAGGGAAGCTAGCAGCAAGATAAAATTTGAGAAGCGATTGAGAGAAATGGGAGAGGAGCATTGGGCTAGGAAGGTTTTCAGCTACTTGTACATGAAGAATGTCGATACAAAATGAAGGAAGCGAACCAGGAAATTGACTGGTAAATACTTAGAAAACAGCAGGTGACCAAACCGAAAAGAACTATCGGTTAAGAAAAAAGTGAAGGAAACGGAGACTGACATGTGGAGAATTGGCATGATTAGGAAGTCCACACTAGAGATCTATTGAACTTTTAAGCAGGGAATTTCCACGGAAAGGATCCATGATAATACTCGGAATAGTTCTCTATTGTTTGAGGCCAGGACGGGAGTATTGCGAATCAAGACATATCGGGCCAAGTACGAAGGGGTAGACACGGTATGCAGTGCGTGTGGAGGGGAAGAAGAAACTGCCGAACACTTGATAATGTTCTGTAAAGGGAGGGCTTCACCCTACAGTTCAGGATGATGGCGCAGAGTTTTTCAAAGCACTGGGGTTTAGGGACAGGGAGGGCAAAATAGACTTTAAGCGGGTAGAATTAACTAGAAGGAGGTTATCTGATTGGTGGCTAAAGTCAAGGCACGAGTGAAGATTAAACCCTTCACTGCAAAGTACCAGACCTCAACTTCACTATTTAAAGAACAAAAAGATAAATCTAGTTGTTGGTTCGCTAAGTATTACGGCTAGATGACGTTAGCCACTGCCCGATCTAAAGGGTACAGCCACTTCAATCCATCCATCCATTCATCCATGAAAAGATGCAAGATGTTATAAACTAGACGGCGGTACTTGTAGTTGATGATGAAATATGCGAGATGTTATAAAATAAGAATGATGTCACATATGGCGCGTGTCATTGGTGGAAGGCAATTGTTCGATTTAGTGCGGCGACGTACGCTAGGGGGAGCGTTGTAATAGAATCGGGTGGGGAAAATGTACAGAGGATTCATGATTTACCAGGTTCACTTTTGGAGCTTCGCCCACTCATCATCATTCACTTCGTGGATACGGCGGCACTTATTGTTCTATAGCAGTATGTGCCACAGGGGATGCGAGATGGGAGATGGAGGTACTTGAAGTGTTCATTAGATGGACGGACGGATGCATGGACAGACAGACGAACAAACTGCCCATTACTTCGTCCTTGCAAACTGGCCACTACGCCCCATCACTGATCTACGACTTCACCGACCATAAAGCCGTTATGATGAAAGGGGAACGGAAGCGAAGTATGGCTACCATTTGCGAATAATAAAATTTTTTGTATAAATATATAGTGTTTGTCACGTTTTTGATGATATAGAGGCAATATTCATGGGTGGTTCATGGTTTAGCGCTGAAACCCTCCAGCGCTTCACCTCACTCATCATCATTCACTTCGTAGATATGCTGTCATTTTTATTTTTTACCGTTCGGCACACAGCGACCAGCCTTTATGGTTAGCCCACAGAATGAATTAGCTAGCCCAACTGCAAGTACTCTCAACCCTCGCTAATGAAGCATTAAACAGTTCTGTGGGTTCCTGTTTACAGGCTGGCCGACGACGGTGGTTGGGCGTTGTTCAAGACATCTCCATCTCTGCAAGCAACAACAAAAGCTATAGTTTTGGAAGCATCCCACGAATTCAGCTAACTTTTAGTTGCTAGGCTAACTTGCCCTATTACGAATTACTAGCATACTAGCAGGCGAGGCAAAAGAAGAATTGACAAAAGACAGCGAGTGAATGGCAAGGATGTCCTTGGATATAGTTGTTCAAAACCTTCTGAGCAGAGGAGACTGTTGCATAGGTTTGGCTTAATCATGTTTTTTTTTTTCCTTTGTAGCTGCTAACCGGTCTAAGTATAAGGCTTCAAAATTCTTCAGTACTCAAATTCGCCATGCTGGCCTAGTGGTTTTGGAACACATTAAGGAAGCCCAGATGGTCTAAATTTACAGAGCCTTCCACTACAGCATCCCTCGTAATCACACTATGGTTTTGCGACGTAAAACCCTCAGTATTACTACTTTGAACAAAGCAGTCGTGTTCTCTTGTTTGCCAAGTTTCAAAATATGTCAAAAGCTTTATGGCTCCACAATCTGCTGACAGCGTAACATTTTATAAGGATGCAATCTCAATCTGCAACACGCTCAGGCTGTTACAATGCAATTAAAAACTGGGCATGTTGGGCCCTTTCCGATCTACAAACTTATGTCATTCTTCTTTCCCATACCTTGATACATATTTAAACCAACTTGTTGCTGGGCTAGTTAATTGATATAAAAAATTATCTGCCCACAACTTCGTTGAAAAAGTTGCAGGCAGGCAAGGAGTACCAAATATGTTCCCAAAGCCCAAGATATTCCGGAAGTTGGGTCAACACATTTGCAATAGCAAAAAACGCAGCTGCAACAAGCACCAGAGGCCATTCAAAAAAGGTTTCACTGAAGCCACCTACTCAATATCCTTGTCTTGTGGCAAGGTATACATTGGTCCGACCGAGAGGTGTGTTAATGGCCAGTTAAGAGCATGCCCAAAAATTTAGCAAGAGAGATGACAAGGAGGTGCATCTATGTGGCTGTGTATGCTATACTGAGATGCGAGGCACGTTTTTTTTCTCAAATGAAGAGACTTGGCAGAAGCACAATAATGACAGCACATGATGCTTTAGAGACTTGTTTTCATAAAAAAATGTGAGCACCGCTGTATAAGTGCACTGTCGCATCCCTCTTGCACCCCCCCCCCCCAAAATTAACTTTTGAAAGAGGGTTTATTGACGACTGTTGCGACGGTGGTCCTACGAAGAAACACGATCGTGCAAGAGCAGCGGTCAAGCAGATGCTGGCGATGATCAGCACGAGCCGAGCGAGCGAAGCCCAGCACCCAGTACCCAAGCGGTGGCGATGTTGCTTGCCAATGACGCTCTTTCTTCTTCACAATTTGCCCCCGCCAAAAAAGAGCCATCCTGGCGACCTAAGAGTCTGGAGGCAGAGGGCTATAATATGGCTTAAGGCGGGTGACGTGGACGATGTCACGTCCACGCCGGCGCATGTCGTCAGATGGGGAAAGTAGCTCGATGAGAAAATTCACCGGCGAGGTTTGCTCCAAAACGCGGTATGGGCCCTCGTACTTTGGAACGAGCTTTGAGGAAATGCCGGGGGTTTGGTAAGGAACAGCCAGCCATACAAGTGATCCCGGGGAATAGCTGGGGCTTTGTGAAGAGTCGGCGTTGTTTTTTTTCTGGCGCTGTTGTTCTCGAGACGTAAAGGTGCGTGCGAGTTCACGGCACTCTTCCGCATTTCGGGCAGCTTCGGACACAGATGGGCATTCGGATGCGTCAGGACGGTATGGAAGGAGAGTATCGATGGTGTGGGATGGTTCGCGTCCATAAAGGAGAAAGAAAGGTGAAAATCCAGTGGTAGACTGTGCCGCGGTGTTATATGCAAACGTAATGAATGGAAGAATGCGATCCCAGTTAGTATGATCGGATGTCACATACATGGCGAGCATATCGCCAAGTGTGCGGTTAAATCTCTCCGTGAGCCCGTTAGTATGCGGGTGGTATGCCGTGGTCTTGCGATGAACAACATGGCATTCAGAAAGCAGAGACGTGACGACTTCTGATAGGAAGGCTCGACCACGATCGCTTAGTAGTTCTCGAGGTGCACCATGTCGTAATATGAAGCGATGAAGGATGAAGGATGCTACGTCCCGCGCAGTGGCACTTGGAAGGGCGGCGGTCTCAGCGTAGCGTGTTAAATGGTCCACAGCGACTATAATCCACCGATTTTCATCTGATGTTGTCGGTAGAGGGCCATAGAGATCAATTCCGATCCGATCGAAAGGTTTGGCAGGGCACGGAAGCGGTTGAAGCGCACCGGACGAGTGGAAAGGCGGTGATTTGCGACGTTGACAGTCAGGACAGCCCATAACGAATTTTCGAACGAAATTATACATTCCGCGACAGTAGAAGCGATGGCGAATGCGTTCGTAAGTTTTGAAAACTCCGGCATGACCACATTGGGGATCGTTGTGAAAGGAGGCGCAGATTTGTGATCGCAAGCTGCGCGGGACAACCAAGAGCCACTTACGACCTTCGGGGGCGTAGTTGCGTCGGTGTAGTAGCCGATCACGAATGGCGAAATGAGCAGCTTGACGTCAGAGAGATCGTGGTACCGCAGTGGTTGACGATCCAGAAAGACAGTTAAAAAGAGAAGCGATCCACGGGTCCTTGTGTTGTTCACTGGTAAAGGAGTCGAGGTCGAGAGATGCGATGGAGATACCAGTGGTTCCGCAGGCCGAGTCGGGAGGTAAAGGCGAACGCGACAGGGCGTCGGCGTCAGAATGCTTGCGTCCGCTGCGATAGATGACACGAATGCCGTACTCCTGGATTTGCAGTGCCCACCGAGCTAGGCGGCCAGAAGGGTATTTCAATGTGGCGAGCCAACAAAGTGCATGGTGGTCCGTTACCAGGTCGAATGGGCGACCGTACAAATAAGGGCGGAACTTGCGAAGCGCCCACACTAGCGCCAAGCACTCTTTTTCAGTGACGCTGTAATTGGCCTCAGCTTTAGTAAGTGTGCGACTCGCATAAGCGACGACGTATTCGGAGTAGCCCGGCTTGCGTTGGGCGAGAACGGCGCCTAGACCAACCCCAATAGCGTCTGTGTGAACTTCCGTTGCAGCTGTTGGGTCGAAATGCCGAAGAATTGGAGGAGATGTTAGCAGACTACGGAGCGTGGCAAACGCGACGTCGCAGTCAGGAGACCATGATGAAAGGTCTGCATCACCGCGTAGGAGGTTGGTCAGTGGTGACATGATCGATGCAAAATTTCGCACGAAGCGCCGGAAGTACGAACATAGTCCGACAAAACAGCGTAATTCTTTCAGTGTTGTAGGTTTCGGGAACTCAGCGACTGCTCGCAGTTTTGCAGGGTCGGGTCGAACACCATGCTTGGAGACGATGTGCCCTAAGATGGACAGCTCTCGCGCGGCGAAGCGGCACTTTTTAAGGTTCAGTTGGAGCCCAGCGTTGGTTAAACACGTCAGAACCAGTTGGAGCCGAAGCAGATGCGTAGGAAAATCGGGAGAGAAAACGACAATGTCGTCGAGGTAGCATAGACACACAGACCACTTCAGTCCACGCAGTGTGTTGTCCATGAGCCGTTCAAACGTGGCAGGAGCATTACAAAGACCAAATGGCATTACGTTAAATTCGTACAGGCCATCTGGTGTAATGAACGCAGTTTTCTGGCGATCAGCTTCTGCCATAGGAACCTGCCAGTATCCAGATCGTAAGTCTAAGGAGGAGAAGAATTCGGCTCCTTGTAGGCTGTCAAGGGCGTCGTCTATGCGCGGTAATGGATAGACGTCTTTCCGCGTCACCTTGTTTATTCGCCGGTAGTCGACGCAAAATCGAATCGATCCATCTTTTTTTCGAACTAGAACGACAGGAGATGCCCAAAGACTGTGCGATGGTCGAATAACGCGACTACGTAGCATCTCTTCGACCTGGTCGTTGATGACGTGACGTTCTGCAGCAGAGACACGGTACGGTCTTTGACGCAATGGCTGGTGCGAACCGGTGTCAATGTAGTGGTGCACTGCGGAAGTCCGACCCAATTGCGGCTGAGAAACGTCGAATGAATTCGCGAAGTGCTGGAGGAGATTAAGAAGCTCGGCGCGTTCATGGGCACTTAAGGTGTCGGCGATGGAACTCGAGAAGGTGTCACTCGATGAGCACTCCAGTGGGGAAAGGGCATGAAGTTCGGTCGAGGCGCTACTGCACGATTCGTCTGGCATGTTAAGGAATAAACAGGAATCGAGGTACTCCACTCAACCGAGACATTCGCCGGCAAGTACATAAGCGGTGAAGAAAGGGGGTTGTGGACGAAAATATTGCTTCGGCCCGCAGTGACGTCGAGTGTAGCGAAAGGCAAGGAAACTGCTCTGCGGCTCATGAAAATGTCGGAAGGTGTAAACATTACTGTAGCATCGTTATAGTCATCGCAGCAAACCGGGACAACGGCAAGAGAGGCTGGCGGAATTTCAGTGTCCTCACGCACGACAAGTTTTGGTGACCGCTCAAGGGTTTCGTGCAAAGGTTCGTCACACAGGTGCGAAAATTGAACTTCAGCGCGTGCGCAGTCGATGATGGCATGATGATTTGACAGAAAGTCCCACCCTAGGATAACGTCATGCGAGCACACCGAAAGGACGATGAACTCGACAACGTACATAGAGCCTTGGATGAATATGCGGGCCGTACAGGTGCCAAGAGGTCGAACTTCTTGTGCGCTAGCTGTACGAAGTGATAGTCCAGAGAGCGGCGTGGTCACTTTGCGTAGGGAGCGGCAGAGCTAAGCGGCTATAACAGAAACGGCAGCACCTGTGTCGACGAGGGCAAAGGTAGAAACACCATCGACAGATATAGCGACGACGTTAGCTGGTGAAGTGCGAGGACTTGAGCATTTCGACGACGGCGCAGTTCTTGCCTCTGGAACTGCGGCGTTCAGTTTTCCCGGTTGGAGGAAGCGGGTCTAGGGCGCATTGGGGACAGTGATCGCCTGCGAGGAGATGGGGAGCGGGGAGAGTGAGTTTGAGGCTGGTGTGACCGAGACTCAGGAAAGTTAGTGCATCCATACTGCGGTGAGGGATAGGGAGCAGGTATGTGCATGTGCTGTGGGTCATACGGTAACGGCCGAGTAGCGTCGCGGAGTGGTTGGAAGCGACGGCGACAATATCGTGCCACGTGTCCTGGAGTACCGCAGGCGTAGCAGATCGATCGATTGTCAGGAGTGCGCCAGGAATTGCTGACTCGTGGTCCGGCCCAAGGTGTCAAAAATGGGGCGGAGTGGGGAGCGACTGAAGACATGGGTGGCAAATGCTGCTGTCGGGGTCTGCTACGTACCACCTGGGCATACGTAAGGGGCGCGGCCACGGGCTGCATAGCCGGCGCATGGGCAACAGGTATGGCCACAGGCTGCTGGTGGGCAGCGACGGGAACAGCCTGAGCTACCTCTTCGGCAATAACGTCGCGGAGTGGTGAGGGCAGACGAGAGGACGGCGGCTGCTGCGTGAAGGGAATCAACGACAGTTGCCGAGCTACTTCTTCACGCACAAAGTCTTTAATCTCTTGCAGGGTTGGTGAGTGGTCGGGAACAGAAGTGAGACTGGAGAGCGAGTCGGCGTGTGAGGAAAATGGGCGAGTCAGGGCGCGCTGCTTGCTCAACTCGTCGAAACTTTGACACAAAGTGACAAGTTCCGCAACGGTGGCAGGATTACGGGCCAGGAGCAGCTGATATGCACCGTCATTTATCCCTTTGAGGATGTGTTGAATCTTCTCCGACTCGGGCATGGTGGTGTTCACACGGTTGCAAAGACCAATAATGTCTTCGATGTAGCTGGTGAAAGATTCCGTTGGCTTTTGTGCGCGAGTCCGCAAGCGTTGTTCGGCTCTGGACTTGCGGACTGCGGGTCGGCCAAAAACGTCAGCAAACAAGGTTTTAAAGATGGACCACGTCGTGATGTCGTTTTTGTGGTTATTATACCACATTTCGGCCACGTCAGTGAGGTAAAAGATGACGTAAGTCAATTTGTCTGCGTCATCCCACTTGTTGTTAGCGCTCACCAGTTCATAGTTAGCGAACCAGTCTTCCACGTCGGTCTCATCAGCTCCGCTAAAGACCTTGGGCTCTCGCAAACAAAGAACGCCGGGGTTGCTGGGGGATGGAGTGGAAGAGCCAGGTTGCGCCTTGTTGGTAGCCATGATGGGAGGTAGCGTTCGGTTGCGCAGCTCCAGGTTCAGGCGACGGCGAATGGCAGCACCCAGGTTCAGGCGACGGGGAATGTCAGCACCTTCCACCAATTGAAAGAGGGTTTATTGACGACTGTTGCGACGGTGGTCCTACGAAGAAACACGATCGTGCAAGAGCAGCGGTCAAGCAGATGCCGGCGATGATCAGCACGAGCCGAGCGAGCGAAGCCCAGCACCCAGTACCCAAGCGGTGGCGATGTTGCTTGCCAATGACGCTCTTTCTTCTTCACACTTTGTTAATTCTAGGCTGCAAGAAAAAGAATGTTCTTGATAACATGTGCAGTTGACTTCATAAGTGTTTGTGTGCATGTGCCACAGTGATAATATTATGAGGGCTTTTACGTGCTGAAACCACGATACGTTTACGAGAGACGCCGTAGCGGACGACTCCGCAACTTTGGCGATCTGCTGTTCTTAAATGTGCACTGACATCGCACAATGCAAGGGCCTCCACCATTTCATCTACATCAAAATGAGACCGTCACGGCTAGGAGGAGGACGTAAAACTTTATTGAACCAAGGGATTTGGGCACGTACGTTCTAGGGTCCCCGCACGACCCCACTGCAGTAAGCGTTCACGAGTAGTTCCACGATGTGGGCTGCACAGCCAGTGGCGATCTTCTGCTTGGCCGGGTCTGTCGAGCGCAGCAAGGTCTCTCATTCCTTCCATGTCTTCAGTGGCTCTGAGCCCCACAGGGGAGGGTTTGCCGGGCATTCCGAGAAGATATGAGTAAGGGTAGCGTGGGGGTGGGCGCATTGGGCACAGGATGGGATGTATGCTCCCAGGTAGATGGGGGAAAGAAAATAGGGGGAGGGAAGTGTGCAGGTGTGGAGGCGCCGCCATAATATTTGGTGAAAGTTGTCCAGAGATCGGTGGGGCCGGGGGTATAGCTGGCATTCGGCGCGCGGCTAGGATCGAACCAGCGACCTTCGGGTCAGCAGCTGAGCACTGCGACCACTGTTCCACAAAAGTGTGCCGAAAGACTTAGATATATTCACGCATTAGTACAATGAACAAACAGTTGCAAGTGAGCGTTGTAAGTGTTTGGTGCCTGGGTGTATGCATGAGTGAATGTTCAATGTGTATACAGCTCAAATAATTTTGTTCAAAGGTGCACGTTTGATGCATAACAGAAAGTGTCACCTGGAAAGTAAGAACATTATGAGGAAGATATGTTCATCACTTACAGATAATATCCTGAACACCTATGCTTGTGAGTGCACAGTGTCCTTAATGACTTTGCGTTCAAGTGTACAAGCTACAAGTGGTAGTATGTGCTAAAAGTCTGATCTGATATCAATCCGAAAATCAAACTGCGAAGTCAAGGTATTGAGCTGGTCAAAAAAAGCTGTCTCTTGTCACTACAAAATGAACCACTAAAGGCAATCTTCACTGTGGCACAAGTGTACAAGCGAGCATTACAACAACATGACACAGACTAGACATGGCCCGTAAGAAAGTAGGGGTATAACATAGCATTAAATATACGTTTCAATTCATGAGCCCTTTACAATGATGCATTAAAAAAAAAACTGGGTGTGCCACAGTAGGTTCGATTCTGATGACTGCTGTGTTGGTACACAATCCTCATTCATAAAGTGCAGCGCACACAAGGACAATGGACAAAACATGAGGAAACCTAGTCCTTTTTTTCTCTTCTGTTTCGTCTGTGCCCATACACGCTGCCTTTTACGAATGATGAATTTTAACTTACCCACTATAAAGTTACCTCTAATGGCGAATTCCATCGTGAGAGCAGGAGAAATCGAAAGCATCCTGAAAGTGCTCTTTTCAGAGCTGGTATGTTTGAGTGGTCGAACATAGGTCAGAGCACTGTCATCTATTGGTAGAGCAAGAGCGCTTCCACTGCGCTTAGAGCAGTCGAAGCGGTTTCTAGTGCTCTGGTCGGAAAAGCTAAGTAGGCACACTCAACGAGAGTCATGTGACCTTTGAACGTCACAGCTGAACGCTTGCCAAATGCACCTTTGCACAAACATACTATGTATAAGAATAATGAACATGTGACTGACTTCGTACATATTTTGCTGCTGCCCCACAGAGAATACTGGGGGCTTCGAATGTTTCAATCACTAGGTCTCCCCACTCGAACCCTCTCAATTGCTCTCCGGGAGCATGCCGCATTCCAGTGGCAGATCGAGTGACCCTGCTCTCAGTGCTCTGCGCCCCACTCCTCAGTGCCCTGCCCCTCTACTCCTGTTCTCTCAATGGAATTTGCCATTACTTGCACTTCCAGCTGCCATGCTTTGCATCACAACAATACAACATTTTTCTGCCACAGTGTCAAGCTGACAAATCAAACACTAACACTTCAATAGGCCCACACGATTACAAAATGTGATTACAGCTGTCTCAAGGATCACCCCTGTCTGAGACACACTTAGTAGTATGCAAAACTACGTGAAAGTGCCAAAGAAGCGTATTGGGACATATATGCAGGTAGTGCGAGTGTCAATTTCTGAGCTGCCGGGACCAACAACACTCAACACTGCTTTAAACACCTCGGGTTGTGTGTAGGCTTTCGACATGCCATTCAGATAGTTACAGAATTTCAGAGATGCCAGAACAAAACGCTGCTGCCGATGCCGTGAAATGAAAACAAAGTGTGTCCTATATATACTTTCATTACATTTGATTATGGCCATGAATATTTTATACCTTAATGAAGTGCACACACATGTACATAAATAGAAAACAGTGAATCAACCTAGGAATTTTCGCTTACCTACTGATAATTTGGGACACAATTCCTGCATTCCCTTGATCGGTTCAGTTTCCATAGTAAAACAATGAGCATGAGTAGTAAATGATGCAACATTATGTAAGGATATGCAGTGTTTAAAAGACAAAGAAATGCACTAGAATGAACAATGACTCGCCTTAAAGGAAGCATTACATGAAGCATGTGCAGGGCTTCCGTTCGACCGAGTTTTAATGGACAAGCGAGTTTATCCTTGGTTCGCTACCCACAATGCCTACTGATGTTTCAGGTGCGACTTGTGGATGCATCGCAGAGGTGCTCTCACCACATGCTGCTCCTGCTGGTCCTTTTTCACTCACACTGGCGTTATCCTGTAAGACAATATGCGCACTGTTACTACAAACGTTATCAAGGAAGCGAGCAAGGTATCGAAGAGGAGGAAAGCTATGAAAACAGTGTTCATGAATCTGAAGTGCACGATGTCGGCGAATTGCGTGCGGCAACATGTGCCCTGGACTTTTTGAAAGTGCCAGTTGGCCAGAACGAGCACAGCTAGAATGATGCCCCCTTAAAGCGGCCCTGCAACACTTTTCCAGGTAGCCATCAAATAGCTTCACTGAAAGAGTTTATTGCTTCACTAATCAAGCACTGTAAATATTTTTAGAATCCATCAAGTACGAGCGGTGTTACAAGAATTTTTTGCATACTATAATTGCTTTCGTTGACGGGGCGTGTAGAGTAAAGGCAAGATAACCACTGGTCATTAAGGGTCACAGACTGGATTCCAAGAGAACGAAAGTGGGTGAAGGGAAGACAGAAAGTGAGGTGGGCTGATTGAATTGCGAAGTTTGTGGGTATAAAATGGCAGCGGCCAGCACAGGGCTGAGTTGAATGGCGGAACATGGGAGAGGCCTTTGTCCTGCAGTGGGCTAGTCAGGCTGACGATGATGATGATAACTGATTTCTCTCTTCTCTCATGCTGACAAGTGTATAGGAAGATTAAGATGGAGGGATGGGATGGGGTGGAGAAGTAACGTCATGCATTTTTTTTTCCTTCAAACCCATGACTTACTTTCAGTGTGATCAGATGCATGGTATAGTCTAGGAAACTATGCAGCTCGAACCAGCCAATGACTGTGAATTTGGCGATATAATGCAACCATTCAAGCGTATGGCATCATTTGCTGGAAGAAAAGGGAACGCTTCGCAGCTGACTTTAAAAATTTGTTATAATTTCTCTGCCATATGCTGCGCTGATTATTTGGCTCACACGTTCTCAGAAGCATCCACCACCGATCAGAGTACCATTTTCTGACCCCTGAAAAAGTCTTGGCAGTGCTCCTCTAAACACGACTAATTTCTTTTTACTTTTATTTGCAGTGCAAAAAATAAAGAAAAAGTTGCAGAGAGTCCTCAAGCATATTCTTAAAGGGCCCCCAAAACAGCCAGAGCTCATAATTTAGTTGCAGTTTTGCAGTTGTGCATTGGTCTACAATGAACACATAGCCATGAGAATTTTTTAAACGATGCCGTAACAGCGGAGTTACCCGCATTTTACCACATAAAAGTGGCCCTCGCTCGTTTTGCTCTCTCCTTCAATATGCTCCATTCTCCAACTCCTCCTCACTGTGCGAGGAGGAAGAGCAGCGAGCATGTGTACCTGCGAGCAGACATCAGGTTCTTTTTTGTGGATGGCAATATGTATCCAACTGTTGTGGAAATATCAAAAATTGTAAAACAATTACAAAATCTTAACATTTATTGATAAACACATTTTCTGCTACAGACGCAGACGTATTGTAAAAGTTTTGTTGTAAATGTGAATAAAGAATAATCATAATGTTAGGTGACACCATCATAATGTTACAAAATATTGTCATTGTATAACTATTGCTTTATTACTTTATGCATTGTTTTGTTGCTTGTTTCATATTTTTTCATATTTATGCTTATGCTCATTTCATTATGTTCATTCCTGTCATTTTGTTACTTCTGTAACTGGCAATTACATGCTTACTATATTAATTATTGTGCCATTGTTTATTCACTGTGTTTCAAAGTTGATTTGTTATTTTGAAATCCGTTGCTTCTGCTTCCCCAGTGTGGTCAGGCCTAGCCAGGAGGTTTAAGTCCTTTTGCCTTACCTCGCAGATAAACTCTAGCTGTATGTGTCCCCCCCCCCGCCCCCCCCCCCCCAAAAAAAAGACAACAGCGTTGCTCACATCATGGTGCACGCTTAGGATTATCGAAAGACCCAGAGAGGAGAAAAGATTGTTTCTTTGGAAGTCGTGAGGCACCTGTGACTCGTATTGCTGCTGCGTCTGTCATCGTTGATATCGTGATGGCATCTTGAACTCTATGCACGCATATACCTCCAATATTACAACTATTAGAGAAATGAAAGAAGAGTAATTTTAAGGGCTAGTTCCTTTTTTTTTTGCGAGAAAAAATTAATCAGAACAAAAGACAAGAAAGCCAAGGAACGTATAGAGAATGGTTACGAGAGGGCCCCATGGTCTCTTGAGTAGCGTGACGCAAGGACCAAAGAACTGGGACAGGAAGCATCCAGGCAGTGGCAAGGCAAAAGGCAGCCAGAGCAAACAAAACGCTTACATTTATGACATATGTACAGAGCGCGGACGAGGAGGCAGCCCGGTACTAGATGCGCCAGCCTTTTATAGGCGCCGAGACGCTCAGGGAGGAGGACGCAGCCCCGCTGTTGGACGCGCGCAGCATCTCTGACGGACGCCTCTGGCGTCTGTGAAGGACGCGCTCAGTGTCTCTGGTGAACCCACTCAGTGTCTGTGCAAGGGATGCCAGCACGCTCGTAACAGAATGTTACTTATAGTTGCTATGATATAAATGTGAAGAAAGTAAAGAAGACAAAAAAAACAAAAAAACAAGGTATTACTTGCAGCTGCAGCAGCGGTCATCTGCCGTTGGGAAGTTATTCTTTTTGCCACATCACTTTCTTCACATTTACACCACAATTACTACAATGCACATTCTCTATACTTTTCTAGGCTCTCTTGTCTAATTATTTCTAATTAATGTTATGTCCAGCAAAAAATAACAAAGCCCTTAAAATTCTTTTTTGTTTAATCATAGCACGGGTGTCATTCACGCAGACAGGGATCGTCGGTCAGCTGCCAGCGCATAAAAAGATCACATGCATCATAACGCCAGCGGGCCGAAAAAAAAAAAGCGTGCTTAGAATATACTGGCTAGCGTGCAGCCGAGGGGGGCCCCCCTGTGCGAGGGAGTGGCAACGCCGCGGTGATGCCTTCCAACATTAGCCGGCAGGTGTGGCCAGTTGTCATAAAGGTGTAGCTTGTGTGTGGGCATGTGCACCGCTGCTCTGTCGGTCCTTCGTGCTTGGTGTTGTCAGAGGTTGTATTGGCGACATCTACTCTATTTTTCTGTCATGTTTGCATTGTTATTTACGCTCATATGGGTAATGAAAACTTTTCTGAATAATGATGCAATAGGAGACACGTCAGGGCAGGCTGAAAACCTGCTTTGTGCCGCTGTACGGGAATGGCCATAGCTCGAACTTACACAAGGTGTAAACGTTCACTGTCCCGTCGGACATCGACCCCTTGGCTTGTGTCAGTATCTTGTGTTCACTGCATATGGCTAAGAGAAATACAGATGCCATGTTGAGAAACACAGGACAGTGAAAGCGACCCCGCCCCACTTTACATTTGCATATACGAGATGCTGTGTTACAATAAATAGCACGGAGAAACAGGAAGAGTAAGATTGAGAACTGTACATTAAAGCATATACAGGAGCATGCATACCTAGGACAACTACTAACACGAGAGCCTAATCACAAAAAGAAATTCATTGAAGATTAAGAATGAGCTGCAGCGCATTCGGCAGACACTCCCAGATAATGTCAGAAAATCTACCACTCTCATCAAAGCGACAAAATGTATACAGCCATCGCAGTGATGCTGCCGAGGTCTTCCGATTTGCAGCGATTTTTGAAGCAGCAGAATTTTCTTATTTGGAGCACTTTGGGGCAGGTAATTTTATATCTGGGAGCACTCCAGAGCAGCTCACTCCACATGATCACAGAGTACTCTGGTGAAGCAAGTTGGATTTATACTCAAGGACATGAATAATTATTTTGCGGGTTTTGTGAAGAGCTAGAAATATTTTGATTCATTGCCAATCTCATGGAGCCAATCATCTTAGGAGCACTCCCCATTTCACTTGATGATGCAAAGATAATGGCATCATGCTGCTGAGCATAGGAATGCACTGCACTGAACAAAATTGTAATTTATGAAATAACATTTAAAGTATGTACCTATGTGGTTATCAGCAGACATGGTAGACAAACGGTGTGATGTACAGCGCTAGAAACTCGCGCTGTCTCAAATGTATTTCCCTAAGACGACTGCAAGGAGGAATAGAGGTTCTTTTTCTACATTATTGATTGTATTGTTTGTCGTAACATAATGTCACTTCATAGTGCTATTAAGAGAGTGTAAATGACAATATACAAGAGACAGATTACACAAACGAGTGCTCTTTCTCATTCGTCTCTTGCATTTGCTCCCTTTTATACCACTATAGATCAGTACAATCTCGCCAAGATTTTCATGGTTCTAAACATGAGCCCCATAGAGACAACCTCCTCCAACACTTCCAACTCTTGAGACGCATCTCGGTGCTGGGACTGTATAATTTAACATACTTCATTTTTCTTTTGCAGCAAAGTTTCAAATGGCTGTTGCTTTCTGCCTGTACACCAAGAACTCCCTTGTGGCCTCTAGAAGCACTGAAAAAAAAAAAGCCTCACCCTCACAGGGTATCATATGCGTACAATAAAGACGATTCAAGGTGAAACCTATATTGTTTTTATTGCAATAGCAAATATATGGACATTCGCGGCTGTTTTTTGCCGTTTCTGTCATGTTTTGTGTAATGTCCAAATCGATAGCACACCCACACCCTGCGCATTGTATGTTTCACATGCAGGTAAACGCGTGCAAGCGGGGGCGACGAACGCATATTGAGTGTGATGCACCGCTAATCTGACCTCAACCGAGAGGTGTGAATCGCGGTTGACCGAATAGAATGAAATCGTAGTGTTGAAAAAAACTAAGGAACAACGCCAGTGCTATTGTTTCCAAGCCCGTTTCGCTTTCATGCCGTTTTCATCTCAGCAACATACCAATGGGCCCTTCCTTGTGACACAGCCAGCTGATGTTCTCATCTGAGGCGGACTTGATCACGATAAAAATTGCTGTGAGCCATTCTTACGACACGATTTTTCGCGTCTAACGTGTCAACCTCAGCTGCTTTTTTTCGATTGGCTAGCTGGGTCTGTTGTATGATACATAATGCGACTTTTCTATTTCACTTTCAGGTTAAGCACTGAACCCCGAACTCGCAGACGACATTAGGCATGTGTGAAACGCGTCATTTCGTAGCATCAAACCAGTTGCGGATTCTTTATGGACAGGGATTTAGCCCTGACATTTCCTCCTTTTGGTAAAGTGTTTTGACGAGTGTGTTAAAAGCAACAAAGAACACTCGATCTGCAGCAGAAAGCACAGGAACCGCCAAAGCGCACTAAACCCTAAAAAGTTGCAGCGCCACCGTGCGGTGACTGTGGGAAGGCACAGGGACCACGTGAGTGTGTAACATGAGAACACTCGCCATTCTGGCTACTCGCAGTGCTAACACTCATATGTTAAGATGCACATATAAACCGCATAAACTGTACAGAAAGATTACCACCCCCACGGCTCAGTGGTAGAGCACTGGACGCATTATTCAAAGGTCGTGGGTTTCGTCCCAGTTAATGGCAAGTGATCTTTTCAATCACTTTACATTCTCCACACTAACATCATAACTATACTACAAATAACATCCCCTATACTTCTCTAGGGTTGCCCCGCCGCGGTGGTCTAGTAGCTAAGGTACTCAGCAGCGGACTCGCAGGTCGCGGGATCAAATCCCCGCTGCGGCGGCTGAATCATCGATGGAAGCGAAAATGCTGTAGGTCCGTGTGCTCAGATTTGGGTGCAGGTTAAAGAACCCCAGGTGGTCGAAATTTCCAAAACCCTCCATTACGGCGTCTCTCATAATCATATAGTTGTGTTGGGACGTTAAACCCTACATATCAAATCATCATTTACTTCTCTGAGCTTCCATGTCAATTAGCTTAAATCAAAATCATTGGAGGTCGTTTGGGGCCCGCTTAAGAGGGCAGACTGGTCTTAGACATTTCTTTGTTTACTTCTTCAATGATCTTGATCAAACTGCACAGGATTATGCAGTTTTTTTCTTGTGATTTCAAATGTTTACTTAGTTTTCCTGTAACTCCTCTTATTTCTGAGATAACTTGAGTTCACATGATATTGTTTAAGGCCACCATAGAGAAACAGTGCTTAATTAAAGGTGATATTTAAAATATTCCAATATAGACTTATAACTATAGATTGAAAGTATGCTAGAGCTTTTTGTTTTTAGGCCAGCAAAATGAACTATCCACCTTCAAGAGCTGTTGGGATAGTGTTAAATTTTTGATGAGTAATTAATTAAAAAGGCTTGTGCTCTATATATTGCTCCCAAACTTGCATTCTACACACATACAAGTTTCCATTGCAAATAGAATTATTGTTGTACCTGCCCTAGCTGCAGAGATACTGAGGTCTCAAAATTGAACAGTCGTAAATTTACTTTTTTGAGAAAAATGGAAAAAAACTGAAAACGCACAGCTTCTTCAAAAAGCAACAATCATGGTGCGCATGTTTTGCAATCCTCATGAAGGTGCTCATAAATTCGTAGCAGAGCTTCTAACACAGGTGCCGGAAAATCATAAAGAAGCCTCGAAGTCGGTTCCCCATTTTTTTGCAGGTTCTGTATACTAACAGCACCAACGATCTTGACAGTTAGAATGACATTACGAAAAAACTACTTCTTTCTAGTGTGCGAAAATTTGCAGAGAGATAGAAAAATACTTGCAGAAACCAAATATGTCAATTTTAAAAAATGAATTTTTTAGTCCTTTGTTGGTCCCAAAGACCAGTCTGCCCCCTTAAGAGATGAGAACACGAAAGCATTTCGGCTGACTTGATTGCTGTTACAGAGGGATACACTGTGCACACACAATGCCACACTGCATTTCACTTACAGGAGGTGATGTGGTCGCCGGATCGCACAGAACCTTGCCGCTGTTGTTGCCGTTTGCCATGGTAGTGTGGACTCTGCAGTGCTTGACCCTAATGTGGCTCATTAGGTTTTTATACCCGCAATACGTTTTTTGGCACACTGGACACTGTTCCCGCTTTGTGGCCACATGCATTACCACGTGTTTCTCCAGGCTGCGCTGCGCTGAAAACCTGGCCGGACACAGGTGGCACCGGTGGGGCATCTCCGTCACGTGCAGCTTCAGGTGCCTCTCGAGCGCCGCCATCTGCTCGAAGGTCATGCCGCACTCCCCACAGACGCACATGTCCGCCCCGCTCGCGTGCATCTGTTCGTGCCTGTCCAAGGCCTCCCTTGTGCAGAATTTGGACTCACACATCCGGCACGTGTACATCTCGGCACTCATGTGCATGATCTGATGCTCAACCAATTCGCACTCCTCGACAAACTTTTGGTCGCACACGAGGCAGGTGTGTGCCTTCACGCACCCGTGGGTTTGCTCATGCTGCCGCATTCTGTTCAAGTAGTGAAACCCACGGCCGCAGACAAAACAGAAGTACGACTTCTTCCCCTCGTACCTGAGCCGATGTCGTCGCGCTTTATCTTCATTTAAAAAGTAACACCAACACACTTCGCACACAGAGTGGGTGCTTTCATTGCTGCCGGATTCCTTCTGTGAAGATCCCGTGGGACCTAGAGAGACCCTGGGCATAAAGGAAAAGAGAGAAAATCACAAACTTACTGTACTGTTTATTGCCATCACGCTGATAAAAACTCTGAATTTTAGAAAAAAAATGGAAAAGAGAAAAAATTTGTGAATATGGGTGCCACTGAGCCAACCTTTGAACCAGTGGTCCTGACAAGCGGTATAGCAGCCTTGAAAAAGACAAGCCCGCTTGTCAAAATACTGGCTCTAGTGGCACCCCTACATTAAACTTTTTGCATCTCTGATAAGGATTCAGATATTATAAATATGATAAGGATTCAGATATTACAAATATGGCACAGTGCTTTGGCACAGCACCACAGCAAATGATTAAAGACGCGCCGAAAACATGACAGAGCATTGACACTTTAACAGTTTTGGAGTCACGCAACTCGAGCAGAAACATCACGTGTGATGCCATTGGCGCAGCAGCACGTCGCTGTCGACCACGGCTCTAGCAGCAGCGACGCTGTCAAAATGCAGAAAGAACTGAATTTAACCAAGTGACGAGTGCACCGAGTTTATTAAATTGGAAAAGTTGTAGAATTGAGAAAGGGATCTTTCTGTCTTTTGTGATCCGATATTGCAACACGACGATACTACAAGTTATTGCCGCACCGTTTTTTCTAATATTCCACGCCTGCACGTGTGAAAAGTCAATGGGGGCTGGCCCGACATGGACCCTGCTTTGTCGAGGCGATGCAAGCCAGAGGGCCGGCTACGTGCAGCTATGACAGCCGGCCGATATGCAGACTTGTGGGGCACAAATGCAGTGATTTTGGAAGTAGCCCGAGTGAGAAAGTTGAAAGGAGACTGTCAGTGCCATCTGTTGCAGACCATAATATCTCCTTCGGCAGCCGTGTGTACTATCAGCGGCAAGCTTTTGCGACATTCTAGTGCACGCCGTCCAGTTATCACCGTTGATAGGCGCGCGCATACTGTTTGGCAGCTCTGCACATATATGCATGCCTGTCCGCGGTAATAGCTGGACGGCACGCACTATACCATCACAAAGGCTTGCCGATGTTCGTGTTCCATTTCACGCTGATAGTACAATTGCACACACCACAGTTGGAGAAATGTCACGCACGGCATGTCCCTTGAAATGGCTTGAAACTCGGTGTGCACATTCATGCAGGCTTCTTGGGTGGACAAACAGTGGTCACTGAACTTCATTGTGCTGCGTATTGCTGCAGATGGTCACTTTGCTGGAGACACTACAGTGTTCGACGATCAGTCAATGTGGCGTGTTTAAAAACCAAACTCTGCATACATTTTGGGCCTAATGTCTGATTTTTCATGCAAGGATTGAAGGTGACTAATTATAAAGCAATCATATATTTAATTACATGCTTATTAACATTAATTACTCAAACTCACAAAAAACAACACATTCCTTCATTTTCTTTCCTGAAACGTAATATTGAGTGCTTTGCAACCATGCCATCCAAATTTGACGCATTTCCAGAGAGTGCATTATAATTTATGCCCAGAGAGGATATAAATGAAAGCTGCTATTAGCCCCGAGAAGTTGGAGTGGCGCCACCTGGCAGATGACGTCACGGCACGGACTCTTCAATGCGAGCCGCGGTGCACCTACATAATGATGCGCTCGCTTCATGCGCTGTTCCAATGTTGGCGTTAGCTTTTTGCTCGTCTCAAGCTGCAGATGACTGAAGAAAACAGATTTAATGTTGCAGGTAAAACAATAAAAAGTTTACTTTTGCTGCTGCATAATCACATGCTGGGTCGTATAGCAATGTGAGATGAGTGAAAAGGTCTGTGTCGTGCTGCTAACCCCGATGATGGATTCCATTTGTGGCGCCGCATTCCAACGGGTGTGAAAATCAATAACACGCTTCTGTTTGGATACAACAAACTTATTGATGCATATTCGTGTGATTTTGAGAAGAAATTTAAACACAATATTTACATTACAAGGTTGAGATGTGCATAGATGATTCTTTTTTGGGATATCGAGGGCTTCTCCCCTAAAATAATTGGTACCGGAGGAATCCACGTATCTATGGACAGCGCTTTCACAAGTGTATCAAGCCCCGCGCTCGCCTGCAGCATTGAGTATTTCAACATTGAGTATTTCAACAACGAGAGGCACCCCCTTATGTAATGCCCAACCCAGGGCCCTTAAGGGACAATAAATGATGATGATGATGATGATGATGATGATCTACCGGAAGGCGCTCACTCTAGAATTGCACCGCTGCTGTTGTGTGTTTTTCTCATGTACTTGCTCACTCAACACGTTGTTCAGTTTTATATTTTTCTCGCAATATTATGAAGCTTTAGTTGACCGAAATTATTGAGGTTAAAAGCGGTTTAGGTTAGATGCGGATATTCCTATTGCGGTCACATTCTTTCTTCGTGCAGAATGTTAGCAACGGTGTGGTCCCGCTCTGAACTACCAGTTTAGATAGCCACCTCATATGTTAAATTTCCTTGCAGTTGATTACCTGTTGGTGGACATGACGTGGGAGACCACTTGTCACCTCATCAATGCAGAGGTTGTTTAGTTATTAAATGGATACAGAAGCCTATAGGTTGAAATTTTTTTCGGGGTTGGGGAAGGGCCATTTACTTGAAATGGTCATTTTTCTCTCTGCATGGGGAGAAAATTTTCGGGGGTAGGGGACAGGCCCCATGAACCACCCACCCCCTGGTTACGCCACTGCTTGGGCCATGTCCGTGAGCGCGCCATAGAAGGAGTTCATTTCGACTATCTCACGTTTGTGTTGAAATCGTTGCTATCAGCAGTGCTTCCACGCAAAGCTCCCATCATCATTCTCCAGCATTTCACGGAAATCAGGGTATAAGACTACATAATCCCTGGCGACTGTTGAGAACAAACTTGTACATATACGATACCTGCGAACAGAAATGTCTCATTATTTCCGAAATCGCTGTGCATGTGGCAGTATTATTTTGATCGATTTTGTTTGTTTGTCAAATATGTTACCTGAGTGCTTATGACAGCCATATTCATTTAATGTCTCCTGCTGGAAAAAGCGCAGTTCTATCAAATCATTTAGATCATTCGCAGATGCGAGCATAACTTGCAAGGTAAAGTGCAATTTAAAGTGAATTGAAAACCTCCCAATTTCATTTCTCATACTTCGGCACAGATATGTTCTAATCCCAGAGTCTATGCCTAGTTGTAATAACGTTAGTACCACTTAGCATATTTTCTTAGTACTCATTCTGTGCAGCATATTTTCTTAGTATTCATTCTGTGGTGTATGCGATAAAAACAACAAACGTCTTCTCCTGCATCACCATGCTTACAATAAATCTTCAGTTTGGATGGGAGTCTGCCTATCATAAGCTATATTATGAAACTTCTTACAGCTTTAAAAACTTCCACTAGTTGTGAAACCTTTCACCTTGTATGTTGAGAAATTTGTTCACAAAATTGAGGAATAATCACCAACTTATCGCTGAAGAGCGTGTGCATGGCGGGCACAGAAAAAGGCGACAAGCACCGGCGGAGCTGGCGAGTCCTTGTCGTGACGTCACATCGCCGCAACCGCAGCGACACCAGTGTTCGTTCTCAAGGCTAATTGTGTTCTTGTGAGAGCATGTACAGGAACAATAAACCACTGGTGAACCTTGTGCCATGTCGTACAAGGAGCGCTACAAACTGTTAACTTCATGGTTCCCTGCATGAGTGTGGCATGCAGCCCCATCAAAATAAAGCTAACGTCGTGACTAGGGTGGCCCAATGTTTTAACGCAATATTGGCAAAGCATGCACATACTCAAAAAAACTTTGTTCTCTCAAAACTGTAAAGAAATAACTACCATGATCACTAGTTTATTTCTAGAAACCCTTACATTAAATTGGGTTTAGTACTTTGTTAGTTTCATTAGCTTGGGTCGACCACAACAACCGCTATGGTTACCTGCTGGGGAATCGAGGTATACTTGTTAGATCAGGAATTTTATAAAACTGAGTTTTGTTCAATGCAAGCTTAAGTTGTAACAAGAACGGTGCAGCTGTAGGGTGTAGGTTGTATTGCACCTTTCCCGGTGACACGGACGAACAACTGGCAACAGCGGCACCTATGTAATGCCAGGCAAAACCTTTCTCACTTATACAAATTGTAAAGTGGTGACACGACAACACGGGCGATATTCTTGCTTAGGTCGCGCAACACTGATTGTCAAGCTGCAAGTAGACTACAACAAAAAATGAGTGAAGCCGGACTTTGTCTACTTCAGTGGGATAGTCATCCACCCCAGTTATGAAAGCACTTACAGTACAGCATGATCAACTAGAGTAAATGTGTAGAGAAAAGACACACGGTGTGTGTTGCATGCATGAACACCACCATCAATAGGAAAAGCATTAAAAGCAAGCAATGATGTTACAGCACAAGGCAAGCAGGAAATGAGAAAGCCTTCAGCACTGCTTGCAGTAATTTTTGTGTGTGGTTAGCTCTGTTTTGTAGCAGCAGATGCTGTGACCGCCACTTCTGAGTTATCTAAAGGCAGCTTTAGGGGCCTCCTTGGTGACACCAAAATATTGAGAGATGCTGAAAGTGCTTACTTCCAAGCATAACAATTTCTTTTGCAATAACGTTGATGGCACAGTAGACTACCAGTAAAAGGAAATTAACTGCTGCTTCAATGGGACAACTGCCTCTGGAATGACTGGTCTCATACTTGTATTCTGCACTCATATTCGTCTCACAGCAAACGGAACTCCCGTTGAATGGAACATAATTTTATGGTTCCTTCAGCTTCTGTCCAATGAGTCTACTAAACTTGGAAGTGCAAAACACAAATTATACACAAGGAGAACTGAAGAAGACGAGTGCTCGTATGCGCTTGTGTGATTGCTCATATAGTTCTTCTTGTGTATGTTGTGTGTTTTGCGTTTCCAAGTACCACCATCATGGTGGTACTTCCCACCCAGCTACCTCTCTTCCTGAACAATGACCCCTTTTTGCAGATGTACCACTTTCAGAGAGCACAACCAGGGTAACTATATTGTCTATCTAATGAACATGTCCATTTCAGTGCAGTGTATTCAGTTAATTAAAAAAGCAGCAAGTCACGACGTCCTAACATATACAACCACGTCGCCGCACCGCACCCTCATAGCACCCTGTGTTAGAAGAAAGAAAGTGGACGAATTGTAAAGTCACCGAAAACTCAAATAGACTTTGTATGTCTGTCCTTGCATTTGAGCATCTACTAAATGCTTGAGGGAATGCAGAGGATGCGTGTGTATCTACCTTCACAGATGCACTAAACAGGCAGCCACATTCAATCTGATTCAAGGGCTAATATGATAACAAAATCGGAATTTATGCAGAGCAAAACGTGGATCTCTGGAAGCCTGTGTTCATTAGGTTGAAGCATATTTGGCCTGCATGGAGAACAAGCCAAGCCTTTTAAACCCTATGCACTTAAAAAATTATGTTGTGTTTCTACAGTCGAAACCCTTTATAAGAGGCATGCTTTGGGCAGCAATTCTAGTCTTTTATATGAAATCTATCTTATAAGCAAGGTATCTTGTATGCCTTTTCTTATCAGCCCGTATTTTACTATGGGCGCACTAATGTCTCTTATATCAGTGTCTCTTATAAAAAGGTTCAACTGTTTCAATAAGTACTGCACACATGGTAAAATCGTGACGCAATAAAACACACCATAGCATGGCACTATGGATTGATTTTGCCATCCAAAATTGACGGGCACCCAGATCTATGTAACACAGGCATTTCTGCATTTTATAATCATCAAAATTCGGCACTGTGCATGAATTGAAACTTCCAAACTTGAATACAGCAGTGGAAAGTCATTGCCATTGGGCTGCACGACGATATGCTGGGTGACTCCCTGTGTTATAGGTGTTGAATGACACATGACAACAGCCGAGACTAGTTGCCATAGCCATAGAGTTTCCAATAAGTATACTAGAGGAAACACTGGCACTATTGTCTATGGGAACTGCAACGCATGATGCTTCAGTGAGAATGGGAAGGTAGTCCATGGATTTGCCTGATCTTCATTCTTTCGACTCTGATTGGCTTCGCGTGGCTTGAAAGTTGCTTTGTAAGGAAACGAAAAGCCGCAAATGTGCAGCAGTTGCACTTCACCACAGTAACCTGCTAGGCTCACCGAGTCAAATCGGCTCACGAAATTCAAAACGGTTTATTATTTTATTTGAAACAAAACAAAAACACTGCAATAAACAAAAGCCACAAGTGTGTTCAAAGCCTGCAAGCAGAAAGACTAAGCAAATCTATATAAGTACTACCCATCGTTCCCAT
This sequence comes from Rhipicephalus annulatus, assembly GCA_013436015.1. Classification (NCBI taxonomy): domain Eukaryota; kingdom Metazoa; phylum Arthropoda; class Arachnida; order Ixodida; family Ixodidae; genus Rhipicephalus; species Rhipicephalus annulatus. The sequence goes on from WOVY01009868.1 coordinate 95,927, forward strand.
GGTCACTGAACAATCGCAGCACCAGAGTCACCTCTAGTTAATTTGACGAATCCCTATGGTCATAGCAAGATGGCAAGTGTTGGGCATGTTGAATTACGTTCACAGTTGAAAATTTTGTTGAAGTGCACCAAAAAGACAGCTTCTTCTGTTCGTCTCTTCTCTTCAGTGCACTTCAACAAAAATTTTCAACTATGGTCATTGCCAAAATTATTAGGATCATATGCTATAATGTGTTCACTATGGACAGCTCACCCGTTGTTGCTAACCAAGGAGTCCTTTCCGCTTGGAGTGTCAGAGCTGCTGCTCAATGTAGTCACCGAGACAATCTTTGGCAGCAGGACCGGAAGCTCAAACGGCCCTTTTATATCGACGATTAGGGAATCCTGCATGGCAGCGCGCTTATGTAACATATACCTTATATATCACAGTGATTGTAGATGATTATTAACAGCAATGATGAACTTACGTAGGCAGCAACTAAGATTAAATAGATGAAGGCACTTAAGAGGACACAAAATACAAAAAATAGAGCTTAACCTTAACAGACACTGCTTACGAAAAACTGCCTGCAAGGGCATCACACTGATGCAAGATTACTTGAAGGCACTGAATATTACAAAAAACTATCATAATATGCAGTTCAATGTGTACTGTAGCAATTTATCCCAATTTAATTGTAATCAAGCACATGTTTATTCTGAACTCTTTCATGCTATGCTTTTGTGTAGTTAGAATGGAGTCCAGGCTAGAAATATCATGCAGTTTCGTTTTCAGATGAATTCATTTTGAGCAAAGAAAAAAATTTATAGTTTCGGCGTGGCTCGTGGGATGCGGCAGGTTGAATGACCAGTCGAACTCAACACCGCCTGCCACAGAGTGACCATATACAACAGTACAGCGCAAAACAAAGTATTAGAAGACACATTTGTCAGGGAGGAGGTCCAATTCACCCAAAACCTCAATAGCCCCCCCCCCCCAACCTCGTCAATTCATATAAAGGGGGGTGTTTGTTCTACCGAAAAAATAATAAAAAAGGTGTCTTTCAAGGTCTTTAACGAGAGCCCCCTCCCCCTGAAAAAATTCCTCGCTATGGGTCTGCTTTAGCCACTAGCTGACAAAACTCGAAAAACAAGTGGTGCATACAATTACATACAAAACGTCTGAAAGGTTATATAGTACTAAGTGAGGGCAACGGGTCAATTATAGTATTACTCTTCAAGTTAGATTAGGTTAGGTTCAGAGTCAAGACTGTCTTTAACGGCTGTCGCCTCTCGTGTGACTGACCTGTCAGCACCCCAGTTTCAGCCCTGGCTACCATGATATAAACTTTCACTTATCTAGCGGCAACACTGGAAAAGGGAGACTTTGCGCATGGCATGTGCTTTACGTTCCGGGATACCAGACTGTTTGCTCACTTAGTTGTTGTGCAACAGTGACATTTCCCTCGAAGTGCAAAATTCTCTCAATTGCACACTCCCATTACATTTTGGCCAGCTCAAACACACACGCGTGAAAGCACCCACTGAAATTCTTGAGAAGGCGGTGAAAACAGTACATCGGGGCAAGCAACAATTACTGGCAATATTGCTGCTTGAGAGGTTTCCATATTTCAATTAACACTCCACTGTGAAAGAGGCTAATACATGAATAGGTAAGCTGTCTTGAAAGCTTTCAGCAAACAATGTACAAACAGCCGACAACCAGACTTGTACAGCCCTTATGAGGGAAAACACAAATATCGATCATTCCGTGAAAAACATCCTAGTCGTTTCAGAGACCACACGAAATCCATTGGAAAAAAAAAACACTGAAAACTGTGAATTTCATAAATACTGTTACGTGAAGGTACACGCGAAACTAGGCGCTTGAAGATATATTTACACAGCGCCAATGCGCAAGCCAAGATGGAGAACTAGTGCTGTGCTCTACACCGAAATCACGTCGTCTTTTTCCGCGCCTATCTAACCGCTTTTGTGGGACATTGTCTCATAACATAACCCTCGGTGCTTTCTATGATGTTGCCGAGTGGTAATGCTTAAGGCGAGATACATGAACAATGTCTATAGACAGTGAAGGGGAGAAGAAAGACTCGAGCGGGGCGTCCGAAGTGGTACAGGTACAGTGTGCCATCCTTGAGCACGAACAGTTGAGTAGACAAATCGGGTGCCGCAGAACGAAGCTTCTCGATGATGTTACGTAAGACAGGGTCTCGACGCTGTTCCTCACGGATGTTGCTTAAAGTGGAGAGAGACAGGACACATGGAGCTTCATAGAACGCCTCAGGTGGGTCCACTGGATTCCGGGATAAGCAGTCAGCGTCATGGTGTAAGCGGCCAGATTTGTAGGACACCGAGTAGTTATACTCTTGGAGTCGTAATGCCCATCGACCAAGGCGCCCAGTGGGGTCCTTCAAGAATGCGAGCCAGCAAAGTGCGTGGTGATCGGTTGTGACTATAAAATGTTGACCATGTAAATAAGGCCGAAATTTCGCTACTGCCCAAACGAGAGCAAAGCATTCCCTTTCGGTAATTGAGTAGTTCCTTTCCGCCTGTGAGAGGAGACGGCTGGCATAGGCGATAACGCGGGTGCAGCCGCTTTGATGCTGGACCAAAACAGCACCGATTCCGTGGCTGCTGGCATCAGTGCGGACTTTTGTAGGGGCGGTATTGTCGAAATGGGCCAGAACAGGTGGTTCTGTTAGCAATGCAATAGGTGTAGAGAACGCCGTAGCCTGCGCAGCACCCCATGTGAATGAGACATCTTTTCTCAGTAAGTTAGTGAGAGGACGGGCTACTTCCGCATAGTTGTTCACAAAACGTCAAAAGTACGAGCACAGACCGAGAAAGCTGCGGACTTCTTTGGTGCAGGTAGGAATGGGGAAGTTCCGCACGGCTCGCACTTTATCGGGATCCGGGCATACACCAGAGGAGTCGACAAGATGGCCCAACATGGTTAGTTGCTGGCGTTCGAAGTGGCACTTTGACGAGTTCAGTTGGAAACCGCATTGTGAAAAACAGCCAGTATTGAGGATAGGCGGTCGAGGTGCGTCTCAAAGGTCAGAGAAAAGACGATAACGTCGTCAAGGAAACATAGACAAATTGACCATTTCAAACCACGCAAAAGAGAGTCTATCATCCGCTCGAAGGTGGCCAGAGCGTTCCATAATCCGAAGGGCATGACCTTAAACTGGTAAAGACCATCGGGGGTGACAAAAGCGGTCTTTTCGTGGTCCATGTCGTTGACAGCAATTCGCCAGTACCCTGATCTTAGATCAGTGGACGAAAAATACTTAGCGCCGTGAAGACAATCCAGGGCGACGTCTATGTGCGGTAGCGGGTAGACGTCCTTTTTAGTAATCTTGTTCAGATGTCGGTAGTCAACACAGAATCACCAAGTGTTGTTCTTCTTTTTGACAAGAACTACAGGGGAAGCCCATGGACTACATGATGGTTCAATTATGTCTCTGGTGAGTATTTTGTCGACTTCTGCTTGAATTATGTGACGCTCGGTTGGAGATACGCTGTATGGTCGTCGATGGACAGGGGAGGCATCGCCGGTGTTATTGCAGTGCTTTACAGCAGTGGTTTGACCTAGCGGACGATCACAAAAGTCAAATACGTCCCAGTGTGACTCAAGGACGTGAAGAAGTGCGTCAGCTTGATGCGGCAAAAGGTCTGACGCGATCCTTTTTTAAACGTCAGCAGACGGGCTTGCTTGTGAAGATCGAGCATGCGTGTAGCTACAGTGTCCAGCATCGTTTGAAGACAGAGCTGAGATGATTAATTCGTCAAAAGGAGTCAGCATGGCGAGGGCAATTCCATGCGGGAGCACTTGTGGACACAGAGCAAAGTTGAGCACAGGAATCAAGGGGCGGTTTGCACGTAGCTGAATAACAGTGTATGGTAAGGTAACACTGTGAGCCAAAAGAATGAATGTAATGGGTGCGAGCACATAGTTGTTATCGGATACAGGTGGTGAGGGCATTACGATAATGCAGGTCACAGTTTGCGGTGACAAACGGACATGCTCAGCAGAGCACATACGAGCTTGGGGTGGACTGGGCGGATCAATTGGACACGGTAGGTCAAGTTGCACAGTACCAGCTCAACAGTCGATTAGGGCTGAATGAGTGGTCAAAAAGTCAAGACCGAAGATCACATCATTGGTGCAGTGAGAGAAAACAGTAAAGAGAACTGAAGTTTGACGGCCGGCGATAGTGACGCGTGCAGTACAGACGCCAATAACAGAAGCCGTACCACCATCAGCAACACGAACACTGCGTGAAGGGGCTGGAGTAAGGACTTTCTTTAAGCGGTCACGAATGTGCAAGCTCATCACAGAAATATGGGCACCAGTGTCCACCAAGGCTTTAACAGATAAACAGTCCATTTCAACGTCGATCGGGTTCTGAATGGTCGGCAGTGTCAACAGCAGATTTGGAGAGCAAGTCGTATTAGCAGCGTCACCTCCAGGAGCTGCAGCCGTTAGTTTTCCGAAGAAAACCGCCGGGCAGAAGATGGGGACGGGGAACAGGGCAACGGTGGAGACCGGAAAAATCTATGTCGAGATGAAGGTGAGCATCTTTACTGGGCAGTGATCGTAGTGGTCGGGTCGTAATTAGCTGAGCCATCACGCCGTGGCAGTTCCTGGCCATAGAGATGGGCTGGTGAGTGGAGGTTGGAGAAGCTTGAGTTTGCCCGTTACGGCGAGGTCCACGTGCTTCAGCAATGGCGGGAAATGTGTCCCACTCGTTCACATCGAAAGCAAATCGGCCTGTCGTCAGGCGTCCTCCTCGCATTTGGGTCACGGTTACGTGGAGCAGGGCGCCAATAATGCTGTGGGTGGCTGGAGGTAGATGAACTGACAGCGTTGGGACGGTGCACAGAACAGACCGCGTGAATACCCGCGTTGGCTAGTTTTTGGCGAACAACGGTCTGTATTAGCAAAATGGTCGGCTGAGGATCCCTCGGTGCTAGTGTTCTCAAGGATGCGGGTTATATGGCCTCGATTTCGCGGCATACGATTCTCGTGATGTCACCGGAGTGTGAATTGTGCTGGGTCGCTATACGGAGATCTTCGCAAGTTGACGTCGCAGCAGTGTTGGGAAGGCGCATAAAGTGGTGGGCAATGCGACGGCTTTTAGCCTCTTGAAGGCGTCGGCACTCCGAGGTAACATCTTGCACAGTAGAACAGTTTCTGCACACAAGGAGATTAAATGCATCGTCTGCGATGCCCTTGAGCACGTGCGCTACCTTGTCTGCTTCAGCCATGGTTCGGTCAATTTTACGGCAAAGGGTTAGCACATCTTGTACATATGCCAGGTAGGACTCCGTGGATGTCTGAACACGTGTGCCAAGTTCTTTCCTAGCAGCCAGCTTGCAACCAGCAGATTGACCAAACAACTCACGTAACTTAGTCTTGCATACGTCCCAGCTCGTAATCACGTCCACATTGTTGTTAAACCATGCCTTGGCCGTTCCTTGCAAATAAAAGATGATGTTTGCCAGCGCCAAGGTTGGGTCCCACCTGTGGTTTTCGCTGACGAGCTTATAGAGTTTAAGCCACTCACCCACGTCCTCGCCTTCCGTTACCGAAAAGTTGCCGGGATCGCAGGGTGGAGCGGCCATGAGAAAAACAGGTGAGGTCGGCGTCGTTGATGCATTGGGCGTGGCAGTTGACGAAGCGTTGCTGCCGGTGGACATGTCGGAAGCAGCGACTAGGTGTCCGCTGCGTAACTCCATCGTGCGTTGTAATCCAGCACCTTCCACCAAAATGTTATGTGAAGGTACACGCGAAACTAGGCGCTTGAAGATATATTTACGCAGCGCCATACCGCAAGCCAAGATGGAGGACAAGAGCTGTGCTCTACACCAAAATCACGTCGTCTTTCTCTGCGCCTATCTAACCACTTTTGTGGGACATTGTCTCATAACAATATCTCAGAAAAAAGAAATATTTGGTTATGTGGATGCCTTTCAAATTTAACAGAATACCATGTGAGTATTTCTTGTGAAAAAATTTATTTTGAGAGTACCCTTTTTTATTTAAATACCAAATTTAGTTTAAAATTTAGGTAACATATCTCGTGTAAAGTGCTCGAAGCTCAATGATATTGCAGGAATTTTTATGCCACATAATAAGTCTCCATAAATTTCACCAAAATGTTTTATGTTTGCACTTTTTACATTGTGACACTAAGCTATTTATAAATATTTGAGTAATGAATACTTATTCTTAGGAAACTGAAGTTTCTAAACTTGAAAGAAAAAAATCACAAATTTGAGAAATTCATCATATGAGTCTACCTTGAGACTCAATTTACACCATGTGGATCAGCTGATTACCTCAAACAAAAGAAAATGAATAGTTCTTCTCATATGTCAAGTTTCAGGATTACCATTTTTTGTTCTCAATTGATGACTATCTTCCAATTCGCTCACTCATAAGGTTCCTCGCTGAAGTTCCCAATCGCCCTTTCAGGATGTGATCTGTCCTGGTATATTTTTTTTTTAAGTGCAGAGCCCTTTTGGGGCCTGGCTTGTTAATAGATACATCTCATGTGGCGTGATCACACTTGCAATAAAGTGCTCAATAAAGTGCTCCATACAGGCCATAGCAATGCTAGCCAATCATGGAGTTTCATACAATAATACTAGAGAGGAATCTGGTGCTCCGATCGTATACCCTCATGTTTTTTCACAATCGCTTTTTGCGAAAACTCGTTCAAAATGACTGTAAAACGATGGTGAAACCAAGTAAAGTCACCATCGCACTTCTCTGGCTCGACTTCACAACAAAACGAGAAGTGCATTGGGGGCAGACCACTTGGACAGATGTACATGGCATCGGAGCAGATGATTTGTTAAGTGTTTCTCACTCAATATTATACTGTTATTTCTATAAATCGATAATGCATACTATCGAGGGAAAAACAAGATTGTTTGTTTTCAAGTATTGTGTGAAATTCTCATTATATCTTGATGCCAAACCTGGAACGCAATCGCAGAGCAATGCCTGATGCTTGAATTCGTCCAGGTTTCATTTCGACCTCATGGTAGGAAACTTTTAGCAATAAAGTATACGTAAAAAAAATGCAGCAAGTTTCAATTAAATATAATTTCATATCACTTAGTTTTACACTCGGCAAGCAAGAGTCACGAATCTCAAGAACGTGATCCATACAAAACAGATTCGAAGCCAGTACATCCCATAATTCTCATGGAAGTACAAGTGCCACTGAAAGAGCTGGTGTAGACACCAGCGCCATAATCCCCTCTAGGTATAATGGACAGCAACAATAGGATCAAGATCTGGCACTGGAATGCCAACGGGTTCCGGAGCCGAAAAGCAATCCTACAACAGTACTTGAGATCGCTGGCACCGACGGCTCGTCCGGACGTGATAGCGGTCCAAGAAACCCACACCGAAGACACGCCGACGCTGCCAGGGTATCGGACACACGCCTGCCCCCCGTCCGCTCGCACATGCGGGAAGGGTGCGGCGCAGGGCGTGTGCACGTTCATCCAGAAAGGCATCGCCCACGTGAAACACCAACAGTTCCTGGGCAGCAGGGACACCGCCATCGAGCTGTGCGTCACCGAGCTAGCGATTAGCGGCAAAGGACGAGGAACCCGGGGTGGAAGAAAGAAGAAGACATCAACCACCGTCTTCATCGCTAACATCTATAGCAATCCAAGACATGGAAATCAGAAATTCAAAACTCTTTTCCATAAGATCAAGAGCGCCACATCACAAGCACAGAAAGACCTGGCCAAAAGAGGAGACGCTGCCGCGGTAATATGCGGCGATTTCAATGCCCAACATCGAGAGCTCGGCTACACGACCACCACGTCCAAGGGAAGGGACCTTCTCGAAGATGCCGGCGAAGCCGAGTTCACGTTACTGATCAATCCAGCCCATCCATCAAGGATCGGAACATCGGTTGCCCGGGTTACAAATCCAGACCTCACCTTTGCGATGCTGCCCGAAGGTGGCACCGCGAAGTGGAGGAATACGGGAATCAACCTGGGCAGCGATCACTTCATCATCGAAATTGAATTACCGCTGGCTCATCTCAACGGAAACCCGAATCGCGGCAAAACATCAAAGCACAAACTCGTCAACTGGAGCAAGTTCCGTAACACAGAACTCGGCGAAGTCGACAATATCGACGAGTGGTCAGCGAAGCTGCTGGCGGCAACATAAGGGGCCACCGAAGAAATCGATGCACCCGAAGAAGTCGAAACCATGGACCCGAGACTAGCCCACCTCATCGAAGCCAGGCGCTCGCTCCAAAAGCGTTAACGACGGCAACGTCACAATAGAAAGCTACGAAAGAAGATCGCAGAACTCGGCCGAGAGATCGAGCGACACAGCAGGCAGCTCTGCTCACAGCAGTGGTTTGCACTCTGCAGCCAGGCTGATGGACAGCTTCACCGCAGCGGCACTTGAAAACTCCTCAGGCAACTGATGGATGAGACCAAGAGCTGCGAATACCAACGTACACGCATGGCCCAAATCCTACACAACACCGCTCGTCAACTGGGCGAAGAGGAGATGTTCAAGCGACTCAACGAGCGCTACCTCCCCATCACCAGTCACGAAGACCACCCAGACTACGCCGGCCAGCCGAACCTCCACCTCGACCGAGATCTAGAGGAATGGGAAGTGAGGCAGGCAGCGCAGGACCTGAACTGTCGTTCGGCCGCCGGACCCGACAGAGTTACTAACAAAGCTCTACCCAACCTGAGTGACTCAGCCATCACATCACTGACATGCTACTACAACGAATGCTGGCGTAACGGCAAGCTGCCCAAGGCCTGGAAGACAGCAAAGACGATCCTGCTGCCAAAACCAAACAAGCCACCGGGTATAGAGGACCTGCGTCCCATCTCGCTCACGTCCTGCGTGGGCAAGGTCCTGGAGCACGTTGTTAACACCCGGTGGAACCGTTACATGGAAGCGCACCATGTCTACTCGGACTCAATGCTTGGCTTTCGGGCCAAGTTGGGAACGCAAGAAGCCATGCTCCTGATCCAACGAGAAGTCCTTGACTCACTGTGCGGGACTCCAAAGAATGACAACCGAGGGATCTTGGGCCTGGACCTGCAGAGCGCCTTCGACAACGTTAGACACTCGTCGGTCCTGGCTCAGGTGTCCCGCCTGGGGCTGGGCGCATGATCGTACAACTACATCAGAGCCTTCCTTTCTCGCCGCACGGCCAGGCTGGAGGTGGGAGGAACGAAGCTCGAAGAACGAGAGCTGGGCAGTGTTGGGACCCCACAGGGCTCGGTCATCTCCCCATTCCTGTTTAACATTGTCATGATCAAGGTGGCCAGGCGTCTGGAGGCGCTGGGCCCAGGGATACGACACTGCCTCTGCGCCGACGACGTAACCATCTGGGCCACGGGTGGAAGCGACGGAGACATCGAGGCGGGTCTGCAGGCGGAGGTGGACGCCGTGGAGTCCGCACTCTCGGGCACGGGCTTGCGGTGTTCGCCAAAAAAATCACAGCTACTCATCCTGCCACCACCTGGGAGGCACAGAAAGAAGGCAAGTCGAGAGGCGGCCGAGAACATCATCGTGCGCACCAGTGACGGTATGCAGATCCTGCACGTCCCGGGGCTTCGAGTCCTGGGGATGTTCGTGGACGGCAGCCAAACCAACGCCACGGCGGTCAAGAACATCACAGCCAAGATGGGCATCGCAGCGCGCCTGGTCAAGCGAATGTCGTCCTGCTACTGGGGCATGAAAGAGAGGGGGCTCCTGCATCTGCTGCAGGCTTTCGTTATAAGCCACGCGGCATATGCGGGGGCCTTTCATCGCTGGACCGGCGCGGAACGAGCCAAGATCGACGCTGCCATCCGGAAGGCTTACGCAGGGGCTCTTGGGCTCCTACCAGGCACAAAGACAACGGCCTTGCTGTCTCTGGGAACACACAACACGCTCTCGGAGATCAGCGAGGCCCAGAGAGCTTCGCAGCTGAGCCGCCTCAGCGACACAGCCGCGGGCAGAGGATTACTCGATCGGGTGGGATTATTACCTCCTGGAGAACGCCCGGGAGCAGGACCGGACGGGGAGCTAGAAGAACAAGTCCCCCTGAGCAATGAGGCAGCGAGGAAAATCATTGTCTACCCGCTGCCAAAAAACATGGACCCAGAAAGGGATGCGGGCAGGCGAGCGACGAGAGCCGCGGCGCTGGCCCGTCAACATCAGAGAGACGAGGGCGCAGTCTATGTGGACGCCGCAAGATATCCGGGAAGACGCAACGCCTTCGCAGCAGTGGTGGTCAGCGCTACTACCGGTAAACTACTAACAGCAAGCCCCGTGCGCGCCCGAACAGCCGGCCAGGCAGAGGAGGCGGCGATAGCCCTGGCCACAGCTAGGCCGGGCACGCGCACGGTGCTAAGCGACTCAAAGCAGGCAATCAGGAATTTTGCCCGAGGCATGGTCTGGCGGGGCACGGAGCGGCTAGTGACGTCCATCGCGGCTTCGTGGGCTGCTCGCGGCGCCGCTACAGGGCCAACCATCGCCCTCAAATGGTTCCCAGCCCACATGGGACAACTGGCTCCCGACATTGAGAACCGCAACGAGGAGGCGGACGCTGTGGCCCGTGATCTCATCACGTGCCGGACCGCGGCAGCCCGTCTCCCTGAAACCAGCAGTGAAGAACGAGAAGACCTCGATCCCCTCACCGACTACGGAGGGATCCTGGCGGCCTACAGAGAGGCTGAGAGGCCAGGAGAGCCTTTCCGCCCCCGCATCGTGAACTGTCACGTGCGGAAGCAGTGAAGCTCCGACAACTGCAAACGGAATGCGTGCTAACGCCAGCATTGGCCCGACACGTATGCCCCGACATGTTTGTGGATGCTAAGTGTAGCGTGTGCGAACGTGAACTAGCCACCCTCCGCCACATCATGTGGGGCGGGTGTAACAGTGGTGTGAACAATGGGAATGGGCAGTGCCAGGACGCCACGTATCCCGAAGAGGTGGGAGCATGGATACGCTCCCAAGACTCAAACACACAACGAAGGGCCATCCAGCGGCTTGAGGAGGTCCTGGCAAAGCAGACGAGAAAGGGAACCGACGCCCCGGACAATGGGAGCGGAGGAGCCCGAGTATCCAACGCCTAGCCAGAGCACAACGTCCTCAAGACCTAGGGCCTGGGACTATAGGACTATTAGCCATAGTCTTTAGATAGGGAATACCCGCACCCTGCGCGGCCGGTGACTTTCCGCACGCCGGATGCGCGAAAAATGTTGTTTCTCTCTCTCTCTCTCTCTAGGTATTATTGTATCAAACTCTGTGCTATAAATGCTCAAAACTGGGTTAAAATCAACAACCTCTGAAATCATCTACCAAATGGAAATAACAAAGAAGTAAGTGTAATAAATAACCGAGAATCGCTAAAGAGATTTTGGAAATACGCAACTGACTATGGAGACGCTCAAGAGAGGACACCACTGCCTCGATGAGTGAGCAAATACCCTTCCCCTGGCGTTTTGGGGAGCTGTGTTGCTACATCTGATGAGTGAAACAACCTGACAGAACTCGCTCCAAATGACACGTAACTCAACATCAAACTGGAAGTCGATACAGCACGGCAAAAGATATCACGAATGCCCTAACGCTCCATTTACTAAACGGACGATGACGCCAATGCTTGTGCTAAACCCCATCATGAGTAGAAACTCGTCAGGGAGATTCGTAAACTTGGAGTGTCACACGTGTGGTACTTTTTATTGCACTTTATCAACTTCCAGCTGGTTACGGCACTTCAAATACAGGTCATCTGCATTGAGTTCCGTCACGTTTTGCCCATGAGACAGTGACACAGAGCGGGCAAAGCACAAGGGGAAGTTCATTGTGGCTAACAGCGCGAAAATCTAGACGAGATGTGGACAGGGCACAGCGCTGACACAGTGTGTCCGCTTCTAATCTACGCCTGGGTTTTCGTGCTGCTAGCCACAATGAATATGCACCAACTTGCCCAGTATTCTATCTTGCCAGAGATGGGTCATTCGCTCACCCGGCAAGGTGGTGGCACCCTCTCTTGAGCGAGGCCAGAGTCAGAACTATGTTTCTGAAATGTTTTCAGCGATTTTAGGCTAATAATTGCAAGCGATTGGTTACTTCTGCCAGATATATTATCTTACACTGTGTTTGTTCATTTTAACATGGTCTTGAGCATTGCTAGCTTTGTTATGTCTAGAATTGAGCACTTTACTGAAAATATTATGGTACCACATCAGATGCATGGATTGACAAGCCGGACACACTTAATGAAATCGCAGGGCAAAATTACACAAAGACAGTTCAACCTCTGTGGAAGACAAGTCTGCTTGTGAAACGTCGGATCGACACAACCCCTGTTTATGAATATATATTGTCACGACGCAGACACAGCAGGAGTTCGATATAGAAGAGCTCACTTTATTTAAAAATGAAAGGCCCTCGTAAAGAGGACCGGGCAAGAGCTCCGTCTTCCTCTCCGGCTGTGCGAGCTCTCCTCTGCAGGTTGAATGCGGCATTTGCCTCCTCCAGGAAGAGCATCGACCCGATGCTCGGCTACAGAATACGCGGTGTATGTTGTTGATGTATTACGCAACTGGCTCCCTGCAATATGGCTTCATCCGCACAACGTGTACGATTTTAGATTTTTGAGCTCGCGAGGAACTGTCAGGGATGACCTCATAATTCACGTCACTTAGGCGACGTATAACATTGTAGGGACCAAAGTACTTCTTCAGTAACTTTTCACAAAGGCCGCGTTGGCGAATAGGGCTCTAGACCCACACTTTCTCGCCTGGTTGATAAGTGACATATCGGTGTCGCAGGTTATAACGTTGTGCGTTGTAACTCTGCTGTCGGGCGATTCGCACGCGTGCTAGCTGCCGTGCCTCTTCAGCTCGTTGGGTAAAGGCTTGAACATCCGTGTCTGTATCTTCACAGTCGTGCAGCAGCATGGCATCAAGCATTGTCGTCACTTCACGGCCATAAAGAACACTAAATGGCGTGCTCCGTGTAGTTTCCTGCTGCGCCGTATTATAGGCAAACGTCACGTATGATAGAATGTCGTCCCAATTTTTATGATCCACATCGATGTACATACTAAGCATATCAGCAATTGTCTTGTTGGGGCGTTCTGTTAAGCCGTTGGTTTGTGGGTGGTAGGAGGTAGTTTTTCGATGCGCTGTTCCACTCAACTCAAGCACTGACTAGAGGAGCATGGCCGTGAAAGCGGTACCTCTGTCTGTTATTATAATTCTAGGAGCACCATGCCTCAGAACAATATTTTCAATGAAAAATCGTGCCGCTTCTACTGCGGTTCCACTTGATAAAGCCTTTGTTTCTGCGTAGCGAGTAAGATAGTCCGTAGCGACAATTACCCACTTATTTCCAGTATGCGAAGTCGGAAATGGTCCAAGGAGATCCATTCCGATTTGTGCAAAAGGCATGGTAGGCACTTGAACTGGTTGCAACAATCCGGCTGGTTTTAAAGGCGATTTTCGTCGTTGACAATCGAGGCACGTGCGGACGTAATGCTTTACAGTGCCTGGAAGCTTCGGCCAGTTGTACTTTTGTTGGATTCTGGCCAATGCACGCGTGTATCCGAGGTGGCCGGAGGTTGGCTCATCGTGGCAAGCGCTCAGGATCTCATCGCGAATGGATGTCGGGACGACAAGTAAGTGGGCATTTCCGCTGGGGGCAAAGTTCTTCTTGTATAGGACACCACTGCGCAAGCAGAATGATGGCAGGCTCCTTGCAAATATCTTGGGGACGCTTGTAGACTGGCCGTTAAGAAAATTAATAAGAGGGAGCAACTCACTGTCTTCTTTCTGCTTAGACGAAATGGTGACCGTGTCGACCACTCCTAAAAATGCCATGTCATCATCTTCTGAGACATCATCTTGCTTTATAGGCGACCTGGATAAGCAATCAGCATCAGAGTGCTGTCGTCCCGACTTATAGACGACCGTCATATCGAATTCTTGTAGGCGTAAGCTCCAGCGCGCTAGCCGACTGGATGGGTCCTTCAAGTTGGTCAGCCAGCAAAGAGAGTGGTGGTCGCTGACTACGTGGAAGGGACGGCCGTAGAGGTATGGGCGAAACTTCAGAACTGCCCATACTACAGCGATACATTCCTTTTCCGTTGTGGAATAATGGGACTCGGCACGAGAAAGCGTCCTACTTGCATATGCAATCACTCTCTCGGCTGAGTCTTGCCACTGGACGAGTACAGCGCCTAAACCTACGTTGCTGGCATCAGTGTGGATCATGGTTGGAGCGTCCTCGTCAAAGTGAGCAAGCACAGGGGGTGTCTGCAGGCGCTGTCGTAGACCGTCAAATGCTGCTTGTTCCTCTTCGCCCCATAAAAAATGGAACATCGTCTCTCGTTATGCATGTTAAGGGCGACGCTATGTGCGAGAAATTGGCGATAAATCTGCGGTCGTAGGCGCAAAGGCCAAGAAAACGTCTTATGGCCTTCTTTTCTGTTGGCACCGGAAATTTTCGGACGGCGTCGATCTTGTCGGGGTCCGGACGAACACCTTCATGGCTCACCACATGTCCTAAGAATCGGAGTTCCTTGAAACCGAAATGACATTTCTCAAGTTTCAGCGATAAGCCAGCGGACCGTACTGCTCGAAATACTAATAGCAGCAGTCTTAGATGTTCCTCGAATGTTGGTGAGAAAACAATGACGTCGTCAAGGTACACCAGACACGTCTGCCACTTAAGGCCTGATAAAACGGTATCCATCAGTCTCTGAAATGTTGCTGGGGCTGAGCACAATCCGAAGGGCAAGACTTTAAACTCGTAAAGCCCGTCAGGCGTAACAAAAGCACTCTTTTCTCTGTCCCGCTCATCGACCTCGATTTGCCAATAACCGCTTTTCAGGTCCATCGACGAGAAGAAGCGTGCATGCCCCAGCCTGTCAAGTGAATCGTCAATACGCGGTAGTGGGCATACGTCTTTCTTTGTCACGCGGTTCAGCTTGCGGTAGTCCACACAGAAGTGTAAGCTGCTGTCTTTCTTCTTAACTAGCACTACCGGTGATGCCCAAGGACTTTTTGACGGCTGAATGATGTCATCATTGAGCATTTTCTGGACTTGTTCTTGGATTGCTTCGCATTCTTTCGGTGCCATGCGGTATGGGTTTTGTCGAATTGGTCTTGCCGTCTCTTCCGTTATAATTCGGTGCTTTGTCAGTGGCATTTGATTTACCCTCGAGGTCGAAGAAAAACAATCTTCAAACTGGCCGAGAATATCTAGAAGACTCTGCCTCTGCGCTGGCGATAAATCTGTGCTCACGTCGACAGGCAGTGGTGTTGAAGCAGCCGGCGTCTCTGTCTGTTGTACTGCGAAGCACTCGTGGAATTCTACAATTTCTTTGAAGTATGCAACTGTGGTACCCTCTGCAATGTGTCGACGCTCGTTGCTGAAGTTTGTCAACAGGACCTCTGCTTGCCCAGACACTACACTGACGAGATTTCTGGCAATAGCGATTCCTCGAGAGAGTAAAAGCGTCGATATTTGTTTCGCGACACCTTCTCCACTATGCTGCGTGTTACACGTGACAGAGACGAGGCGGCATGACAACGGTGGCATGGTCACGTCGTCAATCACGCGCATGGGCTTGCGCTGCAGCGCTGCGCTATGGTCCGCTGAGAAGGTCAGTACACCGTCCGGTATATTTATAATGGCCCCGTACTCCCGCAGGAAATCCATACCCAAGATGGCCTGTTTACAACACTCAGAAAGAATAACGAAGGTTGCCACGAATGATGAATCCCCGATCTTGATTCGTGTGGTGCACTTTCCGGTAGGTGTCAGCAGCTGGCCTCCGGCTCCTCTAATTTGCGGCCCCGTTCATTCCATTTTTACCTTCTTGAGTTGGTCGGCCAGATTCGCACTCATTATTGAAAAGTCCGCACCAGTGTCGACCAGTGCGGTCACGTCATGACCGTCAATTGAAAGTGTAATGTCGGCGGTGACAATCTCGTCTTTCGTCGGTTCATTCGAAATGTGCGGCACTTCATGCGGCGGTAATGGGGGATTTTCAAATCTTCGGCAATTTGCAACCTTCCCCCCTAAGGTCGCTGCTTTTAGTTTCCCCGGCAAGGACTGGGAGACCTTCCTCTCGCCATGTCCGTGGTGCTACCTCTATTAGATCGAGGAAAATGACCTGGGGAGGGCGAGCGTGACCGGAACCCAGGAGAAACATCTCGCAGGATCGTCGCACTCATTTCAACGTTGCGTCTTCCGTCGAAATAGCGCCGAGGGGTAGTGGACGGAAATCCTTGATACCCGGCAACGCGATGAGGACAATACCGCACGATGTGGCCTGCTTCCCCACAATGGAAGCACAGGGGCTTGTAGTCAGGGGTACGCCATATGTCGGTTTTGCGGAGTGGGGGTCGCATCGGCGTCGACGTTTCCCTGTAGTATCAAGGCACTGTCGGCGGCTGTTGCTGGCGGTACTGTTGAGGTGGCGGCACGTTAGATCTAGGCTGTCGACGGAGAATATCTGCATATGTTGGCCTAACTATTTCAGTGTTCGGCTCGGGAAGTGAAAGCGCTTGCCTTATTTCTTGGCGAACAACTTCTGTGACCGACGCAATTGCGCAGTCATTCGGTGTGGCGGCGAGCTTCTTCACCTCTTCTTGCACAATTTCGAGTATCAGGTCACGCAAAGAACGCTCGTCAGGAGTCACAGTGGTCACAGCGGTTGCGCTGATTTGTCCGCTGTTGTTTGGACGGTCGTACTGGCGGTACCGTAGCTGTAGTGCGCGTTCTATGGCGGTCGCCTCCTTCGAAAATTCGTCGACGCTTGAAGGTGGGTTCCGTACGAGACCAGCAAACAGCTGCTCTTTAACACCACGCATGAGGTGGCTGATCTTTCTGTTCTCGGACATATCGGGATCGGCTCGATGAAAGAGACGAGCCATGTCCTCAACAAACATATCAACAGAGTCGTTGGGCTTTTGAATCCGTGATTCAAGGAGTCGTTGTGCATGCTCCCGCCTTTCGGTGTTTGCGAAGGTATCCAGGAACTTCCGCCGGAACTCGTCCCACGTTGACCACACGCAATTCGTGAACCACGTGTGAGCCCCGTCTTGAAGAGGGAAATACACGTACCTCAACTTCTGTGCAACGTTCCACCCGTTAACGTTGGCTGTGCGCTCGAACTCCTCAAGCCAGTCATCTGCGTCCTCATACGTGTTGCCATGGAAGTCCACAGGAGTTTTAGGGGTGAAAACAGTCACCTGTGCCGTGCTTGAGCTCGTCATGGTGGGGCAACTGCTTCCCGGCGCGGTCATGTTTTCCGTCCAAGGACCGAACTCTGGGCTCAGGCCTAACAGGCGGCGGCTGGCGCGGTG
Source organism: Rhipicephalus annulatus (assembly GCA_013436015.1). Lineage (NCBI taxonomy): Eukaryota > Metazoa > Arthropoda > Arachnida > Ixodida > Ixodidae > Rhipicephalus > Rhipicephalus annulatus. Next base: position 113,308 of record WOVY01009868.1, read on the forward strand.
AACGGGTGTTTCGACGAGCGGAAGTCTTTGTGGACTAGATCCCGGGCTGTTGGAAGGTGTCCTCGACATGTACCCAGCTCCTCCACCAGTGTCACGACGCAGACACAGCAGGAGTTCGATATAGAAGAGCTCACTTTAACTAAAAATGAAAGGCGCTCGTAAAGAGGACTGGGCAAGAGCATCGTCTTGCTCTCTGGCTGTGAGCTCTCCTCTGCAGGTTGAATGCGGCAATATATATATATATATATATATATATATATATATATATATATATATATATATATATATATATATATATATATATATATATATTGCACCACAAGCTTCCCTCTCCTTCCTGCCATTTAGAAGGATGGACAGGTACACGACGGGACTGGTACTTTACTTGCGGACAGGTTTTCTTTGGAATGAAGTGAAGGCTACAGAGCTAAATCGTGTGTATCTTACCACTAATTAATGTAGTCCCACAACTAAATCCCTCTTTTGTATGGGATATCATAAATATGCCTTGTACCTGCCTGTTGTGTTATATTGAGCTGATTTTTTTTTCTTAGAGAAGTCGTGAACCAATCATCTGAAGAAAACATACTTCTGGAAAACTACTGAACTGAAAATAAAACATTATGCAGCATGATATTTATCCCGCCAATGATATTTCTGGTTTGGCTGCCTTATCAAGCATCAAATGATGATATGTGGGGTTTAACGCCCCAAAACAACTATATGTTTATAAGAGATGCAAGCATCAAATGTCACTAACATGCAAAAAAGAATGAAAACTGCAGGGTGATCTTCACTTACAGTGGCTCGAGGTGGTGGACTGCTTTGCTCGACCTTGATGTCAACACCCGAAAAACTCTGAAAACAAATTTTAAATAATCCCTATGAGCAGAGTTGAAAATTGGAAAAATATATATTTTTTTAATTCACATGTGATCATATGCATTTGCCTAAGATGACTCAAAGATTAAAAGCATCTTTTTTTTTTCTCTCTCAATCGTACTGACCACCCTCTTCTCTTTTAAGCTTTCTACATGCAACATGGCTTTGCACTGTGTCCCGGATCTGAGGCATTGATATCTTTCTTCGCCTCGTGTGGTTATGCAGCGGCCAGGATTGGACGACCTTTGAGCAAGCGACGACGTCACATGACGACGTCGTCAATCTTGACCCGTGACGTTATCAAAGTGTGCTTTTCGCCTCACTCGCGCTGACGTCGACGGTCGCGTTTTGATAAATGCGATATCTAAGGCGTTCAACTTATTACAGATATGCAAAAGCCTCATTTTATGCGGAAGTGTCAATGTGAACCAGCTGAAGTCCTTAATGTAAGAAGCCTGAAAGGATTCTGATCGCTGGTAAGTCTGCTGCTTTATCAACCCATGAATATCACCGACGTGATAACAGTGAATCAAAACAGAAAAAAAAACATGCGCGATCACTTACAGAATGTAGCATGGTTGGCGGGCTGCTTGGTTCCATCTTAGTATGCTTCCCTTAGGTTTCTAATCCCGGTTGAGAATGAGCCCACGCGTGTGCTGCGAAATCAGACGAAGACGACTAAGAAAATGCGAAGGCAGAAAGAAGAAGAACGCTATGAAGTGCGTTTTTTTTTTTTTTTGAAGACCAAGCTGCTGGTGTTTTTATCTTAGCGTTTTTTGACGTCGTGAAAATATATACATTGATTAACATCTACTAGCTAAACTGTCATCTGCTAGAACACAGAAGGAATTCTGGTAACTGCTAGTAAAGTTACACCGTCAGTCTAGAGTTACTGTGTATTGCTTTCTATCGGTAGCATGTACAGTATCTCTACGTCGGTCTGTCTAACAGCCCTACCTATCAACCCACAAGTGTCGCAGCATCGCTAACGTGAACAAGCGGCGAAAAAAAAAGGGGGGGGGGGGCGAGCTAGTTAGTACAGGGGCCGTCAAAAGTTCCCAGGCCACTATCCCATGTATTCCTATGGCATCACGGCCTGGGAATTTTCAACGGCCCCTCTACTTGTAAGGAGGCATTGTTGTAACCTTTAGCGATCACGTTCGCTAGTTTCGCGTTATTGCTAGCATGAAACTGTCGTATCAGAACAGTGCAGGTTGCTTACACGAATGGTGCCTGCGGGCATTGTCGGAGGAGTGTCAACACGGAGGCTTCCAAGCTCTGGCTTGATGTCGGCACTCATTGTACAAAGAAGACCGTTTTTATACTCCTAAGTAGAGATGAAAGTGAACCGTGTAATTCGAAGCACGCGCGGATGCCGAGGAAAGAGCCTCGATCGAGTTCAGCGGTGCGAATATCTTCATGTTCGTGACGCTGTAGCTGAGCAAATACAAGGTGAAAACAAATACACGGCGCTTGAATCACAGAACACCTATGCACTACCATCGATTGAATGCGCTGAACAGCCCTTCCATCGAGCGGACGCTGCGTACGGCACTTCTTTTTATAACTTTCACGCGGGTCGGAGTCGGCCAATGCGGATTCTTCCCTAAAAACAGTAGCATCCTCTGTCGGGGAGTTACGCAATCAATATTGATTTTTTTTTTACGGCCACCGAGATTAAGCGCAGTTGATGCGCGATCTCGAAGGCCATAAATATTTGATGGCCTTCGTGCAAGGAGGTTCTATGGAACCTCTGGAGTAGCAGATCCGGCCGCCGCCATCGGGAGCGAGTGATCCCGCCAGCGGCCATATTGCTAGAGGAAAAATAGGGTGGAACTGCCATAGAACGCAATGGAATACGCGCGTTGCGCGCGTTAGTTTGCAGTTCCACGATAAAAAAAAAATGAGATGGAAACCAATTTTAGGTTAAACCACCAAATAAATGCTTCTTCTTATTTATGAAACAAATTATTTCATGCACCCATTGTCAGCTGCACGCTTTCAGATCAATCTGTTGTCGAGGGATGCTTCGCATATCGAGCTTGCTGGCACACTATTGTGGTACAAAAAGGTTGTAGTATATATTGGGTGTTTTAAGAAGTGTGCCTGCGGATACTCAAGGTCAAGGGGAACGCGATATTTACTCGCCTTTTTCATATATGTGCTTATGTGTGTGTCGGCAGATTACCAGAGAATATATATAAGGAAGTTGAAATAATTAAAGCTAAAGTTAGAAAAGAGAGGTAATTAAGTAAACTGGGAGTCACCAGTAATTTTTCTAGAGTTATCGAATTCTAACCAATTTACAGGCGGAACCAAAACCGAAGCACCGATGTAGCGTGCAATTGACAAACTCCAGGAGACGTACCCCAAATGAACCGTTTATGGCGTTAGTTATGCATAACATTTATCAACTTCCGTTGGGGACGTGTGTTGTCATGGTAAGCGCAGCCTTCAGAGCCTAGATACAAGGTAGCTCGATGTTTGATATAACGCCACTACTCGATCTTTTGGCAACTTCGTCTATCGATCGGCGTTTTGGTTAGGTTTCGTCGCAAGATAGTATAAATTTTAAATGTGTCTCATCTTGTTAGACGTCATTGCTTATTTTTGTCACTAGATTCCATTGAAGCTACGTCAAGGAGATAGAAACTAACAGGTTTCTGCAGATGCGCTCGGAAAGCCGGAAAAATCGAAGGTGCACTGCCAGGCCGCAGTGTGGTTGTCTTCCCCGTTCTGTCGAAGCAGCATCCTTCGAAGTGAATAGAACGGAGGTGGTCACCGTCCGTAGCCCTCCAACTATTCCTTCAAACAGCCCGTTCTTAGGCATAACGCAGCGCACTGTCTTTCGGAAACTTGTCACACGGATAATCACGACATGGAACTCTTCTCTACGTTTGCGAATTCCTCGATAAGCATGCACTAAATTTGATATTCACTCGCTAAAAAATATGCATACACGCCGTCAGTCTTGCCTTGTAGGACAACACCAGAAAACTTGGAATTAAAAGGGCATTCAGACGCCCTACTCGTTCCAATGTTTGATACGTGCAGCCATAGACTGCAAGTGCTTCGTCCGTAAACTTAAACCTCATGTACAACGTCGAGTCAGCGAGCATTTAAAGCTCCAAGTTACCTTCCATACAGCTATACGCATGTATTACACACATGCGTACCTTTGACATTGTTTCTAATTTAACAGAATACGTGAAAAAACAGGCGATCGCCAGTGAACGAAGCGAGAATACTTACACGTGAAAAGTGATCCCAGGCGTCTTCTTGATGCGATTTGCGCAGCCATAATCGACGCACGAAGTCACCATGGCCTTGCAAAATCTTTAACTGATTTACAAAAGCATGTCACAGTCTCCAAAGGTCATTGCGAGGGCGGAGCTACGAAGCGCACTTTGTCGTCTGCTTCCGAGTCTTTCCATTTTCCAATATTGCGGCGACCGGCGCCACTGATCGGGGCGCACCTCCAAGACATGGTATAGAACCTCCTTGCATTCGTGATTTGGCGCGTTGCCTGACGTGATAAACTCAATGATCGCGCAGATTTTTATGTGCGTCACGATCCTCCACAGTGCATCACCATGGTTATGCCACGGCTGCTGGATCAAAATCTGGCACAATCACGACTTCAAAGCCTCATAAAAAGATCTAGAAGAGGCAATGCTTTGATGACATGATCTGTAGACACGATCATCACGTCGAACACGATTAATGGGGCTGGGCATACAGTTTCATACAATTATTATTGTATGAACCTCTACGGGGTTGGGGCTTACTCCGTGGATTGGGGTTGAAAGGAGTTGGAGCTCACTAGCGCCAGATTTCCCTCTTAGTATGAATGTGAGAAACTCTATGAGATCTGCTTATGACGTCTTTTTTTGTTGAACGTAGGAATTTTTTATGAGGCTGTGGTAATGTGACATTTCGTGGCCTGATTAAAGGCATTACATTGACCACTCTATTTAACTAGAAAGACCGTAAAAATGATTTTTGGCTATTTTATGTTTTTTATTTAGATAGTCTTAGTGTTCAGTTTTGTAATGCGAGATTTTTATAGCCCGAATATTGCAGAAAATTAAGCTATGTATCGTAAGAGCTAAACACGCGCATATTATGAGCTCCCTGGGTGATTGCTGCTCTGTGAAACAAAAATAAACTTTGTCTTGTAGAGCACATAAACACGTGTCAAGATTCACTGACTGCGTGCCTTCACCGAGCATTGTCCATGTAAAATATTCAGGAGTCATATAGAAGAACAGAACGAAATAAGACTGAAGATTTGGTAAGGTGGTAGGGGTTCAATATTCCGCAAACGGTGTGATGAAGGAGTCTGCCCGGGTGTTTTAGTCTTTCCATGCCTTTACATGAACGCGTGTATCTATAGATTTGGTCGAACGTGGAGCTGATCGAAAGTACAGCGGAAGGGCGTAGCTATCAACCAGTAATAGAGCGCCCTTTTACATCTTCTCAAATTGTTGCAAAAATGATTGCAAATGAGGAAAATTAAGAATAGATCATCAGCTGTCAAGTTGCAAGAAAGAGAAAGGCGTGACGGACTTGCGGTTGACCGAAGATTAGCATCTATGTCTTCAGTGCGTGTGCAAAGTGAATTCGACATGCAGATCCGTCTTGTTGGCAACGGGTGCCATTCGCAAGCACTTCATATGCTACTCCAGAGAACGTACGCGTAGAAAAAAAAAATACCTTAAGAAATGGTTAATGATGATTTTTATTTTGAAGAAGGTTCAGAAGAACTTGGATACAAAGCTGACTATCTTAATACTTGTTTAGAAGTCAATTAGGCTGAATAATGACATTAAAACTCTAATCTAGAATTTTTTCTTGCAATTTAGGGATTTCTTGAGAGTCAATCTAGGGAAAACACTTCTATGGTTTGGCATTACTCTCCGTAAGGCACGTTCTCCCATGTTCACTCTCAAAAAGATTGCGACCACGGAGCCTTCCTCCGTGATTGCGACTGTACGGGTAGGGTGGCTAGTACGGAGCACCGCTCGGAGAGAGCTACGTAGGCGTCGGAGATCGCGGGCGATGAAACCGTTCAGCACAGAATTCAACGAGCGAGTCTCCCAAGGACTGTAAGGTGACGTCCTTTATTTTTCAGTCAGCCGTATTCTCCTTCTCACTGCACGCACCGCAAAGTGAGCCTATTCCTTTGCCCTTAACTTCACACAAGAAAAAAGCGATGTTTAGCAAAGAAAAAGAATAAAGATCGTGGAAAATAGTAAAAGTACATGCGCATGGGCTATGGCGTGTATGTAAACTACAATTTGGGCTTCGATTGCCAAATCAAACCTGTTGCTGAAATATAGCACTCGTGTTGTGTTTTTCCTGTGTTCCTGTCCTTCGAGCACTTTATTGTTATAATGTAAATCGAACAGGCCAAATATCAGCATATGCAATCACGAGAGTATGCCGCAATATTACCGATAGCAGCGCCCTCACCTTTGGCATGAGACTATCGAGAACTCCACCGGTCCTCCACCATTACATCAAAATTTTGAACGACTCGCCCGAACTCTTCACGAACTTCGTCAACTGAAAAAAGCTGCTAAGTGCTTCACCGCGTAAAAAATTTTAATCTTTCAGAAAACGAAATAAAGAATTTATCTCGCCTATTAGGGTGGTAAAATTCTGGCGCGTTGTTTGCTTTGTGCGGCGGCGTTGCCTCTGGTGGCGGAGCGCCACACTAGCGGAACAAAAACAAAGCACCTCCCCGAATCCCTTCGGCAAATTTGCTGGTAAGCGAGATAAAAAGTTTTATATTATTACGTTGCACGTTACCTGCGGCATCGAATGTGCCCACTCGCTTTGACGCAATCGTCTACCGAAGCGTTAAACGAGCTCATTCCGAGCCTTTATCTCATATTTCTTCGCAGCCTGTAAGCACAGCTCCGACCGGTCGAGTTGGCGGTTGTCGGCATATTTCTGTCGGCGCATTTTCGCCTCATAAACGTTTTGACAAACAGCGTCAATCTGCAGTACGACTGCCTTCGTGTTCGCGGCTCGCACACAGCGTCGATTTGTGCGGTATACGTCGTTGGGAAGCCCATCTCATCTCCGCTGATAAACGATCGCGCTGGCGGCCAGTTTGCGGCTTCGGCGTTTGAATATTTGAACTTAAAACCTTGGAACTGTTTGAAGAGCATGCCTGACAATCGCCCGGACATGTCGGGAACGTGCGGGGCGCAGCCTGTTACGTGCGAACAATGTGGGAAACGGGGGCGGAAAGAATTGCCCCGCGAGCGGTCAATCCTTGGCTTGTGTGCGAGCGCGTTCCGACATGTTCGGGCAAGAGCGGCGCGCAAATAGCGTCTTGCTCCGCCGGGCGGGTAAATGATCGCGTCGCAGTTCGCCCTGAGCGCGCCGCCGGCAACCACGGGTAGTCCTCGACACCTCAAAAGTAAGTTTGAGAGTTCGGGGACAAACTACGGAACCGATTCCACTGCGCTTAGTGGCCAGGAGCGCGAACCCGACGCTACTGCGAGTCTAGCACTAACGTTCAGCGTGTCGGCGGGGACTTTTTCTTTATTCTTTTGAGCAAAATGTAGCACGTGGTTTTAGCGTCTCGGTTACTATGACGCCACATTTTAGGGGGTGCAGAAGACGGGTTCGAAAAGCAGTGGCGGTTCTCTCTACGCGATCGACGTAGTTTTAAGTGGGAGTACGATTTCTTTAGCGTTATGAAGCGGTTCTTCCCCTCATGATCGCGTAGGCTTAAAATTGCGTGCCTCCGTTAATGGTGTTCTTTTTCCTGTATCTTTTTTTTTGTGGGCGGTTGTGGCCAAGTTCGTGGCTAAAGTTTGAGCGCGGACCGTTAGCCTGCTAAAGCGAGTTTAATTGCAAATGCCAGGTTACGCCAAGTGCACCTTAATGGTGCTTCTGTGCGCATAGTCTTGCTTTTCCTGGCGTTCCTTTCAGTGGCTCCAGCCCAGATGAATTGGCGCTGGATTCTTAAAACAATTTTTTTCTCCGACAAGTCCGTGGCTTTGCGGAGAGCAACGATATTACACCGATTTAATTTTGCAACAGCGCCTGATATGTATTTTCCACACGCCAACCGTTCGACCCTGCAGGGTTCAATTGCATTCAACGAGAACTGTCAGGTTGATAAGCATATTTATCACTGCGTGACGTAAGCATCTGCAGTGACGCAGCAGGTTTGATAACCCGGTGTTCTTAAAGGGGCGTGGCACCATCGTAGCTTCCGCGTGACGTCATCAGTACAAAAGAACATGACTGGGCATGACTGTGTGTGTGTCCATGGGTGCGGGCGCCTTACTCCTAGAATGCGTGCGTAGACGTTGCTGGAGTGAGGCCTGTGTAGTCTGATGAAGAAAATTAACGTTTTTCAAGCAAATTTGTGCTGCTAGGAAGTATTTGTCATCGCATTTGTGAAATGCTTTTACTGCCATAAGCATTATCTCTAATCCCAGCATTATCATCAGTTAACATGTTACTGTTCCATTTATTTATAAAGGTATCTCACTATTAGCAGTTGAAACTGAACAATTTATCTGAATGCCTATGGTATTTTGAAATGTGGATTGATTTCTGAGAAGTGAGAATTCATTTTCCGTAGAGGTTAGCTATCCTTAGCCACAAGTTTGTGTAAACTTTTAGAATCTTGGCTCTCGTAGATGTGTATCGCACTGGCATGAAATGCCGTGTTGATTAGCTGCCTTCGAGGGAAGTGACATTTCCCGAGCTGTCGTCTATCCGTGTTAAGAAAACTCGCATTTCATCAGAAGCTTTTTTCATAAAGTAAGTCAGGGTGGTGTATCCGTTGGAGCTCGTCAAGATAAGGGAAATACTGTTCTAATTGAACATAACTTTAGTCACACATTAGCCTTGCCTACCTTTATTTTAAAACAAAATTCTTAGCATTCTAATTGTTCACAATTTGGAAGGGTTAACTTAAGTATTGAACAGTGCTTCGAGCTGTTTGGTAAACTGTAGTGTAGTGTGTATTTTTGAATCTTTAATATAGCTTAAAGGCGGTTGCATATTTAGTTTTGACACAAGACTTTCTGTGTTATGTACCATTTTTGCATTTTTTTCTCCTTTTAGTTGATTAATAGATTGAACTTGCTCATGTTTCCGTTCTCGTAATGGCTCTAGTCTTGAAAATGAGTGCTGCGGAAACCCTTAAGATAGTGGAAGAATTAAGAAGAGTTTTCGCATTGCATAGAATAATGCCTTGCAAATATTGCCATGCTGAGTTGGCTTGTGTTAATCTCATACTAATTCATGAACTTCAGATATTAAACTTATAGCAGTAGCTACGTTCATGCTAGAGGGCACATCGCTGTGCTTTGTAAACACCCCTTGCAGTATGCATGAGGACGCAACTATGGCACTATTCTAGTTGTGCCATTTTAGTGTTGGAAGTGAAACAGCACTTCGGTGTCTGTTGCTTAAAAGATAATGTGCTGTCAAAAGGGCTGGAGAGGACCATACGTAACTGTACAGTCTTTGTGGGCGCAAAATGACCTTTGCTGCTGCTAAAGCCTTTTTATTTTGTACACAAGGAAATCTGTTCGCGAGTATCAAGCTCTAGTCAATTGTACTATGACGTACAGCTATGAAGGTGAAAATGGGCACATGTAACAGTACTGTCCAATCTTAGAAATTTCTGAGTGCCTGGGTATAGAAACCAACATGATTTGAAATGTATTAGAACCATGTAAGGAAAAAAAAGAAAAACAGCCTCATGCGATGTCACACGTAATATAGACCGACCTCTTTTGGCAAAGAAACAAAAATACGATCTTCATGTCAAAGTTGAGTTGTAGTAAGGTCTGAGATACGAATGTGATTGGTCCTCACAGTGGCAGTGGACGATGCTATGAATTTCCATTTCAATGTATAGCAATGCGAATAGACCAATAGAGAGAAAAAAAAAGCTGTGCAAGTTATAAGTTCTGTTAGTATTCTGTAGAAGCCAGCGCAAAAACGAAACGCCTGATGTTACATACTTGCTATGTAATGAAGGGTGCACAGATATGTGGTGCCTAGACTGAGGGATCTACGAAACCTAGGAAGTATTACTAGTGAGTGGGGACAGAGGTCACTCCTGTACGAGAATCGGCTATTCATTTTTGTTCTGGCTAAATGTGTACATGTAGTTAAGAGTCCGGTAATGCACTCCATGTTTGCTCCTCCTCACGGTGCAAGTTTTTTAGCTTTGAGTATTTTGAAGCTAACTGAAGAGCAAATGAATACAGAAGTCTGGTGCATGCACGACTAAAAAAAAAAACCCACCAAAAAAAGTAAGTCGTACCTGCATCAACGTAAAATGGCAATAAAGTCTGGTCGAGACCCCTCACAAAGTGCTGGGCATGTGTTCTCTTATCTCGATTTGGACGCGCTGGTTTTTCATCGTCAAGCTCGTAACTCCATGTTTATGAAATGATTGCTTGCATGGTGAGAGTGTGTGGGTGTATCCAGTGTGTGTGTGTGTGCACGTGTGTAGCAACAACTACGACTTACCACAGCAGCGATGTCGGCTTGAAGTGATTTTGCAAATGACATCTTGTCATGGGATTTTTTTGCCTAAGATGATCTGGCTCTGCAAGGCGGTGTTAGGCATTCTGCAATTGCTCCTATTATAAAATCAAATTTCAAATCAAATGTTATTTCATCTTTCGAAGAAAAAGGAAAGATAGGAGCTGTCACATAAAGCTACTACAGTGAGTAGCTTGACGAGGCGACAGCCCCTCTTGGGTGGGACAGCAGCAGGCAGTGAGTAGGACAAATAATAACATTGAACATATTGTAAGGTACACAAAGTTTTCAACACATATTAGCAAAAACTGTACAACACTGGTATAACAATGAAGGAAAAAAACCTAAGCGTGAAATAGTTTCGGCTAGGTGAAAAAAAAACTGCAGGCGGATTTTGATGATTCAACTTGCTTAGGCTCGTGATGCGTCAGATGAACTAGCCATGATGGAATTTTTTTAAAAGAATCGAAAAAAGATCCTCGAAAGAACGGATGAAACATTTTCGTTTCCTCATGTGTGAGCACAGGTCTGCTCGGTTTCTACTATCAGAATGCTATGTATTGTCGCAGACTGCAGTTACAGGAATGTGATAAGAAAGAAAAAAAAGTTTCATGACACAGTCAGAATTATAAGTACTGGGGCTGCTGTGGCTAAATCTGTGTGACAGTGTCATGATAGCGAGTACGAGTCGTGCACTGTTTAAAAGCTTCTAAACAGAAAAAAAAACTTTACACACATTGTTTCAGTAGCCCTTCCAACGAATCGGCGTTAAACTCTTCTTGCTTGTAATGAAAGTAACCAAAGTGACATTTTTGTTGAAGGCAATGTTTTTAAAAAAGCTCCATTGTTCTGTCATTGCTCATATTGTGTGAAATTTAGGCAATGCAACTGATCGTACCGCGAGGAAGAAATGAATTTGGTGCATTCATTGGTATTTGAGGTGAATGGTATTTGCTGCTCGCACGTACACACATACACACTAGACGTATGAATGGCTGAGTTATGGCCATTTGAGGCCTCGCTCGGTACCACTGCCATGGGGATCAAGAGGTCAGTCCAGTTGAGGTGCGCCTACTGCACCCTCTGGACGAGGTCATGAACCTGAAAAAAAAAAAAAAAAACGTGGGAAAAGTGTTGGTGTGAATAAGAAAAAAAAAATTAAAGAAAAAAAATACATTTCTTCAGGTTAAATGAACCCTGCAACATTTTTTGTGACTGGATGAGGTATTTAACAAAAATGCTTGCCAAAATGCACTTTAATAATGACTCGTGTAAGTATGCAAGGTTAAGTTTTCTAAATTTTAACCAGTTACTGATTCTGTCAAGCCAAGATGACGTGCATTTGCTTTCTTGTTTTGAATGCAACACCTTCCAGTTTTGCCAACAAGACTGATTCGCTGCAGATAATTGGGCAGCCATAGTTATAGTGATGCAAAAAAAACAACGAATTTCTGTCATTCACTGTTGTAAATGAATTTTAATTTATGTAACTTTGTACACTAAGCTTTAACCCTTTCTACCCATCAAAAGGGCTTATTCTAAAAACAAAAAATTGTTGCAGGTTTTTTTTAAAGTTTACTAATGCCGGAAATAAAAGGCTATTTGGCAAAGCTGGCGTGGTATACCTGGGCGGTTGCTTTTTCTGTAAGGCTTTCGCTTTTGTGAGATTTCACGAGGTCGAGCACTGGCTGCGTTGGGGTGCTGCGACGCTTTGATTGACGGCACTTAAAGCAATATCACCCCAACAGGGTTGGTGCGTTGCGGGTAGTACGGGGTCTGTAAATGCCGAATGACTTCAATCGTGAAATCTCGCGAAAGGTTGAAGGAAGTTCTTGGTAAAGCGATCATCCAAGAATACTGTGCCAGCTCAAAATGTTTGAGACTGGAAAAAAAAAAGTGTTCATTTTAAATGTAATAATGCTAATTTTAATTAACGTGAGGCTCCGGAGTTGTTCATTTGGGAACATATTAAAAAGAAGGCAAGCAAAGCATTTTGGTGGAAATCGAGCAAATTAGCGTGTTTTCAGTTGGAATGAAAGTTAGCTTTGAGTGTTAGTATTGTGGAAGTTCATCCAAAAGTAGCCGATTCAATCTGCTGCATTATTTAAAAGCTGTTGTTGGGTAACTTCATTTTATAAAGCTGTAAATTTTGTTTTCTCAAAATCTGTAGAATGCCCTCAGATACACGAAAGTCTTGTAAGAGGGCTAATATCATACGTGAATTGTTTTAATTTAAAGCCGTACACTATCCTATGTAAGTAGCATTATGCAGCGTGATTGTTAAGTGATGGCTGCTGATTGTTAAGAGATGGCTGCTAAAATTTTGCAAAGATTCATTCCTCTGACTTGCACGCTGTGTATAAATGATTGCTCTGCTTGTCGATTCTTGTACACCTGGAACAGCTTGCACGAAGCCCGTGAATGGAAATTCGTACTTAATTGCAACTACAAGGCTTTTGCACAATAGACCTATGTGCTCAGCAGTGCCTGGTAATGTTGGAAGAGCCCTGAGGCATATTGTATTTTCTGCACTGTGACACGGGATAACTGCTGCACGGACGCAACAGTTAACTCTGTCTCTTAACACCCAGAGAAACTATTCTGATGAATTACTATGATTTGTACCAATTGACCCCATAAAATTTGCAAGTGTGATTCTCTGCACTGTATGTTTGCCCTAGTAACGGTGGCAGCTGCTGTACTTCAGGCGGAGACGGGGTCCTAGTTCAATGTGCTCAGGATTTCTTATTAAGTGTTCATATCGAGAGAGCCGACAGAACATTTTCCACGTCATTGTGTAAGCAATATGCGCTTTAACAGGCTGTTTGGAGTGAGTGACTAGCCGTCATTAGTTGTTTAAGCTGTGCAGCAGAAAAGCTATATTTATAATTTTGTAAAGGGTCTATACAGTCAATAATTTCTATTTACAAAACACAGCTTTATTACATTACAGTCAGGCCCTGTAAGTTCGACATTGAGGAAAACTAAGAACCTGTTTTATGTTGCATAGTGTATGTTGATTTGATCAATTAAAACACGATTTCAAACGAAATTTGCCTTGGTAGCGTGTATTAGTAATGCAGATATTGTGGAAGATAAGTGGAAAATGTAGAACAAAAAATGAATGAAGCAAGGCGATGTTGCACCTGGATCTTTAAATGATCATTTTATTGTTGCAAACAAACACTGTGCCAAAACAATTGATATGTTGGTTTGCTTTATTAAACGACCTGCATTTATCGTTATGCTAAACTGCCTACAACCGTTATGCTGAGGTCATTCACGTGCGATTTTTCGTTTTCACGCATACTTTTGATCCTTATAGAGTGAGGGTAACGTACAATGCTGTCATGAGGCACTTCCGACGTTGCCAACTTGGTGCTTGCTAAAAAACATGGCATTTTCTCGTTATTTGCCGACAATTATCAGCCACTGCTTAACTGTTGCAAGCTGCTCCTGCGTGATTGTGTCACAAAAAAATGCGAAAAATAATACAGAAAAAAAGGTGTGAAATTCGCAAAGTCAGCATACCTCTTTAAGTTCCCACGATTTTCGCCCATGGGTTCAAGTCTCTTCTTTTCCCCATGCACTTGGTTCCATTATCCTTTGTCTGTATGTGTGCGTGTGTTGTATACTCTTGCAGGTAGTAAAGCATGAGCCGTGTGTCGTTCGACCAGGTAAGAAAAGGGGAGGTCAAGCCGATTGCCCCCAAATTGGCTTTGCGCCTTTCCCTTTTCCATACTTACTCCCTTTTTCATTGATCCTGCCTACCATCACGGTTTTGCTTTGGGATGGCATTTGGGTTCACTTTTTACGCTTCACCTTGTTGTGACCACATCCATATCGGTAATTTACACTCCTCTTACGCGCTTGCTACATGGGTAACTTTTAACCGTGGTTGAACCCAATGGAGCGTTACGTCACCTGGAGTAATCCACCGCAGTTATGCGGGCTAAAGATGCGTCGTGTCATTACTATAGTACAGATTTCATTTTGAAATATTATTAGACAAAATTTTCGTATGTTTAGAGGGACACTAAGGAGCAGAATGATTTATCGCGTATTAGTAATGTACAATTTCACAATCCCGAAAACGCCACTCTTACGGGGACACAACGCTTAGTAAGTGAGCAAAACCTGAGATTCCGGCACGAAACACAGTGACTTAAGAAATTTTGAAAACATCTAGTGGGTTTACTGTAAATTCCAATCAATAAAGAGTGAAGTAGTTTGCAATTTGTGGGTGCCATAGACCTAACATATGAAATTTCAAGCAATTTCATTGAGTGAATGCCACAAAAATACCGAAAATTACGTCACTCGCAGAGATTTTGGCACAAACTTAGTAAAAATGAAGGTTGAAACTTGATTTTCCCCTCCAATAATGAACTTGTGACAGTGATACATACGAGAGTTCTCACAGTGCACTTTGTCAATCTAAACCAAATCATTGTCCTATTTAGTGTCCCTTTAAGAATGGAACAGTAGATCTGAGCAGTACAGTGGCAAATATAATCGAGTTTAAAAGGCCTGCATTGTATGATGCACCAACCCACATTTGTGCAAGTTCTAAAGGGTCGGCTACCTCAAATCGAGCTTGCCATGCTCAAATAGTGATCACCTGTAGTTAGTGATTAGAATTATTTAGGCCCACTTGTTTTTGCGAATGACAGTGAAGAAGGTAGTATGAATTACTGCGACAGATCGCAATTGGCGTTAACCAAGGTTGCAAATTCAAACCACCGTCGAGGTCAACTATAGTTAAGCTGCCCCTGTAACAAGGGTACTAGAAAGGCCCCTGGCTTGACGCGTATGTTTGTCATCTCGGGTGGGCGTGTCTGCGAACCATCAACAGAGTGCTTTGCAAACACCTGCGTTTATTGCCGTAATTGCTCTTTTTATTTATCTGTTTAATGAGTATGGGCACGAGTAAACTAAGTTCGAAGAACTGTTTCGAGTCAATTTAACTTTTTTTTTAAGTGGCGCGCTCACGATTTTGAACCCATAGCCTGCATAATGATAGATTTTGGATTAGATGCACTCTGACCACACTTTTAAGTGTTCGTGGTATCAAGACTTTTCACATGTAGAGAGAGTTACTAAACTGTCATAGTTGCTGGTACAACAAAGCCATGAAATACTCTTGCTTAGTATTCAAAGGCATTTTGGTCTGTGCAAGGTGTAAACCCAATTGCTTTGTTGTTCTGTATCGCTGTAAATCTCTTCACTGCATTTGACCAATTGTATAATAGGATTTTTTTCTTTAATTGATATGTAGTATGTAATAGTAATATATGATATGTAGTAACAGACTATAGATATATTTATATAACAGATGTAGTAGTATAGTACTTAGAGTTTGTGGGATGCTATGGGGGATAGTTAATATTGACAAATGTCCAACAATATGACATACAGCTTGATGATTCACACTTGGTGACACTTATCTAAAGACACAGTGGGCCTTCTGGTTATTTTGCACAGCAATGAACTCTAGAATCTCCACAAAACGAGTTATGAGCACAGTGCCAGTGCCATATGCCTCGTTTAGGGCCACAGCTTCATAGTTCTGCACCTTGAGCACTGCATGCAAGTACGTGGCTGCCGAGAGAGCACAACTGAAATACACTCAAACCTCATTATAACAAAGTTGTATCTTACACAAAAATAAGTTTGTTGTATTCAAAGATTCGTTATTATGGTATATTGCGAACACTTTATCTATTGCAAGACCGTTTTTTATTTGCTTTGTTATAACCAATATTTTGTTATATCTGGGTTTGTTATATCGAGGTTTGAGTGTAGTCACCTTATTTTCTTGCTAGCATTTTTTTTGTTGTTGTCAGAACACAGCACAGCACTCTTGAATCTGCCAAAGCACTGAAATACATGGAGTAAAACCTTCATTGCTTAGGCTGTGCATGACTTGCACACACTATACTCCCCCCTCCCTTTTATTTTTCTCCTTTCATAGTTCAGCATATGACTTGTATTGCCTTTATAACACATTCTGTATGTAGTTAGTGGACCCTCACTGCTGGCAGTTCAGTTGTTATTTTAGCAGTATAGTTATTCCTTTCTTTTTTCAGTTTCTTTCAGTTTTGTTAATCTTGTATAAATGTACTCATGCAACATAAAATGTAGGATGTTAATTACAAGCTCCTCACTGGTGCATTGCTTAGTTATTCATATCTTTGTCGTGAGCACTGTGCTTCTGAGCTTCTTAACTAGCAGTCAGTATTTTTAATAGATTGGTGTTGCGGTAGGGTTCACTAAGGGCATATTCAGTGTGCATGCCCCTCTTATTTTTTTTCTCACATGAGTGCATGTTAAAGTATACTTAATTTGAAACTTTTGTATATGTAGATTCAGTGCTTAGCTGCTGATAGGACGTGGCTATGGCATCTCTTCAACTCAGTTTCATTTTTTCAAGTTTACATGTTTGACTGGCCGATCATTAGCGTATTTTCAGGATGTTGTACCCAAGTACCGGGTAAGCTAAAGTAGACATTTATACAGCTCAACTGGTAAATTTTTTTTCTTCTTTTATAATGGTGTGGTATGATTGGCTCGTCAAGAATATGCCCTACAGTCATTGACCATGCAATAAGGGACCTGTAGCGTGCGCCCACTGGGAAATGATGTGATGAAAAAAAAAAAGAATAGAAAGAAAGAAAAGTCCGGCAATAACAATATGGCTTTGAGATTAGAGGTGGGAGAGATCACACTGATTTTTACGACATAATGCACCCTAGGTTGGTATAGTGTGGCCATTGCTTCCGCTTCATTTTATGCCACTCTCAACATCAATCATGCACGACCTGTTGATTCCATTGATGGCAGAGACAGAGTGTCGCACTGGCCACTGATGGCAGCGAAATGGGTGGCACTGGAATGTAATTTCTGCACTATGCCAGATCTAAATCGGGTGTCTTATGGCTCCAGGACTGAAAGTTACAGTAGTATGAAGAAATGGCACAGTGTGTTTCAGTGCACCAAACAAAGGGATCAGTTTTAATGGACGCTTGCCTTTGCTGCTGATATGTTAACCTGGTCAGTGAATGCCCCTTGGCTTCCATTTGCTATAAATGAGTCGGGCTGCCACCTGGCCTGTAAACTAACTAACAGCAAAGGAAAAGAATCGAAAACCTGCATTTAACATAACTGTCGAACCAAGCACATGAATGGTATACCTTTTAACAAAAGACAACGTTCTTGTATACTAGTGTTGCAAAAGAGTGGGCACACTGCGTGTCTTCAACGTAGAGGTGAAACCACTCTGATAGATGCCTGCGTTCTATATTTCCATCTGAAGCCATTGTATTTTGGCATTGCCATGCATATGGGAAGCACTGTAGGCAAGTGTCTTGTCTAGGTCAATGTAACGAGTCTGTTAATTCACTTGAAATGAAGAAGCTGAGAAATTGATAATGCATGCAGCAGAGTGAAGACTGGTCTATATGGCTGTGCTTGTTAAAGGAAAGGAAAGACGAGTGCGCTGTTACAACGTGCGTTTTAATAGCAAGGAGGGCGTAGGATTTCCCTCACGTAATACACCAGTTTCTTATGTTTGTTTTTAGGTGACGTTTCTGGCTTTTCAATTGTGTGAGCTGTTTTTTGGAGTGTTTTTCTTCTCTTTTCGTGTGTGCTGTGTCCTTGTGTGCTTGTGCCCGTCTGACCGCTCATCTTCATTCCGCTGTGTGTGAATAGCTCTTCATACCAAAGGACGGACTCATGGAGTGCCTTAAAACAGTAGGGGCTGTGCCGGGGCCCTTGTCTTTAGCACAGGTGAGTTGTTTTATTTTTCCCCACTTGAGTAATATGTACAGTTTAGAGAGTACGAATGCACTAAGTGACAGGGGCACGGCGGTGTTTTTACAGTGTTTCAGTAATGTTGCAACCATAAATGCATGATGTTGTTCAGCGGTAAGTCTAGTGCCATCATGCAAAATGTAATTGTGCTCTAACACAAAGAATTGCGGTAGAAGCCTTTCAGGTTTCTTCATAACCCATTTAGAGCAGCTACTGCAGTTATTGCCGTTTTCTGCTGTTGCAAACATTTGGATGCGTGCAGAAATACATAAGGAAAAATGCGGCACATAAAGGCAGTTAAAATTAACTTTGAGGCATCCACATTGCTGTCTCTCGCAGCCCCTTGCATTTCCTTGCATTGTTCAATAAGCGCCTTCTTGATAAAACTACGCCGCTTAGTTCTGGTGCTGCATGGTGGGACTGTCGCGGATGCCTCGTTCCACATGCAGCTCATGGAGTGGTGCTGCTGGCTGACACTGTGCTGCCAAGGAGGCTGTACAAATGGCCGATTCCGCTACTCACGATTCCTGTGGCCGATTCGCGCTACTCATCTTGATTGTCAAGTTTAATATTACACGATATGCAATTTAGTTTGTTATGCTGACGAAGCACAATTCAAGTGGTTATGTCACAGTTATTTCGTGTGATACAAGTGATAATCGATTGCACCCATTGCTAGATTTTATTTAACGAGCTTTCACTCTGTAAGTAAACACGAGCATAGGCCCTGCCGCGGTTTTCCAGAGGCTAAGACACTCAGCTGCTGACCTACAGGTCGCGGGATCGAATCCCGGCTGCGGCGGCTGCATTTTCCGTAGAGGCGAAAATGCTGTAGGCCCATGTGCTCAGATTTGGGTAGACGTTGAAAAACCCCAGGTGGTCGAAATTTCCGGAGCCCTCCACTACGGCGTTTATCATAATCATGTGGTGGTTTTGGGACGTTGAACCAAAACCACCACATCAATGTAAGTAGTTCACGACAGATAATAACAAAAAAATTACAACCATGTAAAGGAAAGAATCGCAGGCTTTAGCAACATTGACAGCTTTTATTCACAGCCTGAATCATCTGCATCCGCATTGCATCGGGAACACTCTGAATGAGCAGCTCGTAGCTTTCAAGAGACATTAAAGTCAACTTTGATTGCATTACAGAAACCTCGTAGCGCTTGTTTCAGGCCAAGGAAATGCTTATTTGGAAAGAAAATCACATTTAGCGGTATGCACAGCTTTGTAACGCTTGAAATAACCTGCGTGAAGAGTCTTTCTGGCATAACAGAGGCGTTGCCCAGCGTTGCTCACCTTTCCCGCCCGGCAGCAGACACTCTGGTTTCTTGCGGGTTACAGCACAATGGCAGCCTTCGACTGATCCAAGACTGAGTTGGACTTGGCCAGCAGTGGCAGCAGAATAACAGAAAGGCAAAAGTAACGAGAGCTACAGCAGCGACAGCAACCTGTGCGCAGCCTGTCGCAATCTTGAGACACAGTACTTAGCCACTTCGAGCGTTGGAGCTTCATTTTGCGACACCTAGCGGAAAGTCACATCGGTTTCTTTGCTGTAGCTGAAGTGGTGTACCCCATTCCGGGCATCCGCATCATCACATGGACATGGCATATGGTGTTTTGCTCAACTTTTCATTAGAGTGATTTCCACGAGCACACAAAGCACGCATAGCTGTGCACGACTATGAAACTACCACTGAGACATCACTGTGCCAGCGGTGCAAGTCTAGTGCAAACGGAAGTGTCGGACCACCTGCGCATTTTTCGACATGGTAACGCCAATGAGTATTTTCCCACAAATCGAACAGAAATGCACAAGCAATGTTTCATTACATCATGGAATGCGCTTTTCTGTTATAAATAGTTCAGGTACTTGTTATTAATTCTTTTTGAGACTCTGTGTCATTTTGTTCATTCCGAAATGTCCCACTTGTAGTGCATATCGTGTTCTATATTTACCGTAATTTCTCAAGTGGAAGAGGGAAGCTTAGGCTAGGTGGTGTGTATTCTCAATTAGCAGAGCACTGCTGTTGATTATAATAACAGTTTAGACATTCTCAAGCATTGACCTTTAACTTTGTCTTAAGTTCACAATGTGGTAGATGTGGAGGGTGATTCCAAACATTATAATGATGTACCGTGGCTCCGAAAAATTTTCAACAATCTATGTTAGCAATAATAAGTCAGGCTGCATTACTCCTGAAGAAAAAAAAAAGAAGAAGAAAAGGCTGACGGCTAATAAGGTTATCAGAAAATTCTCGTACCATTGCTTCACAACTTTCATTTGTCACAGGCCAATGATCTGTAAAGCCATAATCACAGTGCTTTCAGGTGTTAGCAAAACTGTTGCAAACTTCTCGTAGTCTCTACGTCTTTCAAGGTACACTCAAACCTTACTTTAATGAAGTTGCACCTTACACAAAAATAAGCTTGTTCTAACTGAAAATTCGTTATGAAGGTATATTCCTAATGCTATATCTATTGCATCTATTGCCAGAGTGTTTTTCATTTATTATGCTATAACTGATAATTTGTTATATCCAGATTCGTTATATAGAGTTTTAAGTGTACCCCATTGTTTTAGTGAAGTTTTATGCCGGCAAACCTAGAATATTGGACTGGTTTGGCTTAGTTAAAGTCATGCCTAGTAGTCTTTAGTTAAAGGCCTCTGTGGTGCCATTACTGAGGACTTTAGGATGACTGATAATCTTTAGTGTTCCAACAAAGTTCATATTTCAGGTGACATTCCCTAAGGTTTTTTTTTTTGTTTTGTGAAAAGACTATGTCTTGAAACTACGCTGTCTCCCAAGGTTTAAAAATAGAAAGTGAGAAGTTTTGAAAAGCCCTAAAAACCACGGTTCAGCTGTACACTTTGAATTTATTGATAATTGGCAGTAGGGGCTGGTCTTTGTTCCAAACAACTGGCATACATGACGTAATGGTGAATTTTCAAATACTTCACACCGTGCTTGATGTGGTGCCTTCTGTTAGTTTCGTAGATGATGCAGTGTTATAAAATGGATCGTGACCACATCAGTGTGGAGGCTGTAAATAGTGCTATGAATGTTAATTTTTGTGAGAGATGAACCAAGAATTGGCATGATTTATTTTAGTTGCAGGAAATGTCATGTTTGCACGATTCTCATGCCAATTTTTTTTTTGTTGCTGAATACACTTAGACTTGTGTGCCCTTTACAATCGCGCTGAAAAGTTATTTTGGCTCGAAGCTGCTTTTTTTTTTTTTCAAATGCATTCAGTTTAAAACCATTGGTGTGCTACAATTGTGGGCACGCTAGAGTGATACAAATTAATAACTACTGGTGAACTGCTGTGAAATAGTTTGAGATGGTTGTTTTTCAGCTTGGCAAACAAACAAAATGAGGCACGATTCTTGCTTATTTTTATAGCTTATTCAAGCTTTCTTGAGGTTTATTTTTCCATAAAAGTCCCGTAAGGACGTTTGTACCCTCTGTTCACGTACAGATTTTCATTAATACGTTTATTAGTAGACCATAGTAAAGGTTTATATGATCGCAGAAAATGTAACATTCATCAACGATTTTTTGCATGTGGAGACTATCTTTTTACTGTGCAATACCATTATAAAGGGAAGGCAACATGACAAAGCACTCGAGATTACAACCGTAAATTAGTTTACTGGTGAAAAGGCAGGTATTCGTGTAAGTGTAAGGGCAATGAAGTCTAGATGGCATGCAGGTATGTGTTCGCTTTGGAAGGCCTACACGCACCTTTGTGTGGCTTCCTGAATGGTAGTAAACTGTTTGGCTAAGTGCTGGATATGTATTATGGGAACTGGTGTAGGTCAACCCCCACTTTACACTACGGAATATCTGGGGAGGGGGGGGGAGTACATGGTACAGACGAGTTGAAAAAGGCATCTTTACTCTAAAACAAGTGCATTTTGAAACGGGGCTCAATGAAAACACCATTTATGTACATGTGTGTTTGCTCGCACATTTAATGTGGCAGAGAGCCAAAAGCTGAGCTCGAGCATCATGTTTGTAAAATGGTGCAATCTTGTTGTTTAATTTGGATGCAATTTGAAGCAAGCAATAGCAATCATGACATGAGTGCAGCTCCTGGATAAACTCTGCAAGCTTTCTTTCCAGCTTTAGATGCGCTGTGTTCTGGCTCAGAAACAATTTTCTGATGTCATGATGTGATCCTGCAGAACAGGCCAGTAGTGAATATCTCTGTGGTGCCTGCCGATCGTAGCTTTACATGATGGTGTAAACCAGAACTGCTGGAATTGTGCGAAGCAACAAAGAAACAGTATCTGGGGAGATGGAGCAGCAAGATTGGCCTTGCAAAGACAAAATTTCAGTTGTTGCTTGGGACTGGCAGCGCTTGCGTACTCACAGACTTCAGACTCAGTGTGCATCATCGTGCCTTCTAAAACTCAGTCACGCAATAGTGAACTTTCGTCAGCCGCCAGTTGAAAACTAGAGAAAAAGCAATTTAGAACCGAAATAGATTCCCTACACAAGAACAAAGACCCAAATGGAGGCTGCCTACGGCTCAAGGCTGGTGACGGAAAGTGACGTAAGTGATTGCGATGGTGGTGGAGGCAGTCGACTTTAGTTGCCCTTCGGAGCCTGTGTCTTGAGTTGAATCAGGCTCTGAAGCCATGTCTTATTTAGTACTAGCAACATGATTGTGGTTGGGGATCATGTCTTCTGAAAGGCCTCGACTGTTTCGGGGTCCACGAACGTTGTTTTCGCTGCTTGGCGTCTCATATATGTGGCACTTCGTGCTTGACGCACTCGGAGCGTCCTACAAATTGACAGCACTGCAGGGGCCAAATATGACTTAATTAAAGAGTTTGATGCAATTGAACAGTCTATATGCTGGCTAAGACCAAGGAACACGTCAAAGTAGTTTAATTTTCTGAATCGATGCGCTTTTACTCTATTGCCCATTGTGATTGTAGGCGATGCCTTCTCCCGCCAATGCAGGTAATGGACCACATGAAACAGTATATCATGGAGCGGCAGCTCATTGACGCCAAGTTGCCCCCCGCGATCGTCTGTGGCCAGGATCCACTAGGCAAGGTGCTTGGTGTGGAACGTTTTCTAGTCAGCGAAGCCATGTAAGTGGTCTCCTCCTGCGACTGGGCGCGTGTCGTAGTTCTTTTGTTGTTCTTGTGCCTGTTGTTTATGCCACATCTGAGCCCAACAGCACTGCCCTAATGTTTGGTTTTGATGGGAAATAGGGCCAGGTTTTGTATTTGTCAAATGGCACAAAGTATGGATGGCAGATCGCATGTTCTTAGTCTCTTATGAAAAGTAGCCGTCCTAACATATTCACTCTTGAAACAAAATGAATTGGACAGTTCATGACTGCTCTTTGTTTCATGGATGGCAGAACATAGGGTCGCATTAAACCACGAATTGCTGGTCCAAATTTGGGTTTTTGGAATGTGAAGTACAACATTTTAGTCACGATCACCAATAATGGCTATTGGCTGCAGAAAGAAAACTCGTCATTTCATGTTTCTTGGTGGTCAGTGGGTTCATGTCCTTGACATCTTGCATACAAAATTTTATTTTGTACTTTGCAAAAATAACGTATTTGACCTACATATATAAATGTCTTTAATTAGCAAATTATGGCATGTATGCATGCAATTGTCTTATAAGCATTTCGTTAAGTATACTTTTGCCTCAGTCTTGCTCAGAGAATAAATGTTACCTATGCCTACTCTGAGTTAAACGGCATTCATCAAATTTCATTGTTGCTGCGTGTTTCTTATTATGGGCCATACTAGTAGTTGCATAATGAGCTTTTAGTATTGTTAAGACGTTGGAAGGTCTGCCTACTGCAAATTAAATCTATTGTTCTATATGTTAGAATTTTGTCTCTTGCTTTGTGGTCTTCAGGAAGATCAAAATCAAGCAGCAGCAGTTTCAGAACTTCATTTTATTCATGTTAAAATAAATAAGGAAAAAGAAAACAGCAGTTTTTTAAGCAGTATTTTTTGGTGTCTAACCCCGGTATTGTTGATTAGTTTACTTGTTTTATGTCGCACCAGGTAGCCATGTTTCAGCACTTACGGTATGTCCATTGAAGACACCCTTGTGCTTTTGTAGCTGTGACCAATCATTGCCGGTGGTGCTGTTGGGCTAGATTTACAACGTGGTTTGGAATGACCGCTTGCAAAAGTTTTTTTTTTATGGTTGCTGCTGTGTGCCCCTGACCAGCCATAAATAAATTTGTAGCTATGTTCAAGAAGCTCTCTTGTCAATAACTAAACAAATAAATAAATAAACAAAAACAGTAGAACCCCGCTTATACGACTTTCAGGGTACCATGTAACATCGTCATGGGTGTTGCAAACCAAAAAACTTGAAATAATAGGCAGTGACACTGAGCATTGGCCAAAATATAGGTACAGATAGCCTGAATAAGCTCACAGCACGACCTTGTGCCTCTGCAAGGAATGTAGATAAAGTTATTCTTGCCAGTGGCAGCTAATGGCAGCGTTACTCACTTGAAGAAGGTACAAGCGCACCTTTACTCTCAACTTAAAAAAAAAAAAACAAACAAATCCAACGTGTATTTTTCTACTGATAATAAATGTCGAAAAACTGCCTGCGCATGAAAACAAAACAGAAACCGTGTTGCCTACAGCATCCCGTTAGAAGAGTCAGGCACAGCGTCGTTGCTATCACATAGTGGCGACGGACGACGAGCTTGAGTAAAATGCAAACGCTAGGCATCGTGTGTGACTGAGCTGAGTTGTGCACATTGTAATTTGTTGGCTTGGGAAGTGCAACTAGTGATGTCCCGCTGTTATCGTGAACGACGACGTCAAGTGAAAGTAATTTTACACAGTGAAAGCAGCTGCGTCGCGCCCTGATGCGTGTGCAAGCCTCTGACTGCGAGTGCGAAAAAGGCAGGAGATCAGCTGTATGCCGGCCAGGAAAAGTTTCCACAGACCGAAACCGTGAAAGTGTGAGCTTTGCGGTTGGCTGAAGCTACTCTGTGGGATTAGTGCTTGAATAGGTAACGACCCCGGATACGTGCTCATGCAGTCGAGGCGTATGTAGAAGCGCATGGACTTAACAAGACACCCTGACTCACTCTCTACTTTTCTAATTGTCAACCTAGGGGAACGCAAGTTCGTATTTTTCACTCATGAATATTTGGTCGACATTTAATTCATTTAAATAAAGGTGTCTTTTTTTCTTGCGGGCGGAATCTGAAAGTCGTCGTAAGATGAGAGCGGTGGGCATAAAACTGGGTTGTGTAACGAAGGTTTTTAATACATTACTTCTGTGGGGATTTCGCTGGGACTGATCCGATTCGTAGTAAAATGTGGGTCGTCGTGAAACCGTCAGATGCATAATCGAAGTTTCACTGTGAAAACCTTCTTGCAGCAGGTATTCGAAACTATTCGTGATACATGTGCCTTTTTAGCCCAAGTTTTGGTTCTCTACCATAGTAGCATTGGAATTCTAGCTATGATATCATGAGGCTAAGTGTCGTTGTCGTCCTTGTAAATTTCTCCACAACGTGGCACAAAAAGAATTTCAGTCTTGTAATTGCATTGCAATACACTGTGTTCACGTAGTGGCTGTGTAAATTGTAGTCCTGAAATCCTGTGATGATACTGCGCTTACTCCTCATTATGAAGGATTCGGAATTTCTGGATTTGTTCTCTGTCGGTATCCTGTGCACATTTGCCATAATTTCCCACAGGTACTGTGGGAAACAATTTAGATGTTCAAGAATCAAAGTCACATTAAATGGTATGGCAACAACATCTTGTAGTGTTGAGCAGCCATTATGTTTGAGTATTGTACGGCAGGAGGTGGTGTTTTTGACAAGCAAGGATAGTTTTTCCGTAGCACAGACGCTACATCACACTACGGTTACAATGAGAGCTAAGTGACCGCCTAAATTGACTAGAAAACGTGACTCGCGTGGGACTTGTATTTTTCTGGTAGAATATTTTGATCTGAGAATGTGCAGGTCTGGTACACACGGTATGCAACAACTAAATACGGGTCACTCATGTTTGCATCAGTTAATTATTGCTCGTTTTTGTTCACATTTGTTTGCCACATCTTCACTTGTCATGCACACACCAAAAGCTGTCAAGCTTCCAAAACAGTGAAGTTGAAAGCAAAGGCTTGGGTGTCAACTTCGGGAGTGCTAGGCAGCATGACATGCCTGTTTGTTTTGTCCTGGACTCGCGTGCTGACCTTTAAAAGAAAAGGAGCATTTCAGTTTTGCATATGCAATTTGTTATTGATAACCTGAATCCTAGACTCTTAAGCATGGAGTAATGAGATGGTTTTTATTTTTACATGTTTATAAGTGATATCAGAGCTGCAGGAGAGGTCTACAGCTGAGGTTAGTTACTAGTTTTCATTAACAAAAGTAAGGAAAGCTATTGCGATTTGTTTGCTTGTGGCAACAGTGTCTTATACTTGGTCAGCACTTTTGTCGAGTCACTCACGCTATAAAAGAAATCAAAAGTGTCTAGCTTTTTATACGGACAAACATATTGACACTTGTAGTAGCAGTGGGCATTCTAATGTGTGTGTAGCAAACTGTTCATTATATTAGTGCTAATTCAGCCGTTGTACACTAATGCCGCCTTGCGCTATAGCCGGCTGTCGGGAGATCCCACTGCTTCCGTAACATTTGGCTTGCATTTACGATGCTAATGCTTCCTGTACGAGGAATCGTAAGCAAACTCATTTGTGCTTCATTAAATTATTACTTCACTGGTTGAATGTCCTGATGGTGACATTAAATTTTGATGAGTTATGATGTGGCAAACGAGTTGAACCTTGGTGTGCACTGCCTGAGCGTTTTATTTTTCAGTACTGCAGCAGGTTTGTATCGCTCTCAGTGCTTTGTAATATTTTTTTTGCCATTTGTGTTGCATACATAGCCCAAGTCATCTCAGCTTCTGCGATGACTCGACATGGAAGGCCATGAATTATTGGCAGGGATAAAAACTGCCTTAATTTCAATGTTAACGCGGATTTCCACATTGGTTTCACCTACCGTTTGAGACATGTGCCTTTCAGTGACGGCTTGATGAACTTGCTGTCGGGGCCTTTCGAAGAAGCTGATGTGACGATGGCTCATTGTGGTGGGGGTTTGCAACGAGACAGGCACCAGATTGGCGAGGGCACTTGAAGAAGTACTACCAGTTTCGGAGCAGCGTCTGTGTTAGAAGCCGCTACGGTCCGTAGACACTGCTCGTTGTTCTGGTGTTTATTGGTGACGCTTCGGCCGAGCGATTTGAGTGACCATTAAGTAAAGGAGGTGCCGATACATTTGTACAGCACGACCGTTTAAGAAAAGCCTCTTGAAATCCATAACTGCAACAGACCTGCTGCATTCACAGCATCATTTCTTAAGCAAAAAACATTCACCAATCTGATGCCTTTCCTGTTGCTCCATACATTTTGAATGTTGGGATAAAAAAAAAAGGGGGGGGGGGGGAACTTGTACTGTTTTGTCTTTTGTTTGAAACAAACGTTTTGCAATGCACTCGTCGTCTTTTTTTCCCCGTGTTTTTTCCTCAGGGACGACGGGAAAAATGAGAAAAATGACGTTTTGAAAAATAATTCAGCAGACGACCCTGCTCTACTACCTATCGTCTGCATCTTCTTCAGTGCAAACATCATCTGTGCTGCCTTAGATACTAAATTTTGTCAAATTGATTTGTATTTAAAAAAAGACAGAAGAAACTGCCTACTGAATTTGGTTTCTTAAAAAAGTTTGTGGTGCTTTTGAATTAAGCGAGGGATGGAGAAGGAAGACTATCTTGACTTCTATGGATTGATGGATTGAAGCCGTCGTCTGCTGTGTCTGCAACGCCTGCTGACGGCATTTAAAAGGGGACGCACATCATTTTGGAAGGATGTTGGGACGACGGGAGTGTGTGAACTTCGGGAAGACTTGCGAGGAGACGGAAACGAAAGATGTCACGTTCTTTCCATGTTTTTTTCTTCTTCTTTAGCGGTCTTCTAGTCAAACAAATGAGTGCTGTACCACCGCAGCATGTAGTAACACAAGGTAACTATACACAAGCGGTGGTCTGCTTTTTTTTGTGTAGCTGTAGACTTAGGAGCTTGAATTACCACCGTGCTTTGCTTGAGACGCGACGGGCAGCCAAGAGTGTCGGCTGCGACGTTGCTTGTGGGGCGTAAGACGGATGCGAGAATGTTTCTTTGTTTTTAATTTACCGTTGCTCGGCTGTGGTTTGTGGTCTCAAGGAATCTCAAAGGCAAGCATTTGTCTGGTTGGCCGTAATTTGCACCGAACCATTGACAAACGAGCACACTTTCGTTGCTCTCCACAAGTACTGCATGTGGTAGTGACCTGTACTAATGAAGAAGGAGGGCAGGCAATATTGTCTTATGGAAGATATTGCCAGTGGGCTACAGAAACCAT
The DNA here is from genome assembly GCA_013436015.1 of Rhipicephalus annulatus. Classification (NCBI taxonomy): domain Eukaryota; kingdom Metazoa; phylum Arthropoda; class Arachnida; order Ixodida; family Ixodidae; genus Rhipicephalus; species Rhipicephalus annulatus. Next base: position 141,982 of record WOVY01009868.1, read on the forward strand.
GGCATACTTGCAAGCATCCCACTTTGTTGCAGGTATAGAAACGGTATTTTATGGGCTACGGTAGCATTCATAGAGTTGTGCTAAGCCAGATGAAGGGGAACCATAATGTACACCTAGTTCCAGTAAGGCAGATGATTGGGTACTGTAGTGCTTGCCAAGTTGCAGTGAGGTGGGTGATGGGGTACCGTAGCAAAACAGCCCTTTGGTCTAGTCCGTAATGGTTTCTTGTGAATTCAGGAAGTGGGACACAGTACGTAACAGGGGCTGGCGAAGAGAAGGACAACATACTGTGGCATTAGCCAAGTTGCATTGAGGGATATGATGGTGTAACGTAGGGTTGCCTAAGTTGTAGTGAGGCAAATGAGGGAGTACTGAAGCATTCGCCAAGTTGTTGTGAGGCAGATGGTGGGCTACCATAACTACGTTCAAGTTGCAGTGAGGTGGCATTAAAGTTACAGTGAGGCAGATGATGGGGCACTGTATCTGCATTCACCAAGTCACAGTGAGGGAGTTGATAGGGTACGCTAGCGTTCATGAAGTTGCAGTAAAGCAGATGATTGGGTGGCGTAGCTACATTCATCAATTTGCAATGAGGCCGATTGGGGTGTCTTGACCATGTTTACCAAGTTGCAGTAGGACAGGTAATGGGGTACTGTTGTGCTCACCGAGTTCTATATCGCTACTACAGCAGAAGATGAATCTCCTTCCATTTATTTGTCATGTACATCAACCGTTCAACCCCAGCTTTATCCAGAGAGAGTGTTTTGGTTCACAGCATGCTTCTGCCAGTCATATTGAACAGAATGCGTGCGATTTCACAAGCGGTCTCTGACTGTCATGAGTGTAATGGTTCCAAGTTTGCATCGGCCTAGCTTTAGCTTTAGCATCTTTGTTGGACTTCATAATAAGCAGCACTACTCGCTTGTACATATGAAAGAACTTGACTTCTACCATTAGTTGTATAGGCCATCATCTAAGTCTATGTATCCAGGAGAACATCAGACCTTTGCATGTTTGACTCTTTTCTTGTCTTTTTTACTTGTAAGTCTAATGAAGCAAATAGAGATTGCTGCTAAAGATTTCTCGTTTAAACAAAAGCTGTGGCATCTTAGTGCAGATATCGACCCTGACAGCTCCAGATCTTTCCGTCTGCTGGCGCTTTGCTAAAAGTGTGTACCCTTCAGGCCTTCATTTGTTGCTTGGGCAAGTGGTAATGCTAGCACCGTTTTTCTTGCTGGGGCTGGTCCACAACATCTACTTCTGTCTCTTTGCATGGTATAGAACTTCCAAACGTGTCATTTCAAATGTTTGGTATTGAGGTCGAGGCACTTTGGCCAACGTAGACATGCTTCTTTGGTCTTCTGAATTGTTCTGAAATTCGTGCCGATTGCTTGCCGTAAAGTATTCTCCTTCGCTAATTGTGTACTCGTTTAGGAACAGCGGAACGCTTTTAAAAGTGCCTGTGCTACAGTTCTATTTAGTTGTGGTAGCAGAGCTCAGCTTTCTCTTGGTTCAGTTTGTAATGGTTTTTTCAACAACATTTAAGCCGATCTAACTGTTTGGTGTGACATTTGTTCAAGCCGGCTATTAAAACACCTAACTCTTAGATTTTCAGTGGAGAATAGGACCGGTGTGCTTTGTCCTATTATACTCCACTAAAATGTGAGGGCTGTTGGCCTCTGTTCTGTCAGCATCCTGATTCGTCAAAATGGTGAGATATTCAGTAAAAAACATTCTTGCGGACTCTGCTAGCCCCAAATCTATTCTGTTTTCCTTCACTATCGCTCGTTTTTTCAATTTTTCCAAGTATGACGCATTGCCTCGTTTCGTGACAGACAGAGTTACTTAGGAATTTGATTAGTGTAACCCGAGCTTTGCACATCATTTGATTTGTGCCTCAGTGCTCTTTGGAAGTCCTTCGGGCCACGCACAAGCCGAGCAACAACCGAGTTGTATGTCTGTTAACGACTTCGGGCCGAATTGTATGTCTGTCAACGACTTGGTCGCAACGGTAGAAAACTTCCCGAGGCTCAGAGGTTGCCCGAGAGTCTGATGCATCTGCCAGTGGGCAATTTTCACTTGGCAGTTCCCTGGCACCATTACCCCCAAAAAAAAAACTACGAAATCAAATTTGCTTCACCCACTCAAAAAATTACTGGTGAAGCTGGGTACCGTCCACATGGCTAGCATTGTCTTTGAATCTAGGACATGTTTTTAAAACTGTTGCACCTCTCTGTTGGGGCCATGTTAGACGGAGTGCAGTATAATTGTGTGCGCGTTGACGAGGCTTACAGAAAAGCCTGGTGTGGCCGTTTAACAGTGAATTTGTGCGGCCATCGACAAGTAGACAAGCCTCAAGGGTGTTTGTTCTTTTGCCGATTTTCAGACCAAGTCGTTGAATCTTCCTGGGCTGTGCCTCTAAAGGCTGTATTTTTTTTTGTGCTTGCTTTCTCTGTTCTTGTTTAATTGCATCTGTCTGCGCCCCGTCAAGGTAACACCCCTTTTCCTTTAGTCTACTTCAAAAATATCGCGACATGTTCCTTAGATTGGCTTGGGCAGTGAATATCACTATTTTTCGGCGTAGCCTCTTTATTAATCTAAAGTTGTGCGTTGGAAGGGGGTGTTGCCTCTCAAGCTGTGCACTTGTAGATTTGTTAGGCATTTGGGTGCCGAAGGCAGCAGAACTGGAAATAGATATGGCTTTCAGGAAAAGTAAGGTTTTTCTCTGTCACAACCGAGTTCACTGGTTGATGAAATTCGGCCTGCATTAAAGGAAAAGTTCGTTGTTTGCAGCAAACCTTGCGAGATAACTTCTCCACTGTTGCTTAAATATCAGCGTCAGGTACAGTTGACTCTCGCGGCTGAAACGCTGTTCTCACATTTTGCACCAGAGTGGTATACAGCAGTGTATGCAGCTCAGCACGTTTGAAGGTATCAAATGCCCTGCTTGTGCAAAATAGGAAGTTTACGTTGATATTTGCCTTGCGGCAGCGGAGAACAGGAATCCCATTGCTGAGGGCAGTTCGTCAATCATTGCTAAGAGGAAAAATTGTGTGTCATGTTTAGTCATGACTGTTACAGATGGCACCATTACGTGCTTGGAAAGGGTGGCACAGTATGCCGTTGCTGTGACGAAACATGATGGGCATCATGCCAGAACTGTGACACCGGGTGTCACCGCATGCCACGATGTTGACACGCGATAGAGCCACTCGCAAACCCTCCCCTCTCCTCCTTCTTTTTTTTTCTTTGCTGGCTAGAGCTCTGAACTAAATATAGCTCTGAACAGAATATAGCATGAAGGAGGTGTGCTCTGAACATGGTAGTTTAGTGCATACCTTGGAATGTCGACTTTTGAGCATTACTTGACCATAAACAAGCAGCCAGTGGCTCAGCTCAGAGACCATGCACAACTTTTGAACAAAAGATGAGGAGTGGATCAAGGCCTCTTTTTTTAGGCACAACATAATGCAGCCAAAGAAATAATAATTGGTGGGGTTTATTGTCCCAAAATAGACGTAGGATTATGAGAGGCACCATAGTGGAGGGGCTCTGAAAATTTCAACCACCTGGGGTTCCTTAATGTGCACCTAAATCTATACACACATTCAAGCATTTACGACTTCATCAAAAATGTGCCCAGGACAAGCGGGAGTTCTTATGTCACCTGTGGGTTGACAATGGAGCACTGCAACCGCTGAGCCACCGTGGCGGATGAAACCTAGGAAAGTATAGGGCATTGCCATTTGTCAAGCGTGTTGATTAACAAATATTTAACATATTCAGCGATAGCAAACAAGGACGGAAAAGAGACTACACCACTGCTGTGATCTGGATGTGTGTGTTTGGCCATAATAAAACATTGCAACTACTATTTTGAAGTCGGAAAGTTTAAAGAATACTGCAAAGAGTAGCGGAGGTAAGCGGAGATACAGTCGAAACCCGCAATAACAAAATCGCCGGGGAAATGGAAAAATTTCATTTTCGCGAGAATTTCGTTGCCGTGAGTACGAGACATAAAAACAGTGATACGGCCAGCAGAACGAAAATTTATTGCCAGAAGTCGGTCAACTTACTTTGCCGACCCTTGTCATGCAACAACTTCAAAGCTATGCCTTCGCACTGGAAAAAGTGGTCCATTGCTACGTCGTTGTCATATGCGCCAAAGAAGCAGCGAAGAGTGTCCAACGCATCCAAAACAACCCGTGGGTTGTTTTGGGTGCGCTAATGCGTCGTTCTTGCTCGCAGTCTCACTGTCAGCGAAGTGAGGGCTAAAGACGACTCCAATGACGCGCCGAACTCGTAGTAACCTGATCGCGCATCTGCCTATTGCTCCTAACTAAAGCGTAATTATATCTTAAGGGATCATCGAGCCGTGAACACGTCACAAAGTAGCAATTTTCGAGAGTCATGTCCTTGCAATGCACAAGCAGCAGACGACGATCTCCCAGAGCGAGCATCGGGCCAATGGTGAGGCGAGCTGAATCAACATGGCGGCCACAGCCAATCAAGAGCCTGGAAACGACCTTCAAACATTTGCTTTTTGTCCGCTTGTTTTTAAAGGGAGGAGCCAGCTGAGGCGGGAAAGTTAAACATGGAGAAATGCTCTTTCCGATGAGCCCAAGAAGCCGGCTCCCTGCCTCGCCATCGCGAAGCCATAATTTTTTGAAAATCGCTGTTTCCTCGCGATTTCCTGAAAAAGTTTCGCTACCTAGGTGGGTGAAATGAATTTTCGGTCTTCTGCGCGGTTGTGCGTGTAGATATTTTGGAATCAGATAGAAAAAAGGTTCCAGAAACTGAAAACTTCATTTTCAACGATATTTTTGCCATTTTTCGCGATCCCAAAATCGCGTCCCCCCTTAAGTAAACAAAAATGGCGGTACCCATGCTAGCGCGGCAAAAGCAGACGTTTAAAAATTTTGAGTGCGCATAACACGCATATTTTCGACAGTTAACCTTTGGCGGGAGGGTAAAATAAGGCCCGCACTGGGGTAGAAAATTCGTTAATGCGGGATCGCTGTCCGAAAAAATTTCGTTGCCACGAGATACGTAATACATGGGCTTCTATGAACGTTCGCCGGGGATCCGGAAATATTTCGTTGCCATGGGGATTTCGTACTCGCAGAGTTTTGCTATTGCGGGTTTCGACGGTATACCTTAGGTGCTTGTAGTAAAATTATTGTGTTACTACAAACAATTCGAATGTATATGTGCCTGAAATGTAGGATGCATTTTCACCCTAGTGAGAAGTTTTTATATGGAAGAAGATCTTGTAGACTGTGATTTCGCAGTTTACACGTGTTGTGATACAGGAGCCAGTAGCATAAAGTGACGCAGCAGTATCGTGGAGTACTTGGACGTAACGAATACCTGTTTGAATCGAGTGTGATATTTAGTTAGGGCATTGCTTGTCTTGGCTTTAGGCTATTATTATCTTAGCCCACAGCCAAGGAAACCGAAGACAAAGCAGTGTGATGGATATTGTAATCTGATGGATCGTTTGATATGCATGTCTTTAATGAACGAATGTCAAGTGGTTATGGGAGTTTATAAGGCACCATGACATCTGGCTAAATTTTGTGGATGGGACCTGCCTGCATGATGTCAGATAAACAGGGGCCATTTAGAACATTTGCACTGTTCAACCTTCATTGGTGAGAGATTTCTTAATTTTCTTGGAGCGCACAGCCGTGCTAAATGAATTTGCATCATGGCAACAAACTGCAACAATGGTTACCACCAGCTGGTAAAGCAGCAAATGTTTGACATAACACTTGATGCACTGTGGCCTTCAAAACAAGTTGACACGGGCCTGTGGGTGGGGGGGCAGGAAACTGTCCAGAGAAGTTTGCCTTATCAAATGGCCAATCCTTGATTGTGTCTGTCATCACATGCTTAACAAAGAGCAGAAGTTTTTTTCGTTTCCGTGGGCGTTGAATCAAGAAATACGAATCGCAAGCTGTCTAGCCTCGTCCATCATGCTAAAGCTTGCTTGTGGGCGGAAAGAATGGAAAACTGGGACATACTGCACACTGCCGTGATCGCGTTGACACCTATTTACAAGCAGAGATGCAAACCCTTTTATGTATGATGGGGTGGGGCATTGTTCAAGCACGAATCCATGCTCAGTGTACGAGCAGGGCATAACATTGTGCAGTAAAGAAGTGGCACTGAAGTGCTGATTTTTACAATTTTGTTGCATGAAAGTTTCACTGTACCTGACGGTTCTATTTAAGCAAGTTTACTTCAGCCTAATAGAAAGTTAGTGTTTGCATACTCTGCCAGCCTTGGAGATGTGTGTGGGCTGATCAGATAGTTTAGGAGAGAGCCCAATAAATGGCTAATAAAGGCTGTAATGATGAAGGCTGTGCAAAAGTTATTTTTGTGTGCCATGCTGGTACAGTCCACTATGCTGGTGTACCCAACATGTTATCAATGTTACTTTCGCAAGCATGTGCCGAATAATAGCGAGCCATTCTGCCCACTTTGTACTGCACACACGATTTATTTTCAAAGTGCCTTGGTCACAAGTGGGCTGTTACAGCCATAATGACAGCAGAGTATGAAAGATGTGTTCATAAGATTAAGCGTAAGGACGTGAAAAATTTGTGAGAAGCCAAATCCAGTTTTGCTGCACGACGCACCCGTGAAAATTAGATTTGACACCGCTATGGTTGCACAAATGTTGGGATTGTCTGCACTCTTGATGCTTATAATCCTGTTTTCTGAAAAACTAACCGCTAGAGCCGATTTTAACGTACGGGGCCATTTCTTCAGATGCGTTTGTGTTCTAACCATGACCAGTCAGGACGGTATAGCTGTGTGAGAGTGTGACGTGATAGTGAGACGTGCGTTGGTCGTTTTTGTGTTCTCTTAGACGAAAAAAAAAATTCTCCAAAGTGGCTAGACCACAAGGTCAACCTGGGTGCCCTTGTGGTCCAGCCACCTACGCGCGTCTGACTGCAACAGTGATTGTAGGTTTGTTGTTTGTGTCTGCAACGACCAGCGCATGCCATTGTTTCTGACTGGACTGCTGCTGAACCTGCATTGCATGGTTGCGAATGAGTGAGTGACTGTTACGTTTGTGCCTTTCCGTTTTGCATGCCGAGATAGAGAAAGACGTTCCTTCTTTCATTTCTCGCCGCGCTGACGTGATGTCTCGATGCTGTGCTGACACAATTTTTTCCCTTCTTTCCCACCACCTTTCCTGTTGGGGGGGTCTTTCGAATCATTAGGAACGTTAAAGCGGGAACTCCAGTCCGGCGCCAACGGCACGAACGACACGCAGGCTCTCAAGCGTGCGCGCGTGGAAGCGGATTCCACAAGGGACGCGAGTGCTTCGGGTGCGTTGTCGACCCCGGTGCACCTTCACATACCACCGTCTCCGGGCTACGACAGTGGCCCAGAGACGGAGTACAGTTATCAGGTAAGAAAAAAAAAATATATCATCTTCCACTAAAAAGAACCATTAGTAGCTGCTTCGTCAGTAGTATGCAAAGCAGCGCATGGGTTGACTTATAGTTCTGTTCATTGCGGGCACCTTGCCCGATGATAACGTGTTTTGAAAGTGGAGCACGCCATGAATTCACTGTAGTTTCTGTTGCCGTTACCCATGCTGAACTCTTGTTGGAGCACGTGGGCCCACCGCACGTCTGCAAAATCTCATTCCCCAACGCCATCACGTGATTGAGAGAGTGTAAGGGGGAGAGGCCACAGCCTCTCACACAGTCACTAACGCAGGTCCGAACATGTTAGCACATGCCAGCACGTTCTTGCTAGGATACAACGCGTTGGTTCATTGCGCAGAATCTCATTCTCCTACGCTATCACGTGATTCCTGAGAGAGTGTAAGGGGGAACGGCCACAGCCTCTTACACAGCCACTTAAGCGGTCCGGAACAAACGCATGAGCGCGCCATGGCAGATCTTGGGCCAGGTGTTGCTCATGAGCAGTAAGGGTGATTACACACACCAGAGTGAGCTCTGCCAAAAGAGGGGAGTTGTTCAAGAGGCTTGTCTTTTTTGATAAAAACGGGAACTTTGATTGTCTGTGTCGGTGGTAAGTTATGCAAAAAATTGCCGTGCGATGACATTATATGACATCACCAGCATTTGTGACGTCATTATGATGTAATCATGATGTGACTGTGATGTCATGAAATTACATCACAGTCACATCAGTAAGTTGGTAAAATGTGGTCTGATCACGAAAGCAATGCAAAACCAAATAGACGCCTGTGATCTTCGAGGCACTGCGTGATTACAGTGGCTGCAGAAAGCTTTCAAAGGGGAATATTGAGCTGGATTAATGCATCAACTGAGAGGAAAAATATAATTGTGTTTGTTTTCGAGTTGTCTTAAGTCAGTGTGTAAGGGGCCTTTTGAGTTTTCTTAGACACAACCTAATCAATTGGACAGGCACTAAAATTGTCAAGGAAACACTGGGGACTTAATTTAGCGCAGCTTTCAACTGTATGGTGTAACGTAGTGCATGTCTCCAGCAGGAACTGCATACTTAAAGTAGCTGGGCACAAGCTTATTTTTACAGGAATTGGTAGACTGCTCATACCTCTGTACATGCTGGAATCGCGCTGCTCATACCACTGTACATGCTGGAGTTGCTGCCCAGTTGGTGTTGAAGCAATAGACAGCACAAGGGTTAAGCTACGCGCTTCTGCGACTGTGCTTCCTTGTGCCAGCACATTGCTCAGTTACGCCTATTTTGTTGCGACAGCTGCTGGCGTTCTATTTATGACATCATTATCGCATCGATTGCTTTGCCCTTGCGGCAGCGCTGTGGCCTTTTGCAGTTAAACCCCTTTATAGGAGACATGCTCCGGGCAGCAATTCTCGTCTTTTACATGAGATGTCTCTTGCAAGCAAAGTAGCTCGTATGCATTTTCTTATAAGCCTGTATTTTACTGTAGGCCCACTGGCGTCTCTTATAGCAGTGTGTTTTATAAATGGGTTCGACTGTATTTTAATTCATTAAAGAGGGAGGCTACACATAAAGGGCAACGTTTTTTTTATGTATAGATCTGAACAAAATTTTCAGTTTTGTTTATTTAGATGTGTAGATTCTAAAAATGTAACTACTTTTTTGATAGGCAGTTTCCAAGATACTCCACAATCAAAGTATAACCTGGGTCCTTTGGAGCCTAATTAGCATCTAAGCAGGAAGCACCATAGCAGTGGCAACAGTGTAGAAACAAAGATGCTTAAGTAGTGCAATACGCTGTAAATCAGTTTGCAGGGTCAATTTTAACAAGAGTTAGAGAACATCAATGTTCACAGAAAAAAAAGCCACTTCCACCTGTCATGCATGTGACCCAATTAAACAAAATTTTTTGTGTGTATATTGCCTTCAAAATAGGCATATTGCCTACTCATATATCTTCCTGGCAAAAAAAAAAAAGAATTATGCAGATGTCTTAAATGAAACAGAAGTTATTTTTCCTCCAACTTAGCAAATGTGCCAAAATTGCTATTTTGAGATATCGAGGAACAATGTTTCAAAACACCTTTATTGGAAAAATACTAATAAAGTCTTATGAGAATGCACCAGGGACATAATCTGGATGCATCCCATCCTTATGCTTCTTCTTGACCAGCTTTCTCAGACTCAGGGATGCTTCTATTTGTTCGAGGTTGCCCTCCGACAACATTCCTTCTCTCTAGCCCTCGGGGATGTGCTGCTGAATATCCTGGATGTCCAGCTGCTCTATAATTGCAGCAAATGCATTGACATTGCCTGTGGTGAAGTGTAGCGCAGCTTCTGCAGCAGTAGCTTGCACAGCAAAAAGAGAAGCATGCTGCTCCTTTGATATCAAACTCTAAATCACGGATTAGAGGCTTTCGTGTGAATTCTGAGTCCTGTCTTGCTGGCATCTTGCCTCGCTGCAGCACCACTTGACTCCGAAAAGCGCTCAATTTTTCGCGCTGTTGCCGACACCGACGAAAGACCCTCAAGTGTCGTGGTTGTCTTGTGGGCGCGCGTATCATGAATTTCACTGGCATCGATCGGATCAGCGTCTACCCGCACACTGCTGGAGTCAACATTGTGCGCGCTGTCAGGGAGGCTCGTGCCTACGCACACTTCACTGTTGCCGATAGCATCGGCACGGTTATAATCCACTAAGCATCCGCTATCCAGGGAAGTCATCTCGCCCACTCCTCCATTGATAACATCTTCAGTACACGTGCGGCTAGCATCCACGCCGCGCACGCACGAGGAACCGTCTTCGATTATGATGGAATTATCAAACAATGTTGGCGCTTGCTCCCGCGAAACACTAGCAACACCATAGGGCTTTCTGCCTCTGCTTTTCTTTCGTGAACGGCCAAAATGAGGCTGCAATCGGAACTTTTTCGCACCACCAGGCATAGCAAGACGCACAAGCACGTTAGAGATTTGACACCTTCGCAGGGGTGATACCCTTTCAAAATGGCGGTGGACACTGCCTGCGAGTTTTCCTGGCCAATCGGGCAAGTGCCATTCCGATCACGTGTGTCAAGCAACCAATGGAATCACGTGCTGCGTGTGATTTTGACTTCTCTTCTTTTGCTTTAGCGAGGGGCACACAGTTGTCTATTGGAAAAGAAAAAAAAGCTAGAAACGCGACCTTTCCGACAAGATCAAACTGGCGCTGGTGGAGCGTGTACTTCGTGTGCCGTCGGCAGTTGAAGTACGGCTAGTTTACACTTCAATTCAAAGGTCCACGTGCGTGAAGTTGCTCTCTTGTGGGTTATGACTTGAGAAATTAGTGGAATTTCGAAGCCAGACTTTGCTTATAGGTGCGGAAGGGCATCGGAAATGCGAAAGTGATGAGAGAGAAAATGCAATTTGTGGGCCGATTTTCGACTTCTAAGTGCCGCGTCTCCCCTTAAGTACAGTGAAATCCTTCTATGATGGAACTGATGGGTAGGCGAAACGCAGGAACCTCGCGTCTTGTGCGATGTCACTGCAAGTTGAAAAAGACCGTTTCATTTAATCCCACTAAGCAAACGATACGTTGCATGCATCCTTTTGCAGCCGGCATCAACTTTTGTTTGCTTGGTGCCATAGTGCCGAGCGACCAACTGTGCCGCCTGCGACGGTCGGTGACAGTGATAGCCAATGTGCTAACGGTATTACCATAGCCGAAGTACAACCAAATCTGCCCGTTCCCAAACACACCATGAAGCACATGAAGCAGTGCATTATTGGAGATTTTTTTTTAGGCTACTCTAATCCAAATAGACTTCATTTTCATGTCTTTCATGACCATTTCTTTTTTTCAGACTGTTCGATTTGTCGGACTCTTTCGGCATCCCCACCAGGTCCAGAAATTAGGTCGGCGATGGTATATCACTAATGTTGAGACCCAGAAATCATACGAACTTGGAACTTATCGCCTCTGTTTACTGCGTATGGCCCACATTTTTACTGAAGTCCTCACTACAAATGGGCAGCATTTTTGCGACCGACATCAAGAAGTGTAGTGGCGCCCCTTTAAACTTCGTCACTCATGTGTGCAGAACTTGTCTCTACATGTGCTGTGACCATGCTTTTTCAAGTGTCGAGTCTTCTGACAGGTATTGCCCACTTCTCTTTTGTGATGCACTGTTCAGGGCCACGAGACGGAGTTTGTCAAGGACACGAGCGACGATCTCTGGTTCCTCGAGGAGTCCTCGTCAGACTGCATGTCGTCCGACAGCGAGGCTACGCAGCGCCGGCTCTTGCGGGTGGCCGCCCTCGCAGCCGAGCTACTGCAGCGGGAGGAAGAAGGAGGCGACAGCGACGACTGCCCGTTTGAGGTTGAGTACGAGATTGAGGAGGCGTCGGATCGCGACGGGGACACAAAGGCCGGCAGCATCTCTTCTGACAGTGACATTGAGGTGAACAGCTTTTCTTATACTGTCCTTCTTATGGGATGTGACAGTCCTCTTTTTTTCTTTTGTGTGATTTAGTCCCCAACTGTTAATTTGAACGCTGAGCGAAATGATAGAAGATTCCCAGGGGGGGGGGGGGGCACCTTTGTTGGCCTGGTGTTTGCATACTTTTCTAGCATTTTGATTTGATTGATGATATATAGTGGGAAAAAATTTACGTGGACCCTGATAAGAAATAGAGAACAAAAAGTTTCATTGGTGTGGCACTGTATATATTTACTAATGTTCTGTTTAGTGGACCAGGCTGTCAAAGTGACAAAGTCTGGTCCACCAGACAAAACGTTAGTGAAAATATACAGGGCCAAACCAACGATAGCCTTTATTTCACGTTCTTAATATATATATCATCATCATCAGCCTGACTACGTCCACTGCAGGAGAAAGGCCTCTCCCATGATCCGCCAGTCAACTCAATCCTGTGCTTGCTGCGGCCACTTTAAACCCGCAATCTTCCTAATCTCATCCGCTTACCGAACTTTCTGTCTCCCCCTAACCCACTTGCCTTCTCTGGAAATCTAGTCAGTTATCCTGCCTTCCAGTGGTTATCTTGCCTAGGCACTACATGCCTGGCCCATGTCCATTTCTTCTTGATTTCAACTATGATATCTTCAACCACGGTTTGTTCCCTGATCCACTCTGCTCTCTTCTTGTAAATATAAACACACACACACACGCACACACTACTCAATTCATGCGTATGCTTGTTGGTGTTGCGTGCTAAACCTTAATGATGAGTAATGGCTCTTTATGGCAGTTTTTAAGTAAGAAAAGTTAGTTGACGTGGCGATGTGGGCAGGACGGTCATTGCAATTTAGTGCTGTCCGAAGGAAAGAGGATTTCTGGAAGGTGTTCGTTGGGATGCGTTGCAGCATAGACGGGTTGGGATGAGGACAGTGTGATGTCTGGTGTAGTGTTATGAATGGCCTGGTGGGCAAGGAATCGAAGAACTTGTAATAAATGGGCAGAGACATGAAATATTATGACGAGAGGCAAGATGAAGAAGGTTAAGCTGATATTTTACAGTAATCACACTTCCGAGTGATGCGAGATGCTGAATCTGGAAGCATGATTCTGGATGGAGTCAAGTAAACACCTCGTTGGCTTAACCCAAAGCTTCTTTTTTAAAATATAAATGTTTATAAACCAAAGCTTTTTGTATATACTTGTGTAAAATGTCATTTCTCTTTGTGCAGGAGGTGGGCCAGGCTGAGATCCTCATTTGTGTCAACGATGACGACGCGCAGTTCTGGGCTGACTCGTCGGACAGCTACTCCTCCGACTCTGAGATCGGAGATGCAGTGAGTCAGAGGCTGCTATATTTGCTTGTGAGACCTTTTTAGGGGCATTCTGAGCAAAACATTTGCTGCTGAGATCAAATCAAAGTTTGTGTTTTGATGCAACCTTGTCTTCAGGCAGGAAGTGGCGAAAATGAAGTGATCTTCATCGATTTTTCATAAACTGTCGTGTCTAGCGGCCACATCATGAACTACAGGAGGTGCTGTTTAACATGCTAGAAACAGATTTACCATCCATCCCAGCCATTGCCTAGATCTCTCAATCTGTTTAGCTCCCACTATAGTTCTGTAAACCACTGCATATTATTAATGTGTTACTGTGGCACGCTTTTTGTTAATATGGTTTTAGGTGCACCGACCAGTGGGACTAGTGGCTATGCCTCTATTTTATGCTCTCAATGAGATGGTGCTGAGGCCTTTGCAGCGGGCATCTGACGAGTTTATTTGAAAGCTGTTTACCGCCTCCTTTGCTTAAATATATGTTTAAAATACGAAGTGTTTGCCACAAGGAAACGCGAAAGTTGAAATTTAGTAGGAATATGAACCAAGGAGATTACACTGCCATCTCCGTGTTCAAGTGTTAAAAATTTGTCGCAGCTGCTAGCAGATAAATGCACCTAAATTCACAGCCACATATCGAAAGCATAGGCATGGGTCACCATAGGGGACTTACTGGTGAGCCATGACGCTTTGAACGTGCCTAAGCCAGTTCATAGAGTGCCATTACAACTCCGTGACACTTGGTGGTGCAGGACCTGTGGCAGTGCCGACTGTGTGGTATGGAGTGTGAGCCTCACGGCATGTCGCATGTTCAACGGTACTGCACCACCTGCTGGAAAGAGCGGTTCGGATGGTTGCCAGACCGGGAGGAGCGACACCCGCCGCAGAAGAAACGTCGCAGGGTGCAGCGTCGCAACAGCCACGGAACGAGGAATCGTCGGGCATCAAATGCAACGGGCATCAACGGCGTCAACTCCTCGGACCAGCTCCAGCTGAACAGTGCCGGCGAAGAAAGCCCGGCTGGGCCGTGGGGTGACAGTGCAAACTCGCCCTCGGAAGTGTGTAGTTTGGTGAGTAGCGTTGGCGGCTATGCTTTATGAGCTGCGAATGATGATGTTTCAGGCAGCCAGAGATGGAAATACAGTAAACTCTCAGCAAACGAAAATACGTTATACGGAACTACTGGTTAAACGGAACTATCGCCTCTGCAATGCTTGGTTTCGGGCTTGTATTTTGCATCCATGTTAACCTCTCAGTAGAAGAAACTCCTGTTAAATGAAACGTGTTTTCCCAGTCCCTTCATATTCTGTTCAATGAAAGAGAGTCTACTGTATAGAAAAGCAATTCCCTTTAGCTTACCGCGAGTGAACTCCAATCCATCCTTCAATGTTCATTGCAAGAGAATCTCTCTTGAAGTGAGGTCGTGTTATGTTATTTTCGTGTTACTATATTGGGCTATCCATACCATGGCCTCTTAACTCGTAGCGCAGGACCTGAGGGGGATGTGGCTTTGAGATTGAAAAAAATATGAAAAAAAAAATTATTGAAAATTTAATTATCAGTCTCTGGAACACCTTTTCTATATATATTTAGAATATCTATACTGAAAATTGTGCAGAAATGTATCGAAAAGTCTGTTAAACCCTCCTAGGTGGCAAAAATTATTGTCTATCAAAAACGCTAAAAAACAGTGATTTTCAAACAATATACAGTCAAACCTCGTTATAACGAAATTGAGAGGGGGTCTTAATACTTTGTATAACTATTAGATTAATTCGTTATAGCCAATATTCATTTCTACTGACAATTAGCCAGCAAGAGAGAATGTACTCACTAACGAATATCACAGTAGCCTGTCGCGCAGAGAACGGCCGTCAGAAGGCAAAAAACTAGCAAAATAATAAATAAGAATGTACCTTTCCACCAAATTCGGCACAATTCGGCAATTCCATCAAATTCGGCAAACAGCTGGAAGATCGCTTTGAAGAAAATAGACCATAATAGTCTTTTACCGACTGTTATTCATGCGGACGACTGCTTTTTAAGGGGGGAGGCTACCCTGGAGACAGAACTTTTTTATTTTTTAAGATATCTAGATGAAACTTTCAGGGGTTGTTCACTACAATAAAACTAGCACAACAGCTAAGTTTCACGAAGCTGTGTTTCTTAGTTCCAGAGTTATTGAGGTTTAACTGGGTGCTTCACATGGGTGCCTGAGGAAGAGTCGTGAGAAATCCCAGGACATAGTAGAAAGCTGAAATTCATTGTAGTCATTCCTTGATAGCTATCCCAGGGCGCTACAAAGCCGTTTTTTTTTTTAATTTTCCCCCCCAAAAATTTTCACGCAACTTTGAATTTGATGTAACCAGTAATGACCAGATTCATTAAAAATTAATTGTTTATTATAAATTAACAGCACCAATTTTCAAAAAAAAGGAGCTTGTTACGCCCTTGCAAGGTCATTCAGGAACAGAATAAAAAAAACGGCACACAAATCTGATGAACGGTTTTCGAGTTCTTGCTTTCCTCAGCACCACAACTAGCAAAAAAATCCGTTCTGAGAAAACAGGCCGAGAAAGTTCAAAACACGTGTTTTCTTCAAAACGCTCCAGCACAGTAGCTATAAGTGTCCTGGCGCACTCTTTTCTTCTTTTGCCTGGCCTCCATCTTCTCTGGGTGTCTTTTAGAATTCTTTTTTAGGCGTAAAGCATGTTTTTTAAAGGCTCGCTGGATGGCCAGATGATCTGGTTGAAGTCCAATGGAGTCCGATATCACTTGGGTTGCTTTGCAGCAGCCAGCATTGTAGCGCAGCACTGCTTCATGCAGTGCTGTTTCTACCGCGATCAAGGATGAGTGTTGTTCCTTCGGCATCAGAGACCACAGAATGGAGTGGAATGATTCTGATGCATTTTGCGTCTTCGCTCCCAGGCAGCGCTGAAGAAGCGACTTTTGTGACAGTCTTTCGTAGATGGGCAGCATAGCTGCAGCGACATAGTCCGGTAGGCTGTGTTTATGTTTTGGCTGTGGCTCACGCTTTGCCTCTGCAGCTCTATGGCGGCACCACGATTGAGCCCCCTCTGGGCAAAGTTCATGGTGAGGGTCCTGGTCAGTCGATGTGACGTGGTGATATGTTGCCATCACTGCACGCTGCATGGCTGTTAGGTCAGTTGAATTGTTTCTCAGGGCCCAACCATAATATCCTGTCAGCTTTTCAATGAGGGCTTTAGTCAGCTTCCCCTTCCCACTCAGTGGCTTATCACTTTTCTGCACAATGTTTCGAAGAGCACTTCCAATCCTTTTCTGAACATGGTTCAGACATTCTTCTTTTACAATTGGCACTAGCCCGTACACATTCTCTTCTGTGAGGGCAGCGAAGGTACGGCTGTCTCCGTCGGACACGAGTGGTGTACCGCAGGCCATGCATGGATACAGACCGCCTGCTCCACTTCCATGCTTCCCGATTTTGCGTCTGTGTTTTTCTGGCAAATGTGGTGCTTCTGCCAGCTTTCGTATGCTGCATCTCCAGGTTTGGGCCCTGTTTGGCATCCAAGGCAGTGGTTTGAAAGAACTACAGCATCCAAGATGAGACCTGTAAAGAAGTCAATTACCGATCCCACTCCGATGTGTGATGTGTGACCCCGCTTATGCCATGTGCCATCGTACACTACGGTGATGTCCTTGCAGAAGCTGGGGTCCATTTCTTTATATGTTTTGATCACTGCTGTGGCAGAATCAGCATAAAACTTCTCCAAAGCGGTGGCCTCTGGCTTCCTGAACGTCTCTTTCAAGTGCTTTTGAAACGTCTTGTGGTGAAGACCTCTGTAAGAGACGTTCATGGCAGCCCAAAAGTCATTAAGAGCTGTGTGCCCCTTGCCTATTTGCTTTATAGCCATTATGGCACGGACATTTACATCGAAGGCCTGCGTGTTCTTTTTGCGGGGTGATGTCCATAATTTATCGTCGGTGCCACAAGAGGCGCACGCGACTTCAAGTTTTGTTGCAAGTCCAAGCTTGGTGCTCTCTCGGACAGTCATAGCACCTTTCAAACATTCTTTGCACACTGTGCGGCTCAGCACGACGTTAAAGATGTTCATTTGAACGAGCGAAAAATGTTCGCCCTCACTTGTCACTGCAGGTGCAAGAGCCGGCTGCATCAGTTGAAATTTCTTCTGCGTCACCGGCGTAGACTCGAGTTCAGCGCCAACGGCGTCACGACGTTTCCCATTCGCATCGATTTCTTCCTTCGTTAGGAAACGCGTCCGCAGATGAAGCGACGGTCCACTCACGCTCGATGGCGGCACCGATTCAGACGAAGTGCTGGGTCCGGCGATATCTGAAGCACTCGGCGTCACGCTCGATGGCACGGATTCAGACGAAGTGCTGGGTCCGGCGATATCAGAAGCACTCGTTGTCACACTGGATGGCATCGATTCGGAGCACGTGTCGAGCCCGGCGATCTCGGAAACACTTGGTGCATTTGCGGCTCCAGCCACACTCGATGTGTCGGATTCTCGACTGGCGACAGCCGACAACACAGTTCTGTCGCTGCAAGCGTCTACGCAGTCGGCACCCGCAGCAGAATAGCGGAATTTCGATGATCGTACAAGCCGCATAGCGCGCCTCCGCGCACCGGACTTCCGCACTGACTTCGGCTTCGTTGCCGGCATCGCCCGCAACAACAAAGACGAAAGGCACAGAACTAGTGCAAAAAGAAAAAAAAAACGAGAGAAAATGATCGAAAAGATAGCGCAAGGCGAAGAGCGGCTCATAAGCAGACGTCTGTCGAGGCGGATGGAGCAGAGAGCAACAACGAAGCGAGCGCGCTGGACGCGCCATCAAGAGGAGCGACCACCCCCGCTGCTGCACAGCAGCCAATGGCGGGCACGCTTTCTCCCGCGAGATATGAATGCGCTGCTCTAGCCAATCAGCGCTCCGCATCGCATCGCGGGAAAACGCCAATAGCGTCTCAACTGTGCTGCCGACGCCAATTTGCAAAGCGGCGAACGAGAGAGAAAGAATTCACGGTCAAAACAACACCAAGATGGTGCGTGACGACCGCATGGTCCAGGAATGGCACGCGCCCGAAGTTTGGTTTGATTTCGGGATTTGCGCCTGTTTTGGACGCCGCGGCGGCCTCGAAAATAGTATTTTTTTTTGCACTTTACGGTTGAATTAGGTGCTGATAATTACAGAATAGGTAGTTTATGAAACATACAACCCAAAAATGTGGTTTTTCAAAAACCGACTTTTTCGCGATTTTTCGGTTTTCAAGGGCCGCGTCCCCCCTTAAGCTGCAGCAAGTATTTCGAGTCTGTGCTCGCCGTCATCGTAAGCACCAAAGAAGCGACACAGCAGGTCTCTCGCATACAGCGCTTGCGCGGGCTTCGGTACATCGGTTTCGCCAACATTAGGCTCCGTGGTGTCGACACGTTCGTCGCCGTTGTCACGCACGGCAGTCACCGAGGGCACAATTTTCGCATCTGACAACTCGTTGGTTGTCACCGTCAGCATTGGCACCGACATACATGCAGAAATTGTCGCAGTTAGGCACAACGCTGGCGTCAAGGAGAGTGTCCCACGATGTCTGGGCCTGGTCCACCGCAATGCCCACTGGCGACATCGCTGAAATCTTCAGCCACTTTTTCTTGACGCTAGGCTTCTGCCAGCGTCAAGTGCCGACTTCTGCTCGATTGTTATATTTTTGCACTTACATGTGGCGTTGCCGTTGTCCATCTCGTGTCTAGTGGCAGAAAGTGATGGAGGTGGTGAGTGAATGACAAGGTAGAAAGCAACAAACACGCTTTTAGGTCAGCATCATCGATTTCCGCCGCCGTGCGGAGCTGAAGGGGAGAAGAAAGTCAGGTGTGCGGCCAGTCGACGAGTTCTACAGGAGAGGGGAGGCCGGATGACGCGCACGCTCGTGCAAGTTTATGTGCAGACTAGTCCGTTACTTTCTGAGGAAAGGGGAGGCAGGGAGACTCACTCCCACACACGTGTTGGCAGGCGGCTCGAGTTTTAAATTACTGCAGCCGTGATGTGACGTAAAATGTCGCGCCCTATAGGATGTTGAATTGACGTACAGTCGAGTCCGCTTATAACGAACCTGAGCCTGACGCAGCATCCGTTCGCTGTATCCCGAAAAACGCGCGCGACCGAGAATCACAGGCACGGAAAGACCGCGGAGATGCACAAAGCGCTGTCGGCGTGCGAGATTCTCCCAACGCACCACCAACCGCGCAGCGCCACATGAGGTGGCGGTGCCGTTGGCGAGGTGGAAGGCAGTGCCGCAAGCTCGAATGCGGACAGAGCGGTCGCGCAAATGAGCCCTAACCTTTTCGCCGAACAGCGAGATCGAAGCCCCGCTACCCAGCAACGCCGCAAACTCTCTACCAGCGATCGTAAGGGCGATGAACGACGCCGGTGTGGCTGGAATGTCATGTCCAGCGTGACACACCATCGGTGCCAGAGGTTGTGTTACACTCCCGTGCTCTCTTACTGCTGCAGCCGCCGGCAAGGGGGAGCTCACCGACGGCTCACCCCGTTTCCCGACGGGCGAGCAGGCCCTTGCGCGTGTTGCACTCATGCGCAATGTGACCGCGCTCACAGCAATGAAAGCAGACCGCGCCTTTTCCTCCAACAGGGGAGGATTTTGGCAATCCTTTAGAGCTACGAGGTGTCCGTTCGCTAGCTGTAAAGGGGGCTCCGCGATCGGACATTCCCTCGTGCACGGGAACACGGGGTTTCCGTTCTTGTTCACACTGCTGGGCAACGGTGGCCGCCCGGGCGTACGAGTTTGAGTTGACAGCGCAGTCTGACACGTCGAGCACGTCTCGGTCTCTCGTGGCAGAGGACGCCTCATGGTTCGGAGAACCCCGGTGTTACAATTCACGACCAGCCCACACGCAACGAGGCTCGAGAGACGCGGACGGCAGTGCCGGTGGGCGATAGGCTTGCGCCGCCAAAATGTCGCCCTGAATATGCTTCGCATTGGATGCCAGCTTGTTTAGGTCACGATAAAAAGGGCGCTCCGAAGGTAAGCGGCGAAAGTTGGATGAGCCTGACGTATGGCTCGCTCCACCTTCTCGGCATCTCATATCGTAGGATCCGGCAATGAGGTAGAGCTCCTGCAAAGCCCGAATGTACTCGAGAAGAGATTCGTCGAGATGCTGTGTGCGAAGCTCTAGCTCGCGACGCATGTGGCGCTCGTATTCAGGAGGAAGGAATTCGCTTCGGACGAGGGGCCTAAACTTCTCCATCAAGTGGGCTTGGTGGCCGACGAGCCGGTACCACCTCGCCGCTTGGGCTGTCAGCAACACGGGCAAAACAGAGCCTAGCATAACGCTGTCGCTCAGCCGCGTAGCCTGCTGATAGTGGTGCAACGCCTCGAGGTATTCTGTGGCACTGATGCGGTTCGAATAACCGCTGTACTCAAGCAGAGGTACCCTTAAGCTACTCGGTACGCTTGGCTGAGGGGACTCGGGGTCTCCCTTTAATGCACAAGGCAGCGAGCGCACCGCTTCCAACAGAACGTTTAGGAGCTGCGCTGCAGTTGCGTGCAGCGGGGATTGCTCCGAGGCGGGCGTGGTCGTAACAGATGCGCGCGCCTGTTCCCCAACATGCCCGTCCGACCGTAAAGGGCCAGTACACGGTATGGAGGGCGGTAGGGTTTGCGCTCCGACTGTTACTTGAGGCCTCACGCGACTGGCAAGTGGGTCGACAGCGGTGGCCAACATCCGTCGAAAACGTCGCCTACGCGAATCTCAGGCCAGCGAGCGTGAGTGAACGCGGCGACGGTGTCGGCTAAGCGAGCAGGCTCGCGAACGACATCGTCAACCCTTTGCGCTCGCGGCTGAGTGCATCTGTCGCAATTAAGCCTGAGTGCATCTGCCGCGATGAGCGAATTGTCGGGCGCAACATAGCTCGCAGGAGAAGAGGATGTCACAAGCACCCAAAGGAAAATTGCGCTGCATTGTGACGTAGGCACGCGTAGCTCGCCAGCGTAGCGTGCTCGGACATGCCAGTGAGGGACAGAGCCAATGCTTGACTCGCCCAGACCTAGAGGCGCCCTGGCAGCCATCTTGGCGAATGACGATAATTATGCGCGCCTGTGCTTCACGGTCAGCGCGTGCGTGGAAGCTGGGGAACGATCTGCCAGGTAGGGGGGGTGCTCTCGATCGACACAGTTCTTTGCACTGACAGCTAATACAGAAGCCAACAATATACAGTCGAATCTCATTGATTCGAACACGCTTAATTCGAACTTCGGGTTAATTTGAACTCACACTGTGGTCCTGTCAAAGCTATGTGTATTTCAGTGGGTGAAACTGCCCTGTAATTCGAACGCGCAAGCACCTTCGATGGTTAATTCAAAAATACCGCGCTCTGAAAATACTCTCAGCACCATGCCCAATCCCAGGGCGGCACCTCCGACACCTCAACACTGCACGCAAAGGAGGAAAAAGGAGAAAAGGAAAGAAAAGGCTGTTGCGGAATGTTTGCTCTCTCTTGAATGCCAATCTGCGATGCGCCTGTGCCACGCTTCTCCCTTTTCTGTCCCTGCCACGTAGAGACCTTCCTCCTTTCAGTGTGGTGTGCGAAGAGAAAGAGAGGGAAAAAATATAAAGCTGACGTGGAGTGTTAATTCTCTCGCCGATCTGCGACACGGGGGTGCCACGCTTCCTCCTTTCTTGTCCCTGCCACGTAGAGACCCTTGTCCTTTCAATGCCGCACGAAGAGATCAAGAAAAAAAAAAACGGAAAAAAGAAGCAGCTGCTGTAGAGTGTTGGTTCTCTCTCAAGTGCTGATCCGCTTCTCTCCACATGGAGACGCTTCTCCTTTCTCGTCATGTGCTGGCCACGCTCCAGCTGCGGCGCAGAGGGTAGCAGCGAAGATGCTGTCGTTCTTAGAGAGTGTTGGCGCTAGACATTGCCGCGTGCAACTGCTCTTGCCAGGAGAATGCTGAAGCCGAAGTAGAAACGCGTTGCAAACTGGTGCGAAATTGATTGACTCGCTGCAAGGGAGATGTGTGCAGACGATTAATTCAATTAATGACGGATGTCCTGTGATTTGTGAATAAATGTAAGTCTTCTGCAACATCTCCCTCGTGTGTTAGCTCAATGCACATGCGCCACTGTACCATGAGCCCTCTGTTCATTTAGCTTTCATTACTTTTAGTTCGAACAAATTTTCTGGCCCCTTCAAGTTCAAATTATCGAGATTCGACTGTACATATCATGTTCAGATTTCGGAAAGAAACTATACCATGTGAATACCCTTGTAACATGCTTCTCTAAGGGGGGTTCCCAAAGAAACTGTAGCATTCTAGATCCATTGTTTGCACTTTTATACTATATTGCAGATGCTGATAAATGTGTTTTGCCTCATTTCAGAACACCGATGGTTCTCAAGAGAGCCTCAGTGGTGGGAGCGGGCCGATAAGGTTGTCGGTGAGTGCGTCCTCATTTTACCTGCACGGGAACATGGGTGCCCTGTTTGTGTCCGTACAATCAGGCTGCCCGCTCTGGGTATTTTGTAGACTTGTGTGAATTGTGAATTTTGAGTTTGAAGCTAATAGTGAGTTTGGTCAAATAATCTCGAATTGAATTCGAAGTTATAAAGAAAAGTGGGCATATTTGTCATTACCAAACTAATATGCACAATATTTTTAAAATTTGAAACAAGGCCTGTGCAAGTGTCTTTTTTTTTTTCTAAAGAAAGTGAGAACATTGAATAGTAGCAGGATTTGACATTTGGTAGAATGCAAGTGATAGCCTATATACCATAAAAGCCTGTATGTAGCCCAGGGTTTTTTATGTAGATTTTAGGGTATGAAATTTCGGCCCCGTACTATATCCTGTCCCAGAAATTTTTGACCGAAATTCAGTTTTGGTTTCAACATAACGCGGTGCTATCATCATCATCATCATCAGGTGTTTGAGCGCTTCAGCGCTAGGTGTTAGGTAGTGTTAGCGGCGATAGCAGGTGTTAGTCTTACAGACCCCTGCGTGCAACAGTGGTCAGTGGCCCTTGCTTCAACTTGGCGCTCGTAAAGACAACGATATTGCTACTGTGATTTGACGCCATGTTGGCACCGCGCAGGCAGTAGTCGGCTGTTTTTAAAAGAAAAGTTACTGCTGCTGGCGAAACGATTGGCAACAGTGCTGCGGAGCGGCAGTTCGGAGTCAACGAACAGAGTACTTATGGTTGCCAAAAGCAGGGCGCCCTCTTTGCTTGCAGCGGCTAGTGAAAAAGTTTCCGCAGAACAAAAAATGGAGCGTTTCCTGATGTGGAACGAGAACACGCAGACTTTGTGCGGGAGCAGCGAGCTGCACATCTCGCCCGAGAGATCGCCCGAGACAAAGGCGTTCAGCTGGAGGATTTCAAAGCAAGCAAGCACTGGGTGTCCCCCTTCATGCGCCGCGCTGGGTTCTCTCTACCTCGGCATATGTGGATCTCGCAGAAGCTACCCAAGAGCTATGGAGAGGAGCTTGTGAAGTTTCAAAAGTATGTAATTGTGTTGTGAAAGACTGTCACCTTGCAGCTGGGCCAGATCGGCAACGGGGATCAAACCGGTGTACTTGGATATATATGCGGTGCATGAGAAAGCCTCCTTGCAAGATATCGTGCGATCGACTGGGAAGGAAAAAACGCGAATGACTGTAATGTTGTCCTGCACTGCAGACAGTCGTAAGCTACCACCCTGCATGGTGTTCAAACAAAAGACGCTGCGAAAGAGGGAGAATTTAAAAAAAAAAAAAATGTCGTCCGCTGCGAGGACAAGGGGTGTATGGACAAATCGCTAGTGCTTGACTGGATAAAGTCCGTGTGGTGTTGACGGCCCGGAGCACTGCTGGGGCTCCCTTTGATACTGGTGCTGGATCTGATAGACTCCGTAAAGCGACTGCCGCGCGACTCCCGCACCGAGCTTGTTGTCATCTCTCCCGAATGATATCACAGGGATCACATCCTAGCTGCAGCCACTTGATGTGGGCCTTGGATAAGTTTTAAGGACCATGTCAAGCGCCTGTACGCGGAGTGGATGAGGTCCGGAGGATCAGAAGAGACACCTCCCGGACGGCTGAAACGGGCCTTGCCAGCGATGCTGTACTCGTGGATAGTCTTGGCCTGGACCTGCATTCGTGAGGCGCTCGTTTGCTGCTTGTTCAAAATGTGCTCCATCTCGAACGTGCTTGATGACACTGGGGATGATGTGTTGTGGGGGATTCCCGACATGGGAGCTTTGGAAGAGACTGCGTCTGACGACGATGAATGAAGTGTGTTAATAAATGCATTTTATCATTTTACTGACGCTATATTCGAGTGAAAACTTTTTTTCTCGCGTTTGTTATCCCCAAATTACACACCGGAATATATGTGGGTCCGATCTATGTGGGCTTTTACGGTAATTCGAGCATCGAGCATAGAAACTTGCATAACAGCCTTTTAAACTTGGAAAAAGATAAATCATAGAGGGGAGTATGTTCATTTAACATTGAAGCGAGGCTTCGTAACAGTCAGATTTTTTCAGGGTAGATGTTTTCATGGCTTAGCATTCCTTTTCCGCTGTGAAACCACTTTCACAGGAAGTTACATACGAATTAAGCTGCGTCCCATCTTAATACACTTGAACAGGTGCTTTTACGGCTTCACACCCATCCACTGCAATAAAACCACCTTTACAGGGACTATATGGAAGCTAATATACACTTATTAGTTCATTGTGAATACTTTGAAATTTTAAATGATTAATTTTCAAATTCTAGCGAATTTGAATACTTTAATATTTGTTCGAATATTTCAAGCATTTGAATATTCGCTCAAGCCTAGTATTTTGGTAAAATGGAAGGGTGGAAAGGTTGGGGTGTCTGTGGGTGACTGCTACAGTTTAGAGCGCGCCTATTAGGTGCCTGTTTGTACCTTGGGTGTTGATATGTGTCGCCCTGAGTGAACGAGTACAGTGGAAGATAAAAGGTGCATGTGGAACTGTCGGTGTTCTGAATGCAGCCAGGCAGCATGGCATTTCCATTTCTTCCGATGCCGCCTGATGGTTCGGGGCTCCGCACATTGCTGCGGAAAATTTTCTGAGTGGGGCTAGTGCGCGTTGGAACTGCTTGGTGGGGTGACACGATCGGTGCTTACATTCATGCATTGTGTCCTCTTTTGGCTTCACGCTGTCACTCTACGTTTACTGTTAGAAAAAGATGAACAGCACTCAACAGTTGCACTATAGTGTCCTTATTTCATAGTCGAAATGAAGAACTGGGCATTGGCCAGGCACGTAGTGCTTAGGCATGATAGCCGCTGGTCATTGAGGGTAACTGACTGCATTCCGAGAAAAGGCAAACGTGTGAAAGGAAGACAGAAAGTTATGTGGGCAGATGAGGTTAAGAAGGAATGCAGGGATCAAATCGCAAAAAAAAAAGGCAAGAAAATCAATTTTCTGGATATCTCATTTTCAGTTTCTGTAGCATTGTTTCTATTCAATTTCGTAATATCTTCACTGAAAACCAGTCATTATGCCAGCAGAGGTGGCGAAAGTTAATGTTAATCTAAAAAGTTGAAGGTAATCTAAAAAAGGAATGCGTTTTTAAAAAAATTATTGCTCGGTGACGGCGCAACCAAGCAAGGCGATCTTGGGCTCGTGGGAAAGAGAATTTCGTGTTCGAATTCTCCACCTTATCTGGCTCCTCCCTTTGAATACAAGCGCACAAAATCAAATGCATAAACGTCGTTTCGAGACCCTCGATAGGCTGCGACCAGCACTTCATTAGATCAAAGAATTTGTTTTATGAAGGTTTGTTATAAGCAGGCTTAACTGTATAATGAAGTTGTTTTAAATGAACTTGTATTATGAACTTGTAAAAACTTTGTTGTAATGTGGTTTGAGCTCAGTGTCAAACTATAGAGTATTCTGATCATTCGACGTTTTCTTAACGCAAACAGCCCACTGATGACTGTGAAGATGGAAGCAGCTTTGGCATGGCGACAACCTGTGAAAGCCAGGAACAGCCAAATAACTGGTCGCAGCCCGGTTGTAGCTCGGACAAGCGGGACGGTGACACGGTGGCATTCCACATTGCAGCCGAGCTGTGCACCATCTGCAATGCCCGCCCCAAGTGTGGCATTCTGGTGCACGGCCGGACTAGTCACCGCCTCAGTTGTTACAAGTGTGCGTTGCAGCTGCAGAGGCTTAAGCAGCCGTGCCCCGTGTGCCGGCGCCGGATCCAGCGTGTCGTGCGCAACTTCGACGCCTGATCCAAGTGACGGCCTTTGGTCGGGTGCTCATGCACCCGTTCGCCTTTTTGTGGAGAAGCGAAAGAATATACAGTTGATTCATGTGTGTCATAGCAAATTAATTAAGTGCACCGCTCACTTAGATGAGAAGAAGACAAAAAGACAAAGCAAGTGACATTAAACAGAAGTGTTATTCAAAGAGGAAGCATATAAATACAGAAGATGGCTTGACGTACATGTGTTGAGGCAGTGATTCTGGTAAGCAACAGCAAATCACAAGGAGTGTGGTTATCAAGATAAACTATGAAAAAAAAAGCCAATTCCTTGTCAGGTCGTGAAACCGAATCGCCTCTTTTTTGGTAGGCCTGTGTCATTTCTCGGGTTAGTTGTTGTAGTTCTCCGTCAGATGGGCTATCTTGTCAGTATGCACAGCATGTAATGTTGAAGTATTTCGCTTGTGTGGGAAAGTTTTTTCCTGTTGCCTTCCTTTTGTGTAAGGCTGTGGTGCGCTTATTATATTTTCATGATGCTTCTTGTGAAGTCTTCCAGTTTTGCGCAGTGTGCCGGAGAATTTAGCGAGCTGTGCGCAACTTCGACGCCTTGGCCGGGTGCACTCTTTGTAGAAATTTAGCCACAGCGCGGAACTCTGTCGTGAATTCTTACTGTTTCTCAACAATCCACAGACTGTCACACGGAGAGGTGCTTCTGCGAAGCTGAATTTTTTATTTGTGTGTGCGTAATACACTTTTGCTTGTTCGTTAAGCGAGCACACTATTTTGCACTTTAATTTTGATGGTGGTGTTTGTCAAGAACCACGTCTTTTTGTGTCGTTGTTGATATCTTGAAGCTGGTGCCACTATGAACTAGTGCAGTTGAATCCCATCAGCATGGAATGAATGGCATACTCAAAGAACTTACTGCAAATTTTCTCATACTGGTAAGGTCTTTAGTGGACGTGTGACATGTAAAAAATCTTAGGCCTAAGAAACCTCTTTCTTCATTATTTTTTTTTCTGTCCACAATTCTGGATTAGCCGGGGTTATGACATGGTGCTCGACTCTGTGCAACATAGTACATCAGCCATGTCTACTACTCATGTTTCTATTCATTCCATTGCTTATGCCCTTGATTAAATATTAGTTCCTCTCCTGTGAGCTCTTGGTCAAGTGTCGCACTTAATGCAAATTGTTCTCAAGGTCTTGTTTTCGTGCTACAGCACACATCCAGGCAAAGGCTTACGTGGCAAAACCTGCTAGTGGCATTTGTGCGACCTTGCTTAAAATAGCATTCATTAGTAGCTTGGTGAAGCTTCGCATTGCTGTAAAAGCAGATGATTAGAATAGCGCTTTGTCATGCTGATAGCACTGAGGAATCCTTTGGTTTCTTAGTAGTTGCCCATGTTTCGTGTTGACTATTCCCAAGTCCACCTTGTGTTTTGACCAAGATGCCAAAGAAATGACCTGTATTTCTATAAAGAGTCTGTCACATGCTTTACAGCATGCTATCCTTGACTGCTTTGTTAAAATTTTGCCTAAGGAGTTGTCCAAAACAAGACTGTTTTATTTTTTATTTTGATTGGCACATTGCCATTTCAAGGGTTTGACTCTCTTCTATAACCTTTCCAGTAGCCACTGAAGTTAGAGTTCATTACGCTGTGACTGTTTCTTCATTGACAGACTGTGTGGGCATTACATCAGTAGAAGTGAAATGTTTACAACAGTTTATCTCAAAGGAATTATGGAAAAAAAAATCACAAGAAAGCAACACCCATGGCTCTGTGGTTCAACTGCACTGATGACAGCACCAGCTTCCATTCTTGTGTCTGATATGAGTGTATTGGGAAGTAAACAGATTGTTTAATACATATCCATATATCCATAGTTAATATATACCTGTAAATAAATAAATTCCTTAGCCATCTTTTTTACAACTTATTATTTGCTCTTGAATGCTTGTGTGATGCTTACAAACTCACGGCGTGACAGGATTAAACTGTCATACATCTTGTCAGTGACATTGGGAGTATTGTGTGCTTGGCCAACAAGCGTAGCAGTGGCTAATATCCGATGTCTGTGCTACGTAGGACTAGTAACTTCTGTTGTTCTGTTGCAGGTTGAGGCCTGCAAATCACACACATCGCATCATTTCCACCATCTTTCATGGCATTAGCCTTTTGACTTGCTCGTACTAAATACCATTACAAATGACATTAAGTTATAGCTCATGAGTAGTGTTCGACTGTGTGCTCTTTTGCATTGGTTTCATTTGTGCATAACCACAGTTATCAGCAGTTAATGTGTAACCTTAGCAAAATTGTATTTTGTGATGGATGAAGGTAGCATCTGTGTTTGTAGGATGAGCTAGTTCTTTTTCATCCCGTGAGACTAGCTAAATTGCTATTTACAGCCGTAACTTTGGGGTCACAACCCTTTCGAGGGAAGTGCTTCTGCAACACTTCGTTCCACCTATAAGTTCGCAAATTGCTGCTGTCAAACATCGTTTTCGTTAAGTCGCCTCCTGGTTTCACGGAACGTAACTGAAGACCTCAAACCAGGCACTATTGTCGCAGGGAAAAGTATGCTTTTCTCTGTGTAGATATCGCACCAGAGCCTCGTGCACACAACTACACTTTTCGATTCAAATGGCTTCCTTTCTGTAAGCTTGAACTTTTGTTGTGCATGACTGTCTCATAGTACCTCAAGAGCCAGAGCTTACGATTCAAGCACATTTCAGCGTGTAGCTTCGAACTTTCTTCTGTACATATGTCCCTCGTCTCATGGTGAGGTCCGCAACTCCTGTAAATGTCTTTAAATACTAGTAATGGGCAAGCTGTTTGATTCTACATACGTGGTACTGGAACAGCCAGTTGTTTTGGTGAATGGAAGTCTAACCACAAACTTAAATCGCTTTTCAGTGATAGAAGCAGTGACACATCTCCCACTCTTTGTTTGGGAACAAAGAGACAAAATAATTTCTTTGAATGAATTTTCTGTCAGGAAAATTCAGAAATTTTTCCATAGATTTGAAAACTGTTTTGTTTACAGAAAAAATGAAATTGTTTTCAATAGCAAGACCGACTTTTTCCAATGTTTCAGTCAAATATTTTTCAATAGTTGCATGTGAAACATGATCTTTGACTGCATGGAAGTGTGAGTGTCCCGCCCCCCTTTTTTTCTACAAGATGTGATTTTTCGGGAAAAGGCTGTTTCGAAACTCAAAACTGCTGCTTAACGGTATGAGCTTATTTTCTTTATCAGGTCACACTAGTTAAATTCATATTTAATATCACGGCACTTGCTAGTGAAGTGCTTTTTGTTAGGGTCATCTTTAAAGTGCCTTCTGTTGTGCTTGTACATTTTTTCATTGCCCGTATTGTGTTAAATACGTCATTTGTGCAATAACACACACTAATTCTTTATGAATTGAAGAACGTATTTCTTTTTGTATTCAAGAAGGAGGCCTTAGAAAATGTTGCCAGCTTTTTTTTTTTTTTTCGGCACATTGCGTTTAGTAATTTTTTGTGGTTTAACCTGCTGGCTGTATTTGAAAAGTCAGTCATATATAATAATGTCTGAGGTGAATAAGTCGCATATAGATTTTTTCTAGAAAGTGTTTGTGCGTTCATGTTAGGCTTAAGAAATTTTGTTCCAAGTTTGCAGTGGTAAGAGTGCGAGGCCACCAACATCACATATTCTAAGGGATACATACAGGCTCTTCAATCTCCCGCAATACGATCTGCCAAACCTTATATGGTGTATGCTTTGGGCATCGTGTTTGAAAGGTGGGACATGCAAACATGGACACTCGATGTCGGGTCAACATGCAGTATTTGTATTGTCCTAAGTTCTCATTTATGTCTGTATTTCCACGTCCAATCTTTTGACTTGCAACCCTTTCATCAATGTGTGTCTTTATCTTTGCAGCGAAATTGCCACTGTGCTTACTGTTGAGTTGGGAATTTTTCTCGTGTGTTGATTAATCGTCACAGTTTATCCCTGAAGTTATTGCATTTTCACTTGAAGAACCATCATATACAATGTTATGTTAGATTCCTAAGCTTCCCTGTCTGTTGAGGGTTCATTTCGTCACGTCATTAAAAATAAAAATATCGAAAAGAGCCGAGGGCAGTGAGTAAGTTTCAGTGCTGTGTTGCTTTGTATTTTTTGACGAATAAATTGGTCGGTGGATCTTGTTATACACACTGATTAGAAAAAGCGCGAATCAACGCAGAATAAGGTGAATAAAGCTACAAAAGAATACTTTGTACACATAATAATGCCGTGTTTTGCACACTGCATGTGAGTAGGACGTCACAGATGCTCTATACAAAGCTCTGCGTTTTTGCTGATGTGATGCTGTTAAGAATACATTGTATACTGCTCTAAATCTCGGCTATAGTAGTAAGCATTAAGTATGCTGTATCAAAGTAAGGCTATTTTTGTGGTGATTGCTGCATAGTGTCTCATATTTGCTGCGACTGAGAAATGTAGTGTTCGGGGTGAAGAAAATGCCGGGAAGAAAAAGTGTGTGAAGTGTCTTATCTTGTCTGAAATGTCTCGGCAAATCGATCTCATAAAACTTCTTAGCATTGATTATTGGGGCCTTGTTTTTTTCTTACGGTGTTTCATGTTCAGCTTGTAGATGTTCGCACGCTTTGTCATTGTGCATCATTAATTACTACTTGCTATGAGTTATGCAGAGGTTGCTACGAGTTACGCAGTGGTGCTCAAAAACCTTTGACTTAGTTCAGCACAGCAGTTTTCAAGTATTTAAAATCTCATTGGTCTGCTAAGTTTGGGTGGAGCGAACTTAGAACCTAGTAATGCCGTGGGGTTTTTGTCCAGTGAAAGAAAGCTTGCCCCTCGTTGAAACTGTACATCGCTTCATGGTGGGCATAGTGACCTGTATGTGCTGTACACTGGTGACTAGAGTTGTGAAAACGAGTGCACTCTTGTTTCACAACTCGAGTAGAAATGTGTGTAGCATCTTGCATCCTATAGCTCAGACACTCTCACACGACTCAGATGTATATGTATGTAGTTAGATCTACGTGTTTATTGTACACTGTGCAAAGTGCCCCACCGATACAGGAAGTGGTGATTTTTATACAGTGTGTTTGATCATGAGCTCTTTGTTCGCAATGACTGGATTCTTCAAATGCCTCAGAACTCCAAATTGTGGAGATGATGTCCGGTTCAGCGTGAAGAACGCTACTCGTGTTGTCTCGCTTTTTCGCAACTTTGCCGCAGTAGTTTATTACAGAGAAGAGAAAAATGTCGAACACATCCTCCGCGGCTCAGTTTGGCAGTTTAAGGAACGGATTTGTGTGCACGAGATGTGTGCCAGCGTGACCTATTGCGTCTTGGTCGAGGATCGGGCGCTTGAGACACCTGTGTAGGTTTCAGTTGTGTAGCACCAGCTGCATTGTGGTGGATTCATAACTTATCCATGCGAGTGATTGTTTTTCTGCACCGCAACAGCTACTTTGCTGCTGTAATTTGCACAATTGCCAATGCCC
This sequence comes from Rhipicephalus annulatus, assembly GCA_013436015.1. Taxonomy (NCBI): domain Eukaryota; kingdom Metazoa; phylum Arthropoda; class Arachnida; order Ixodida; family Ixodidae; genus Rhipicephalus; species Rhipicephalus annulatus. Next base: position 173,958 of record WOVY01009868.1, read on the forward strand.
GAGATTCTGAATTGTAAATATAACAGCTCTGGCTATAGTAATTTATTTCATCAATACATCTTGTATCAAACAAGTTTTTCTTTGAAACGTGAGTTTGGTAGTGGACTTCACTACTGTTATAAATAAATCTGCTTGTTTTTGTTTTACCTTTTTGTAATTTCAGTGTCCATGTCCTAGCTAACGTCGGAAGAATGTGACGAGCACCAAAGTTGTGTCGTGAGTTTGTTTAAAGTTGTGTTGTCGTTTTGTGTGGCATATAATAGCTTGTGTTAATCGGGAATCTTCGTTTATATTATTGCTTTTCTGCTGTCTGCACGTTCTCGTTATAAGTGGTTGTGGATGTTGCACTTTTTTATTGTGGCTGGCTGTCTGGGGAGACAGTTAAGAGGTCTGCTGGTTAAGGTTATATAAAGTGTATGTTATTAATGTTTTTATGTCACTCCCCGTTTTTGATTTGTGTGTATTTTCATGGCTTCGAATTTGCTGGGTTTGAGGTTTTCGGACTAATTACCGTGGGGATATCTATGATTTTGCGTTGTCTGATGTTTGTAGTGCTTAAAACTAAGTGCCGTTTAAAACGTAAGCTTTTGTCCGTGTCTTAGCTGTCCCTGCTTACGTATCACGCTCATATTTCCAACCATCATGATCAACAAACCCAATCTACCATTGTGATAAGTTTGGAAGTAATTTTCAGCTTCAGGACCACAGTGACATCGCTTAATCAGCTCTGCATCTCAAACACTTTTTATGTTTGCTGTGTGTTACTCCATTCTTTTGTGCAAAATTACTAAAGCTTGTCGCTTTGAATATGCTACGTTGCCACGCTGCTTCGATGCCATGGTGTTATTCTAGTACAATCTTGTGCATGAATTCTGCTAAGGCAGTCACATTTGTTAACTCATGTTGCATTTGCATCTCTGGTTTTCTGGTTCCTCCTGTTTGCATTTGAAGGAGTGTGGATACCAAAAGATTTTGGCGAAGATTTTAAAATCTTTCTGCTGAGAGATATAAAACCTGTGTGTGGTAGTGTAATTTAGTAATAACGGAACAGCAGTGTGACTGAATAGGGCCAAGGGGCTGACATTCAGTGCTATCTGCTATATTTCACTCGCACGCCGTCCGGCAAAATGCGCAGCCATGTCTCCCGACAGCCGGATTATGTCTGCATCGAGCGAATCTGATCGAGAGCACCTGTATGAATGGAGGTAGAAAACCATTTATATTTTGATCGATTGGTATCGAAGACTGAAATTTTTTCATACTACACATCACAGTCATCATGTTTGCCATACACATCTCCAATGTCTAATGTTTTTCAGTTCTTCTTTAAGGTTTTGGTTATGGTTTTTATGGTAAGCGTTCAGGAGACACGCTTCATTTCCAGATGCCTTGTTCAAGCAAGTTAGCTTCGAGTCGCTTCTTCTCTGTCCAAATGCGAAGCAGCATTCCTTGGAAGTAGGCAGAGTTCATGCTGTAGTATGCTTCTTATCATGCTGCCGTTCGATTTCAGTTTCCTTGGTACACACCTTGTCACAAACTGCTCTCTGCAGTGCTCTCAGATATGCCAGCAAGATCTTCATAACGTTATTGCAGGAACCTGCACTGGCTGGGGATTGGCCACATGAGAACTGGCACAATAACAATTGCTGGGGTTTTACATCCCGAAATCATGCCATTATTTTAAAAGACGCCACAATGGAGAGCTCCAGAAACTTTAGGCTTCCTGGGATTCTTTGACGTGAATCTAAACCTAAGCACAGGAGCCTCTATCGAAGTGCGGTCCTCAAATCCAGGATTTGACCCTGCAACCGTCAAATCACTACTCGGGCACCAGAACTGCTGAACCACCACAGAAGGCACCAGCATAGGCATGTACTCTATGCTTACATAAGCAGCAACCATACTGCATGCAACAGGCATGTAGTTACAAGTACAAGAATTGTATGTGCATTCTTCTGGCGGTAGCTTTACAAAGCATGGCCTTACTACGTTGCTCTGCTGTGCAGCAATACATGTTCCTTATCCATGGCATAAAAGAAGCACCGTGCTTTTGTGGCTAACAAAGCAGCAGGCTTTTATGTTTTCTTTGTTAATGGTTACTAATAGCCTGTTTCTGGTTTTGCTAATTTTTTTATGACAAGGGGACGTGTATAGGTTGTTGTATTTCTATGTTCTTATAAGGGCTGTTTCACGGTTTTATTTTTTAAATTTCTCCAGTTATTTCCCAAGTCCAAAAATATGCACAGTTTAAAAAAGTGCCAGACGAGCAGCTTTATTTAAGCACTTGTGACAATACTGCCGGTGACTGTTATTATAGGTTGTTGGTATATTTATTTCTATTTTCGAACCTCACAATTGGCTGGGCCGTTTTCTTACGAAGTGGGAACTGGCCTATTGCAAGGAAGGTTTATTGTTGATTGTTTTACTTGTTACTTTTTCAATTTATATTCTTTTGTTTTTAATTTTTCCTGTCTGGAAGTTCACTGGGAAAGTATATTTTTTGTTGTTGCTTTACATTAACTAGAAAGGTGTCTAGTTGGTAAGAAAGAAGTAAAAGTTATTTTTTTATTTACATTGTCTTTAGTTAATGTTACTTATGTAGCATATGATTGTGCATCTGTACATAGTTTGCGTTCTTTTAATTTGGCGTGTGTAATTGTTTGTATCAAGGCAGAAAAGGAAAAAGCAGTTAGAGGTGGTCGGATGCGCAGGTGCTTAAATAAGACTGCTTGTTGAGGCCAAAGCGTGTGCCTTCGTGTTTTTTTTCCCTTGCTTCATTGCTTCTGATCTTAAATGTTTATGAGAAGTATGATTCAATGCAGAATTATCTAGCCTGGATGCATCCACATAACCATAACAATCATGTCTTTAGCGTGACCTAACTACATGCCAGGCATATCTGCTTTGTGTGACACTATCTATGCCTGTCACAGCGCAGAAATTGCCGCACGTGATGTGTATGCATCGACGCTAGATGCCATCACATCGGTAATCGTTTGTATATGCTGTCCTGATTACCTACTGCTTTACAGCTTGCTACTAGCTGTGGTCATAGTGAGGCTAAATCAGAAGGCTTGAATGAGGAGTAAATGACTCCGAACCTCTGTGATACTACTAGCTTGGACTCAAATAACAGCCAATGTGCTTGTGGTCTGTTTAGTCCAGCAGTCTGCAGACTGAAGTGCTGGCATCAGACTTGTGTTGGCATGCATGTTTCATCTTTCAGAACTTCTCGCTCTCTCTCCCCATTTCGTATCCTCTTCCCCAGGTGCCGAGGAAGGTACTTCTTGCACTCCAACCTCTGCATCCTCCTCAAGCTCTTTCCTTATTTTGATCCTAACGTTCGTGGAAAATTTGTGGGCTTTCCGCAAAGTAATAAAAAAAATGTCAAACATAAGTGCGTCCTTTTTTTTCTTTTGCAATAGCAATTATATTCACTCGGCGCATTTTGGGGGGCAAAGCACCTTAGGGGTGAGGCTTCTCCGGTGGCCGAATATTATGATTACATTATACGAGACAATGCACAGGTAACAGCGTAATGTGAAACACACGAAAAGGTTGAACAATAAACATAAGTAAATCAGTTATGATTTCCTTATGTTTTTCAGTTCTGATTCATCCTTTTGCTAGTTGGTCAGTTCAACGTAGACAACGCGGACTTAAGACCCAGCTTAGCCCCCTCGTCATGGTTCACTTAAGAGAGATGTATGGATTTTTTGTCATCTGCGTTGCTGTAATTGAATACATATGAAGTACAAAGCAAAAAAAATATACCTTCAGATCATATTTTCTCTGTCGGGGGGTCTCGAAACTAGCGTCGGGCAGTCGCGAACTTAGGTCCAATAAGGGCTGGAGCAGTGAACAAAGTTTGAATGGGGCAGGGGGGCGTCAATAGCATGCTACTTGAAAACATTGGATGAATTCGAGCATAACTAATAGCTGGCCTAGTTGGAACGAATTCATCTTTTAGCCACTTGGCACGAAAGAAAGACGAAGGCAGGGGTACTTGCAGAGGAGCGCAATTAAACTGGTTTATTTTTGAAAATACACCTGCTTAAGTACCCAACGTTATCTGCGTGATCTAAAAAAAATGTGGCTGATCCTTTCAAGGAACCTGAACAACATGAAGGTGAAACATGTCTTCACAGAAGTAGTTGAGCGTTTTATGGTGCATTGTTTCGCCACAGAGGCGGAGGAATGAATGTTACAGCAACAAATTGCAAAGTCGCGCGAAGAACGACAAGCAGCTCACAACTTGCAGCGCGCACCTCAAGCAGAATGCACCCTACGTAATGAGCACACAAAAGACGTGTGCAGAATGGCAACTGTTACTCTACTCCTAAAGCGCCCTGCTCAAAGACGCACGAAACGAACGCTCAAGGGTACACGGGACGAGTGTAGGAGCAGCGTGCTACTTTCGTAGACGGGGCCGTGGCAGCGTGCGAAGTGACCTTGGTGCCCTCCCAAATCACGAGATAAGCGCGCGCGCCGGAGATACCATGCTCGGTGGATCGAAACGCAAAACGACGACCTTTAGAGCGCTATACCTTCAGATCATATTTTCTCTGTCGGGGGGTCTCGAAACTAGCGTCGGGCAGTCGCGAACTTAGGTCCAATAAGGGCTGGAGCAGTGAACAAAGTTTGAATGGGGCAGGGGGGCGTCAATAGCATGCTACCTGAAAACATTGGATGAATTCGAGCATAACTAATAGCTGGCCTAGTTGGAACGAATTCATCTTTTAGCCACTTGGCACGAAAGAAAGACGAAGGCAGGGGTACTTGCAGAGGAGCGCAATTAAACTGGTTTATTTTTGAAAATACACCTGCTTAAGTACCCAACGTTATCTGCGCGATCTAAAAAAAAATGTGGCTGATCCTTTCAAGGAACCTGAACAACATGAAGGTGAAACATGTCTTCACAGAAGTAGTTGAGCGTTTTATGGTGCATTGTTTCTCCACAGAGGCGGAGGAATGAATGTTACAGCAACAAATTGCAAAGTCGCGCGAAGAACGACAAGCAGCTCACAACTTGCAGCGCGCACCTCAAGCAGAATGCACCCTACGTAATGAGCACACAAAAGACGTGTGCAGAATGGCAACTGTTACTCTACTCCTAAAGCGCCCTGCTCAAAGACGCACGAAACGAACGCTCAAGGGTACACGGGACGAGTGTAGGAGCAGCGTGCTACTTTCGTAGACGGGGCCGTGGCAGCGTGCGAAGTGACCTTGGTGCCCTCCCAAATCACGAGATAAGCGCGCGCGCCGGAGATACCATGCTCGGTGGATCGAAACGCAAAACGACGACCTTTAGAGCGCGCCCTACGTGAACCAGTTGCGCCATTTCGCTACTGATGACGAAAACAAGCTTAAGAGACAGAGCTCCGAAGAGGACCGCCAAATGGTGCATGGTGTATTAAATCGTTTGCTGTTAAACGTACTAACAGCGTTTGCTCCATGGCCTATTGGTTAGCGTCGCGCGCTGCAGATAGGGAGGTGGCCGGTTGTATGCCCCAAGACGGAACTTTTCCATCGTTTTTTTTTGTTTCAAACCTGTTATATACTTATCAACGTCATATCCGTGACGGAAGCACGTCAGCGGAGCCGTGGTGGACGCCAGCATGAAATACTTTCGTGTTAAAAAAGGCTCGAAAAGACGTCAATAAAGTACTTGCAACTTCTCGTTCTGTAGAACGCGGCGCAAAGCCACTATGCCACGAAATGTCCAATGTAAAGTCCGCTAACGGCAAGCTATTTATACTCACCATTTGGCTATACTCAGAGCTCCGCAACTTCCAGCATGTTTTCGTCACCTGCAGCGTGATGGCTCGAAGGGTGCGCGTTCGGTAGAGTTACTTTATAAATGTATCATATACAGTAACTCTTGCGGGGCATGGTCTCTCCTGTGTGCGCGCATATCAGACTCTTGATTCCAGAGAGCACGAAGGTCACTTCGCTTGCTGCTGTGGCTGCGTTTACGAAAGGAGCACGCTGCTTACATACGATGAAGTAAGAACTGTGACATTTGTTTGCGCTCGTCCTGTGTGTACCTGTGCGTTGGTTACGTGCGTCTTTCTGTTAGAACAGCGCTTTGTAAATGTCGAGCTTTGACATTTGTTAGTCCGCGCTTGCCCCGTGTATGCTCATTTGGTGCGTGCTCCTGCTTGAGCAGCGCGCCGCGAGTTTCGAGCTGCTTGCCTTTCTTCGTGTGACATTGCAATTTGTTGTATCATTCATTCCTTCGGCGAAACAATGCAGAAAGCACACTCAACTGCCTCCGTGACAACTTTCACTTTCGTGTTATACGAACTCACTAACAGAGGAACCAGCCACGTCTTTAATATCATCCTGAACCCCTTGGCGAAAATTCTCAGCCGCATTCCGCACTTGGGAGAGGCACTTAACGCCGACGATATAACGGTTTTGACTACGCTCGGATGGTACTGCTCATACGGTTCGGCCTTGAATGTTCGCCACAAAGTGAGCACTCTTCACAATCGCTACACTGCCCTCATCACTATCACAATCCAAGCGCACCGCGTACCTATACTGCCCTCATCACTGTTTGCATAACACTTCAGTACAGTAGGCCCTACACTCCAAATTCTCGGCCTGTACAGGACACGGAGAAAAAAAAGCATTGCTCTGAAAGCACTAAGAGTATATCCATTATTTTAGAAGGGTTTCATGTTCCAGCGCAAGTCTAGACGAAGCACACAACTTTAAGGTGCTACGCAGCTTCATGAGGTTCTCTGCTTTTACATGCACAAATGCATGTACATGCATTTGTGCTTAGTAGTATTTTCTATATGCTTCTCCTTACTTGACCTTATCCTGTACGGATAAAGGTAAGATCAACGCTCTAATCCGCATGACTACCAAAGCAGCCCTTAACGCCCCCCCCCCAAAAAAAAAACAACAACAAAAAAATACTACTACGGGTAGGTTTCTAAAACTGGGAACGCACAACACAATACGAGAACTGACAGGTGCACATAGATAAGACACGCGCGCCGCACTTTGTCATCAAACCTCTCCCCACGAATGTTCACCCAGAATAATATCACTTTCGTCGCGTAGCGCGAGCAGCAACTCTCCACGAGTAGTATGGCACTTTAGATGATATGCGCTGGGTAGATTCTGCGCGAGATCCAGACCGTGCAGTAGCTGTAGCTTATAATCCTGCAGCCACCCACTTCTTCGACCCCCAACCCAACCCTGTACTCCGGAGGAAGGAGAGGAAGCTGCTGTAGCTTAGCGATCGCAAAAAACCAACACCACTTATACGTACTTAGAAATTAAAAAGCAGCCCCTCCTAAATTTTACAGCTCTCTCTCGACGCTTTCCAGAAAATTTTTCTAGATCCAGTGCACGCACCCTTTGCCTTTACGTACGTGTCATCACGTGATCCTACATGTCTGTTCTGTAAAAAAAAATCAAAAGTTCTAGGAGAGATTTCACTGTTATCTCACACGTGATGCGGAAGGTAGCTTATTCGTTCTCCTTTGCAATGTAATCATTAACACAGCGAATAGAGAATCGTTGCGGCAAGGAATAATATGGCCTTAATGTTTATACTGAACCAACAGTGGCAACCACTAATACTATCTGGTGCCAGGGGCGGGTTCAGCGACTCGTTTTAGGCGGGAGGGGAGGGGGGGGGGCGAAGGAGCTGTCGCTTCAGACAACGCCGAAAGGAGGGGTGCCCTGACCATTTTGTTTTTTTTTTAGTACGAAAACACCGTCATGGCATAAAAAAATTCGGCAGATCCCACGCACCTGGGAATCAATGCTATGCGAAGCATGTGGAGGTAAGGTTGCAATTTTTTTATTGAGCTACACCTCATGAAATTACGCTTAATATAGGTACAAATGATGCACGCACAGACATAAATTGAAGAGTTGCAGATGGTTACATAACCAGTTGTTTGCACTTGCGTGACGCCACCTGAAACATGCGTATTAGAAACACCAGAAGCGAATATGAAGCACTGATGCTCGCGAGGGTGGTGGCCCCGAACACTTCTACATAAATCAACTTCAGCGCATATGGCAACTAACCACAATTGACGTTAACCCGACGTGACGGCTCTATCAAAGGAGCACATATGTAATGTTCATAAAATTCAGTATAGGCAGCACTGCAACCACTATTGACGTTTTACGAAGACTGACGTCTATTTGAAAAGTAGTTCCGAGACCTGGCGTAGCTCTGTGGTAAAATGCTTCATTGCCACGCAGAATGCTTGAGTTCGATTCTAGCTGGGACCATGACATTTATTCTTGGCATTCGTCGGCTCGACGCTACTGATATCGGGTATTTCTTGACGCTCACACGTTAAAATTGTCCATGTGTGTTCTCGTCGTTCCTGGGCACATACTTAGTGTCAATTACCCGTGGCACATGTCCGCATACCAGCGGCACATACCCACCCCTGGGTTTGTGCCACTGTCTGGCGGGAAGTGTTTGACGACGTACGCGACGGGATTGTGATATTATTCATGTCCTGACCAGCGCATCATATCCGTCAAACCATCTTACCCTCCCATGCTAATTTTGGTTCACGTCACATTAAGGGGGTGACCACGAGAGCGCCCAAACGTAAGCGGCTAGATAGATAGATAGATAGATAGATAGATAGATAGATAGATAGATAGATAGATAGATAGATAGATAGATAGATAGATAGATACGATCAAAGTCGCGAAAGTTCGCTAAGAAATGCTTCGCATTTAATACTGTTAATGTATGCTCTACATGTTAATGTATGCTCAATTGTTCTAATCGGTGATAGAAAGGAGATGATAAGCACTAAAGAGAGAGGGGGGAGCTGACACAGGCTTGGGGAGGGGCAGTCGCCCCTACCGTACACCCTCTCTAAATCCGCCACTGTCGGACGCCCAAAAATTAACAAGGCACTCATGTTTGTCCAAAACGAACGGATCTTTTACTACCAAGGAACTTAACATTTTCTGCAGTAATCCCAATACAAGAACCTGGAAGACCCTCTCCCGACACAATTGGCTTAAAAGGAATGCCTTCCTTGTGGGTTTTAGCAGTGAAAAAATATGTTGAATTTTGAGCCGTATGAGTTTTTTCTTCTTCTAACACGAGCTTATCTTGGTTGCTCTTTTTTAGTAGATCTACCACCTTGTTTTTTTTTACGTTTTGAACATCTGCATCACGTTTCTTCAATCACTTGCTCACTGTCTGGAACGCTTCATCTAAATAACAATTTCGTAAAACCAGAAGAAAGCCTTCTTTGTCTGCTTGCACAACACGAAGTTTTTCATCGACCAAATACTTAATTGGCAGCCTTGTCTACATTAGTCTTAAATGTACCGCTCACTTCAGCCTTGACCACTGCGTCCGCACACTTCACCACACACAGTTCCTTCTTTTTTTCTCAAATATGCACCTGGCAATGCCTCTTGTGAGCGCTAACTTTTCGATGGCGTTTAGCCTTGGTTTCACACATAACTATGGTCCCAACTTGAGAACTTCTTGATGTCGCTTATCCACCGTTGAATCTCCTAGAATTAGAAGGCTTCCTTCGGGCACCTCTGTCTTCTTCGGTGGGTTTCGACACATGTTCCACAAAGCCTCAGTCACCAAATTCTGCACCACTCACGAAAGTACTTGACATTTAGAAGACATTGGGATCCAGACGAACTGGACAATCATCAAAATCTTCAACTAGTCTCCGGCTCTCAGATCGCAAAATCTTAATCACTCTTCTTACATTCGACACTTGTAAAAATTGGCATAGTCGTGTCTTCTTTCCGTGCAGCGCTGAAAAAAAAAAAGAAAAAGAAAACGCGTGCACATACTGCTTGCTTTACTTGTAGCTTAATATAAATTCATTAAAAAGCATAGTGTGATGCTCACAAAAAAAGTACTCCACGCTTTCTTGGTGAATACCCCAGAGTGCGGGCGCCATATTTTCAAAGAAATAAAGGAAGGAAGAAATAAAGGAAAACTACAGACAAAACAAGTCGAAATTAAAGTGACGTGCGGACGACTTGACCCCCAAGAAATTTGTGACGTCACAATGGTATCATTACGTGATTATTATTTGGAATCTTTTCTTTATGTCGCCGCCGCCGCTTGCTTTTCGTATACGATGAGGCATCTAAAATATTTGCCTTCAGAAAAAGGATAAATTATCTTTGAGAAAGGCAGGCTACCACACTCATTGGAAACCTTACCGTGGCAGCAGTCGAATGAGGAAGCTTATACGAGACGCCACTCACAAATTACGATGTCCTACTATTACCATCACTTTGTGTCTTTTCTTCATTGCTAATGTCTGACAGTGGGTGTAGGCCACAAGATTGTGGGTGGCCTGTCGACTCTGGCACATACCCAGTCTGGGGGATTGGCCAAGAAAGCTTGTTGGAACCTATATGAATGATAACTACATGAAGATAGATATGTGGGGTATAACGTCCCAAAACCACCGTATAATTATGGTTGTTTACAAACCTATTACTACAAATGTACAGACAAAAGGAAAAAAATAATACAGGACAAGAAAGCGAGAAAAAATAATAATATAAGGAACTAACGAAGGTGTGAAATTTTGAGCTGACGAGACACCTGAGTTTACCTGACCCGAATAAATTCTTGCATTTATTCTTACATTCTTTCGCAATATCAATTACATTACTATTTTTCGAGTATATATCAAAGTTTATCTACTTCTACCTCTACTACATCCGAACGCTGAAGATGATGATCACCTCAGCGCCATCTATCGTCACCAGTACCGTCGCCATCAAGAAGGTCTAGTGAACAGTGTGACCCGACATCTCCATCGAAACGCGCCGCTTTCCCGGAAGTCGCGTTCCTGTGCTTCGTACCGAGATGGCCCAGCTTCCTGACATCCCGCTGAGCCCAAACCAGACAATCAACGAAGTGTTGAGCGACTTTCTGCACGGGAACAGGTCGCTGTCAGAGATCGAGGTCAACAGCGACTACGTCATCACCTGGAACGGCCTATTCAACGTCGTCGAAGTGGTATGGCACTGAGGCGCGCAGCTTTACGAGTGGCTGTGTGCGTCAGTGTTTGCTGATAAACCGCTGAACAGGGCGTGTCAACGAAAGCTATGGCAGTGTTTCGAAAATAGGACTTGTCTTTGTAGGGGAAGCTACTACGCATATTTTCAGGCTGACAAAGACAAATCCTGTTGAAACTATGGCTAGACATTCCCTGTTCAGCATTATCTTATGTCTATGTGATGATTATAGCGAGCACAGAACAAAGACATGAAGACGAACTTCCTTTCGTTCGTCTTTTCTGTGCGCGCCTAAATCATCCCATGAAGAATTACTACCGAATCGGCCAGTTTTCAGTAACTTTAATATTTCGTATCACATCCGGCCTTCATAGTTTATAAAATTTCTATCGTGTTATCAATGTGGGAACCTTAATTAAGCACCTGAATAGAAGTTGGGCTTGTAAAAAGTAATTCAGCAAGTGCCTGGTATTGTGAGAATTGACTTCATGTGAAGCAGTGAGCGGGCAGGAGTTTGTGCCACACTATTGATTTTTTTTTTCCTTAAGCCAAGTGTTACGAGGTAGATCGACGTCGTAGTTGCCGTGGGTGACTTCATAGCGCCAGACAGGCTATATGATGGCTCTGTGTGATGACGAAAATTTCTGATTCGCTCTATGATCTATTTCCTTGGTACTTTTGATCTATATTTGGGTGCACGTTAAGAAACCCCAGGTGGTAAAAATTTCCGGAGCCCTCCACTACGGCGTCCCTCATAGTCATATGGTGATTTTGGGACGTTAAACCCCACATATCAATCAATAATTACTTTTGATCTATTCCGGTGCTTTTCGTAGCCATTTTTATTGTTTGCAGATGAATTAGTAATCCTAAAGATTAACCATTATTTACGAGCTACGGTATTATATCGTGATGGCCGATATACGCATCTGCCTTCGACCCGCCACTGAGTTAGAGCGCATTGAAGTCTCATTGCGTGGAGCTACCGCGGAAGCACCGAGCGACCAAGTTGCGCGCATGTAGGTAAACGCATGGCTAACACGCTGCTGACACCACCCGCCGTCCTTGATGACGCTGAACACCATTTTCTAATGCTGAAACGCAACACGTGTTCGCGTATGAGCTTCGCAAGAGAGAGAGAGAGATCGACAAGAAAGGCTGTTCATTGTCAACCAGATCTCGCTGACTTGAAGTTTGGCTACCATTGCGCTAATTTTACAACGCTGTGTTTGAAGAGTGACCAGTGTCTGAAGAGTGACAAGCAGCGTCTGAACCATGGAATCGGAATCCCCTTTATTCGGAAGGATACGGAAAATGACCATATTTGGCTCACGAAGGTCGACACATAATCTGACAATAGGAGAAACCCAATCTGAAGCGTCAACCCTTTCTAGGATGTTGAGGTTCGGGAGCTTGTGAAACTCGGCGGATACTGGTGTTAGAAGAGAAAAAGGAAAGACGTCCAAGCTTCGACGATACCGGCTCCACCTCTGGGTGCTTCTTGAATTCGTGAACAAATCCGTAAGCAAGGCCAAGCTCAGAATTGAAAAGCACAGAGAAGTCGCGTTCTAGATCTGGTGGAAGGCGTCCATAATTGTACAGTGTGATCATCTTCGTACCAACTTCAGAGTACGCCGCATTTTCAACTACACTGCTCGACGTCTGGAGGCACTGCAATGCCACACGTTCAGTACTTACTTCAAGTGCCCTTATGACGTCAAGGTCAATCAAGAAGTGCCTCGTAGAAACACCTAGAACAGGAGCTGCGCACTCCGGCCTTTGAAGTATAACGTCGGCCCAGAAACAGACACGCACAGACACTGCACGCTTTGAATGATCAAGCAATGAAACGCGTGGAGTCGGTAAAAGTGAAAAGCCGGCAAACATTTAGCGAAGACTTTCTCGGAAAGGATTGAGACAAATCAAGCTGAGTCCGCTAATAGAGTCAATCGGACATAAAAAAAAATTGCACAGGAATGATGGCATCTTCAGTCATTATTCACTTGTCGCATATATAACTTTACTTAATAATACGCGTTAGCTCTTTTACACATCATTAAGCACCATATGCGTTATTCGATGGTCGAAGGTTCGGTCTTTGCCGGCGGCAACTTACCTTTTCATTTGTTTTTCTTTCTTCGCATTTACATAATAAATAACGCTCACTATACCTTACCTGGCTTTCTTGTCTGCTAGTTCTAAGTGAGTGCACGGTTCGTCACTATAGATGGTTTCAAGGCTACAAGCGTTATAGCGCCCCCCCCCCCCCAAAAAAAAAAAAAACTTTCGGTGACCTCATTTACCAGCGCCTAACTTCGAAACCTAAAGCACGTTCTCAAATTTTTTTCAAGGGTAAAGAAAGTCTCTCTCCAGTTTTTCTGTTAAAGGAACGTGTGTAAAGCTAAAAAAATCTCTTGTTATTTCTACGTAGCTCAAAAGAACACTTATTTGAATATATTTCGCGAAATAGGAAAAGGAAAGAGTAGAAAATCAGTGGGCCATTTCTAAAGCTCTTCTTGCCCACCGATGCTATTAAGGCACATCGGTGGAGAAACAGGATGTCGTCAAGGGTCTGTACCAGGAAGGGTGGAAGTGATGGTGAGGACATGTGGTGAGGAGGAGGTGAAGACGTGCGGCGAGAGTAAAGACCTGCTCAGCTATATGTAAAGAGGTGGGGAAGCAAAGCAAGTGTGATGACGAGGAAAAGGAGGGGAGAGCACGCCTGCGCATTGCAAATGGGTGTTCACTCGGCTGCTTGGGACGCCCGACATGCTGCGCTGTGTGAACGTCACAGTCGCCGAAGGGCAGGCGCACCACCACTTCGCACTTACGACAACTTTCACGTTCAGTGCAGCTGCATCATTAGGTAACCCCTTGAACAGCCTAAATATCGTCGAACCACCAATTCACTGCTGTGTTGAAAGCAGCGCGAAAACGAGATGAAAGTTAAGGAACACAATTGATTTCCACCTAAAGTTTGATAAGCATGCATTGCTACTATTTCGTCCAAAATTTCTTTTGGAATTCGAGTTCTGATTAAAACCCACACTTACTTTCCTTTGCACATTCTTCGCTCACTATACTTCGCCTTCATTCATATTCACCTGACATACTGTTGTTCTTCCTAGGGAAACGCCTGTAGGACTCATCTTGTCCCAGATTACTCATTTACAGAGTAAAGCTTTGAGGATTATAACCTTTAGTCAATGGAATGACTCCGCTACGTCTATCCACAGTAATTTCGGCATTCTCCCTGCCCATCGTTCCATATGTCTGAAATTATGTATGGTCATATTTCACGCGCGTCAGCATGATATTGAAATAAACAGTATTTCATCCCGTTATCTTATAAATTTAAATTCGACCAGATTTTCCTTACAACATAGTTTACTCTTGCCGGTAGTGCACTCAAACAATGGCAAACAGACAGCGTTGTTTTCTGGTATTTACCACTGGAATTCACTACCTACGTCCATTAAAATGTGCCACAATATAGCATCATATAGAGCACAATTAAAGAAACATTTACTTCATCATCTTTGCTAACATTTCATGGTACCATTTTTCACGTTTTCTTAACTCATATTTGTTTTTCTTTGTTTCATTTTCATTTGTCTTTTTCATTTTTTTAGCAACTGTGTTTTCGCAATTACGCCTTGTTAACTTAGAATTCGCGTCGATTTGTCTCAGAGTGTACTAATGTATAGGTTTCTGTACGATTGTTGCATTTCATGCTTTTGAATTAGCTTTGATTTTTCTTGTGTTTTTTTCGCTTTCCATGTTTCGAATAGGCTTTTCTTTTGCTCGACATTTGCCTGCCCTGTATTCAATTCAGCACATTATCGCTAGGAGGTTCCCCCTGACAGTGTTTACTTCGGGACCTCCTTCTGTAATACTTATGAGCCATGTCACTTGTATTTTCATAATGTCACAACAAACTTCAACTTCAACTTCAAACAACACAAGCGCTGACGACCACTGACATACCAACTGTACCTTTAAGGCACCCATCTGCAATTAACTTGCAGTTGATAGAGCACGCTCTGCCTGCTTAGGCTTCACGAGCGTTTTGTTCGAAGCATCCAACTTTCGACATAATTGAACTCGTCCGTATGTAGTGCCATATCTTGTAAGACGGACGCTGTGTTGTGCTGACTTCTGGCCGCAGGTGCTGGCCACCTCGGTGTTCCTCGTGGTGCACGTGCTCGCGGGCGGCGACTCGACGCTTCGCTGCATGGCGACCGTGGCGTTCGCCATGGCCGTGCAGGGCGTCCACTTCTTGCTGTGCGGCCTCTTCTCGCCAGTCGTCACCACCAGCATAGCCAGCTCTTTCTACGTGAGCGAAGCTCCCCTATGACCGTATGCCTGCTAGGGGTTCCTCACCGGGGGAAGGGGGGTTCCTTGCGTCCGCCGCAGTGGAACAGTGGTTATGGTCAGAGCCGTACCCAGGAGTTTATTTTTATCGGGGGTGTTCACGAGTAGAGCTGTTAATTTGGGCAACCGGTGGTCGATGTGAAAGCGTGTAAATATTTTAGTGTCGCCCGCGAAGTTTAAGCGTGAAAAAATTTCGGGGGGTGTTAGAACTACACCATGGTGTAGTTCTAACACCCCCCGAAATTTTTTCCAACTACCCCCTAGTTATGGTTGTGGTTATGTTGCTCGGCTGGTTGAGGGTTCGATGCCGGCAACGGCGGTCGCATTAACGATGAACGCGAAATGGTAGATGCCCGTGTAGTGTACGATGTCAGAACAAGGTGAAAAACACTGGATGGTCGAAATTTCCGGAGTCCTCCAATACGGCGTCTCTCATAATCATATCGCGGTTTTGGGACGTGAAACCTCAGATGTTATTAGGTTTTGCCACAGCTCTCTCCCTTATTTCTTAATATTTTCATTGCAAATATTTTTATTAACATTCTTTCCGCTTTTCTTGGAATCACTATCTGCTAGTTCTCATCGATATTGGTTTTAGACAAGAAACTTGAGCGCCTTGGTAAATTTCGTCGGGAATCTGCTCAACCGAGAATGCTGTTTTAGGCAGTAAAGAGAAAACCTTTAACTAATAGTATGCAAAATACGGTCCGGCGGCGAGCACTAGGATGTAAAGAATTTTCGTGGCACAAACTCGTTTATGGTGGATCGTGACAATCACATGAACGCCGACAAGCATATACCCTCGGGGGCCTCACCCCTGATATTAGTGATTTCGGATTTCAATTTGCAGACCACATAGGAAGAATAATTCATTCATCTTGGAATAATTCTGTCTGAGGAATCGGTATTCTCACATCGGTTGGCAGCAGCGGCTTTGGAAACGGGTTTCTGTCGTTGAAACCCACGCATTTCACTACGACAGTTAGTTTTAATTCAACCGAAACTTTGCACTGTTCATATTTGCCACACCTGCTGCAGCCAATCAGGTGTGTTTTTATGAACCATGGTCACGAATGCACAACAGTCGTGTGCGAGGTTTACGCACTTTGGAGAGAGGTTGTATATAGAAATGCGCAAAGCCTTGATATGTATGAAACTACCTGTACGAAAAGAATGATACAAGATCAGGAAACGTTAGCTTCGGACAACAAAGCTTTGGGAAAAGAAAACGACGTCCTAGTAAGAAGGGTTGCTGATTCGGAGCAATATTCTCGTATTAAAAACATTGAGATCAAGAGTATATACCTTGTCTGCAACGGCGGGACTGCAAAGCCATATTGCGAAATGTCGGAGACAAGATAGGGTGTCCAGTGACCTCTATACAGACATTGACGTCATTCACCGTGTACCCACCAAGAACGACAAAAACATAGCCCAATTTTGCGTGAAAACGAAGAAGGCTGACTACATCAGCAAATCTAGGTAAACTACGACAGACCTTGATCTCCCACAAACCCCAACCGTTTTAACCTATATCAATGAACACTTGACGCCCGACAACAAGCGCCATCTTGCGTGGGCCTTAGCTGCGAAGAAATAACTAAAAATCACAGCATATCTACGGGGTGAATGTGATGAGTGGGGCAACGCGCTGGAGGGTTTCATCGCTAAAATGTGAACCATCCGCGAATATCGCTCATTACATCATGAAAGACGTGACGAACACTGTATATATTTCCAGAAGAAATTTTATTTTTGGTAAGTGGTAGCGATACGTCGCTTCCGTTCCCCTTCATTATAACGGCTTTATGGTCGGTGAAAGGATGGATCGGTGATAGGGGTAGCGGGATGTTTGCGAGGACGAAGTAGTGCGCAGTTTGCAAAGGAGGAACTATAGGCAGTCACGTAGAAACGTAGGATGGACATAGTGGGAAAATCTATGCATGGTTCTTTGACGCGCACCTGGATAAATGTACATGAACGGCCATCTTGCATTTCATATTGGCTACTTCGCAACAGTATTGGCTTTATGGTCGCTGAAGTGGTGGATCGGTGATGGGGTGTAGAGGGATGTTTTCAAGGACGAAGTATTAGGCAGTTTGCAAAGGAACTATAGGTTGAGCACTTTATAAAACTACAAAACTACAAGTGGGTACATACACCATCGGAGGAAGGACAGTCCCACACCCTAAGGAGCTTCACCCCTAAAATCGAAATTCCTTTGGACTGATGGTTGCCGAATTAAGGTGAGATAAACAGAGGACAGCCAGGTGTGTGTCATTAGAAGCACAAGAGACCTGTCCGAAATTAGCTGATGGGGTCTAACCAAGTCTGACTTGGCTTCATAATGGATTACGTGTCTTCCAGAAGAAAACGATTAGTGTAAGCTAAAAAGCCTGAATTGACGTTTTTTTATTAAAATGTTCTTTCACTGCCAAATAAAATAGACGATTTCAGCTTGCTGCTTAACACTTTCGGAATACCGTCTTCAGTAATAATATTGACTGAAACTTGATTAACGCCCACATCAGACATGCTTCAGCTTTTTGGCTATCAATTGTTCTTTTTCTTCAATACGATATCTTGGCTCAGCTCGCGGATGGATTCACGGATATAACTTCTGATTATTAGGTGTTAACTATGCAGAGCCGTACCAACATGTTCTCCGTCATGTACAGACCACCATCTGGAGATGCAACCCGATTTCTTGTGTTTCTTGAAGAGCTTTTCAGTTATTTATTAAAAGAGATAATCAACTAGGTCTTAGGTGGTAGCGTCAATATAAACATGCTTTCATCGTGTCTGCTACAAAGAGACTTCCATTCACGCACAATAACTTATGGTTTTTCAAACGCGATATCTTCTCTAACACGCGTGACTATTGATGGCGCATTCCTTCTAGATGTATTCATCTCAAACATTAACATCGACTTGTTAGAGGCCGACGTCGTGTACACTGACATTAGTTACCACCTAGGTATTATATTCCTAATAAACTGTATCCACGCTATGGCTAGTAAAACTAAAAAAAAGTTCTTATTCAATCTACCACGTCATTGCCAAAGAGGCATGACGTAGAGTTTACCAAGCGAAACATAGTGACTTTGCATACACTGCTTTTATTAGCACTTTCAAAATTTTTCACCATAAAAATTTCCCAAAGAAAAAAATTGACACGGGCATCCAAGGCACAAAAACCTTGGCTAATGCCTAAGCTTCTTGATATGGTTAAATGCAAACGTGCCCTCTATATGCCCAATTAGTGAAATCAAGAGATCCAGCCCCACTAAGCGAATTCGAGAAATATCGGAATAGTTTGACAAATCAGCTTAGGGCTGCAAAGGGTGCTTATTTCATAGCAACGTTCAGTGACTCGGTCATATAAAGAAGTGATAAAGTCTGGTTCAACTAAACGCTTTTTAAAGCCTACTTCACTTTCAGTTATTTCAAATGCTTTGATTTTGAATGGGCAACAACTTTCAGGATATGTGACACTGATTGCTTTTAATGCGATATTTTCATTTTAACTTCGGTTAAATGTTGTTGATGGCCTTAACAGCTATGTTCAGTTCTTGCCTGCAAACGCGTTCAGTGACACCCTATTTCTTGTCCCAAGTACCCCAGTAGAAGCTGTTTATTGCTTCAGTAATATTGGTAACAACTGCTCCTTGGACCTTGGACGCTGTTGGTATCCAAATTCACCCCGTAAAATGTGTGCTTCTTAATTTATGCCCTGTTCTTAACCATATTTATAATTTAATAATACCAACAGGTGTATTTACAAACAAACGCAGATCTCACGCGTTGTTCCAGTCTACAAGCACGGTGATAAAGGGAAAGTAAACGATTATCGGCCTATTTCAATATACTCATTGTTTCCAAAAGTCGTCGCAAAATAATGAATATGATATTATAAATTTTTGATCACCACAATTTGTTTCACGATTTTCAACATTAGTTCAGGAAGCACCACTCTATTGAAAAAGCCCCCTTGACTCATAAAAAACACTTATAGGTGCATTTAGTCATTAAGACATTGCATTAGCCATATACGTCCATTTTTCAAAGGCATTTGACCGGATTGATCATTCCATTCTTCTCAGCAAATTAGAAAAAATCTGTGGTGTGCGTGGGACTGCACATGCTCTTCTAAAATCTTATCTTTCAGACAAGATACAATTCGTAGATGCCAACAATGAAATAACTGCAAGCATGCTGGTCGTTGTGTTGTGTCACAAGGAAGTATTTAGGGCCCCTTTTATTTTTAATTAACATAAATGACATTGAACACTGCACAGATAACGCGACATTTGTATCTCACGCCGACGACACGATAGTTTTTATTACAGGGAGCTTGGAAACGGAGATAAAAGTAATGACTAATAAAACACTGTCTGTCATAGATTTTGGGCTTAGGCGAATTTATTAAAACTAAACCCTTCGAAAACAGAAGTTATTTTGTATACGCATAAAGAAAAAAACATTGACAATTAAGATAAATTTATTTCTGGGCTCTCAGCAGATAGATATCGTTGATTGCATTAGTATCCTTGGAGTATACTTTTCACGGCACTTTACGTGGAATGTACATGTTGGTAGTCAACACTCTCAGATGTCATCGGTCAATGGGTGCCCTTGCACGCATGTGATATATTTTTCCTTCGAAGGTAAAAATTATAATATAAAATGGCCTGCTATTATCTTTGTTACAGTACGGTAGCAAAGTGTGGTGCACTACCGGAGAGGCGAATTTGCGCATGCTGTACTTACTACAAGAAAGAGCCAAATGACACACTGCTTCTGTATACTGTCTGTCCTCTACAAAGCTTCTTTTTCCAAAATAGGATAATCTTCCCGTTTTCTCTTTGTACAATTACAGGCTGATCTATTATAAAGGGTTTGTTAAGCATGGGACCAATAACACAATTATTATTGCTAAAATTAACGTAAGCCCAAGTGTTTGACTCACCAGGCACAAAGAAGTTGGGACTGTACCCGACAGATTTCGTCACCGATCATCTGCAGCAGTCGCACCTCACTTCGGCTCCACCAATTTTTAGCCTTCGCGCCGTTTTTTTTGCGACCCTATCTAGATAATTCCTCCACAGGTGGCTGAAGCACATTCTCTGGATTATTTCGTACCAGCTTTATTGCGAAGCTCGCCCGGGTGGCCAGGGAAAGCTTTCGAAGGTGCTGGACCACGCCGCACACTGAGATCGGCCTGTCAGCTTTAGATCAAGTACGGCCGCCCGCACGCCAGCTCATCGACGACGGGTGACCGCTCGGCCGCCCATCACCCGTCTCCTAGCTGTCTACCGCTGTGGAGTACACTATCGAAGGACAGGAAGCTACCCCCGAAGAATTATCGGACGAATCTTGGCAGTCGTTAGGCCTCCGCGCCCAAGAGCAATGCCGAGCAGCCCTGCGCCTTGCCGCCGCCGCCACATTAAGCCAGCCACTACGCCAACTTTCCAGCCGTCATCATCGCCCCCTTCGAAGCGAGCAGGTATACCTCGCCTGCACAGCCCCGTCACCACACTCCGCTGCCTCGCCTCTCGGCTGACATGATTCGCGTCGTTGCTGCACAAAAAGCCCTGTAGAACTTACGCTCCAGCCTTGGGACTTGTACACCGCCTTGCTGCAAACAACATGCCTGCAATATCTCCCGCCCGCATCTCGCGACGCGGTGCGGATCCACCCGGTCAACAGCACTTTTACGCTCAGCGTCGCAGACTTGGTTCGTGCTCAAGCCTCCGCATCACCCCCCTCACAGTGTCCGGGAACACTTTCATCGTCCACCTCTACGCCCCCCCCCCCCCCCCGCAAGACAATGCCCTCAGGGGCATACTTCACCACGCCTTCGATGACTTCACCGACCAAGCCATCCTTGACGACCTCCAAGCAAGCAATCCTACCCTTTCTGTCGTGGGAGGCCGCCGCATGGCCAAGTCCCCTCACATCTTGGTTACCCTTATGGACCCGAAATAAACCCGGTGGATTTTGTACCACGGTGTTCAACTTCGCCTCGTTCCGTCTCGCCATAAGGTGGAAGCCTGCTGGAATTGCCGCTCGACCGGCCACCGGACCGATGTTTGCCCCAAACTTTGGCACCAGCTGTGTCATCGCTGTGGTGGTGCTCACCCCCCATCGCCCGAAGGATTGCCACTAACCTGTATCCCTCGCTGCATCGTCTGCAACGGGAATCACTACACGCACAGTTCTAACTGTAAACACCGCTGCGTGCAGTGCCCTCAGCGCCCGAAGGCCCCGGCACTTGACACTCACTACTCGGCAAGACAATCTGCTGCACCCCCACAGCCACGCACTCGTCCCAGCAAGCGGCATTATTTCCACCCCTGAAGTCGGTCCCTGCTTTTTCGCTCCTCGTACAAGCGGTGCCTAAGCCCACCTCTCATCCCACGCATTTGACATCGGCCCCCGGCTCACCCTTGGAGCCACAGGTCGTTGCACTGCAGCAAGCAAACGCCTAACTCCATCAGCAGGTCACTGCACAAAACGCCCAAAATGTGGCTGAGAAATAACTAATTGATTCCTTCCAAGTGCAACTGCACGCACTTGAAGAGAAGCTGGAATCAGCGATCACAATGCCGTCCTCTCTTGCCACCGCCATCGATTCGTCCTCCGACATGGACGTGCAGACCCCTGAAGGATGCACTAGCAAGTTACGCAGACCGAACGTCCCTTTTACATCTCTCCACCTCTCCAAAGAGATGCAGATAGCTATCATGACAGCCCTGGTGGTACTTGAAAAACGGTTGGAAAGCCGCTTTACCTCCGTCCACCAACTTCTCACTGCACAACGCAAAGCTCTCAATTCTCTGCGCACAGACTTTGCCGCCTATCCCCCCCGCCATGTCTTTCGAATCTCTTCAATCAAGAGTTGACACCCTGCCAACTACCGTGCTCGAAAACATCCAAGCCAAGCCAACACTCTATGTACGCACCACCTATAGTTTCACAGCCCGATTCTCGCCGTCATAAGCCTAGGGAATGTCATCCGCTCTCAAAAATGGCTGACCCATCCGTCGTCACCATTTGGCATTAGAACTGCCCTGGTTTTCGTCACAAGCGTAACCACCTCTTTCTCCACCTTCTACAAATGGACCCCTCAGCCTCTCCAGATATCATCGCACTACAGGAAACTCACGCCAACGTTTCCCTCTCCGGTTACGTTGCCCACAACCAAGTAGCTCATGATCTTATGCCCCACCCCGTCAAGGCCATCTTCACCCTGTGGACGCTCGTTGTCAATCGAGCCGATCCGACCTTCCCTGCACTCCACCACGTTCTTCTCAAGGTACTACCTGAGCGACGTGAGCAGCCCGCACTTTTCATTCTCAATGTGTACAACACCCCTCGTGCCACTAAGAAGCATCGCTCATTGCCCTGATTCGTGCCGCTGCAGCGAGAGCAGCCAAATTACCCCTTCTTATTCTCGGCGACTTCAACGTTAGGCATCCGGACTGGGGTTACCTTAAGACCAATGGTCCCGGAAGGAGGCTGTGGCAGCTCGCTCATGACCTCAACTTTTCCCTGCTCACCGATCGCACACAGCCAACTCGCATCGGCAACAGTGCCGCGACACAACCCTGGACGTGAGCTTCTGCCGTAACGTGCACAACGCGCGCTGGTCCAACACGCATCATTCCCTAGGCAGTGACCTTTGAGTTCTCACAATTTAAGTGAACACGTTCCTCTGCAAGCCACGCCCACACACAACCCGCCACACAGATTGGGACGCGTTCCGAGAACACCGGTTGCACTCTACTGCCCTCAACATCGAGGACCTTTCAACATAAACCGATCAGCTGCTAGCGGGTTTCGACGCAGTCCCCGCCTAAATCACTACCACAAAGGACCATCCCGCAATCGACTCCAGCAATGGACTCCCGCCTTGCCCACCTGTGGGCCGCAAGACGTGAACGAGTGCAAGACGTGATCGATAGGCACGTCCTGGCAGCCTAGTTGGCTTAGCCTTCCACATCCCTCACTCTTTCGATGAATAAAAGAGTTCACTCACTCACTGGACTGTACCGACCCGGAGAACTGTTCGACGAATAAACTTCTTAACTCGCGAAGATTTGGTTCTTAGTTTAAACAAAACTGTCACTTAAAACACTGATACAACTTCGTGAGTATACATTTCAACTATTATCTTCCTATTTTCAGCGCTTAGTTTCATAAACATTGTGTTACTTTATGCGATGTTATACGTGTAAGTTCATTAGCTTTTTTATACATGATTGTCTGTCATTACTGCTGCTTTGCCGACTTGTAACGGGGCCGGAACCTCGTCAAGCTCTTGAGCTTTTAGTCCTGTACTCCTCCCATCAAAAGAAAATGAATTGATTGATTCTTTACGCCTACGTGCTGTGCAAAGTACAAACCCATGGATGAAAAGACTAATCTTTCACGAACATTCTTCAACCTAAATAAAAAATTGGCAGATCCCAAGTACAGTGGGAATCGATGATATGTGAAGCACAAATGAGAAATGTTGATGAGTCACTTTAAAATCAACACAATGTTACGAGGTGGAAGTAAATGATGCTGTAAATGACTTCCGTGTCATGATTATCCATTGACGTCACGTAGCACCGAATTCGGTATATATTGAGCTAGCAAAATGGCCGCGAGTGCATCATGAAGGGCCAAATATACTCCAGTGTAGCGTGGACGCGCGCGCACGCTGGGCACAGCGACGCTACGTTAGCAAAACGCGAGCACTCTATAGTCTGACGCAAGGCGCCACCAGCGCGACCAGCATCCGTCGGTGCGGCCCGACGGCAGCCGGCGCGAAATGCGACATGCTGCATTTCGAGCCGATGCGTTACCCAGACAACACTGCGTCTCCCTCTTTTCGTGACGGAGGGACGCCGGACGCGCTGAAACGCGCATGCGTCAAAGCAACGCAGTGCGGCGTGCGCCGGCGAGTATACACGAGAACACGCCAATCTTACACTCAGGCTTCTTCGGCGGTATACCCTCGCTCTCAGAGATGCCAGATTTTGTTGTGAACTGCCAAGGTGTACCTCGCTAGCATGGCAAGCAGTGGCTTACCATGCTAGCGATCGGCCGGAAATCGCAATCGGTTGGAAAAACTACGAGTCCAGTAGAGGTGCACGAGTAAGTATAATTATTGCGTTTACTGAAGCTAGACGCCAGCTGTCCCACTTTACAGCAGCGTTTTGCGTGCAGTATTCCTGTATAGTATGCGGCACCAAATCATTGCCGTACTTTTTGGCAGGCTGTATGCCAGTAATCGGATATATTATGACTCACGCGTGGATGCAAGCACCGCTTACGCATACAATTGTAACGGCGTACTATAGCGATGCAAAGAGACGTGAACAGCACTAAAAGCATAGCTTTCGACTGAGTCGAACTGCGGCATGTCTCGACTTACTAGGCGAATCTGTGCTTTCGGTTGGCGTCTACGCAGCATTTTAGAATCTTGTTCTGGTTGGTACTTTCGCAACGCATGTGCGTTCTCAGTGCTCGGCATGAGTGACAAATGATAAACACACGCAGTAGATGAGCTTAAGTTAGAGCGAGACTCTAGTGCTACGTTGACGCCGACTTACAGCACAAATTCTGCCTTTCCACAGCCAAAGCACGCCGCAGTGCGTCTGGGTCGAAATCAACGCTTTCTGCTGTTCGCGTTTCTTTCAATCGCAATAGTAAGTACCTAATGAAGTTGCTTCTGAAGTCTGTAATGCACGTGCCGTAGACAATCTGGACTGTTGAGGAAGGTCTCGTCGATGTTTCACACAAAATCAGCCCACAATTCCAGGAGAGGAACAGCGCGAAACATCCTTACAGCCGGACTCGGGTTGTGCAGTTTCGCGTTTGATTTGCGGAGCGTCTGCTCGCGTGGCAGTGTGTAATTGTCGCTTCGCCGTGCTTGAAACAGATGGCACGACGCGCTTTTCAATATGGCAACACGCACTGAGCTTGCTGTGTTCTGGTGCATATGGCATGACCGCTGCCTGGCGTGGCAACGCCGGCGTGACCCGAAGAAATGAACGCCGGTCAGCTCGCGCACCGCGTCACGTCGAAATGTATCGGCGCCTCGACTGTGGCATGTTCTCACATGATACGCATCTCTTGATTATCATCTTTGCACCAGTCACATACGTTCATCATCCATTCACGTCCCGTAATACCGAATCTGGAATATGGCATGCAAGCGAAACGGCCGCGAGCGCATCATGAGCGCGGCATGTAGTCATATTGTTACATGACACGCATGTCACGATTTTCATGTTAGGGTTTGTTGCTAGTGTTTGCCATGCAATCATGTCATACCATACCAGTTTTGCTACATGCCATGTGAACGAAACCACCGCAAGAGCTGCAGGACCATGAAATGTAAATCATGACATTCATGACATACATGTTATGATTTTCATGTTGCGGCTAGTCAAATATGTTTTTCATACAGTCATGTTATGCCATACCAAGTTTGGTATCAATACCACTATCGAAACGGCCAGGAGAGGTAAAAGTCGTAGGAGGCTTGATAGATAGATAGATAGATAGATAGATAGATAGATAGATAGATAGATAGATAGATAGATAGATAGATAGATAGATACGCGCAAAGTCGCCGAAGTTTGCTAATAAATGCTTCGCATTCAATATTGTGTGGTGATTAACAAGCCAAAAGCACAACATGACACGAGACTCCGGAAATGTCTGCAATCTGGGGTCGTTTAGCGTGCATTTGCATCGCACAGTGCACGGGCATCTTGCATTTCCCCTCTATCGAAATGCGACCACCGCGGCTGTGATCGAACCCGTGACATTCCCGGTCTACTGCACCGCCGAGGCGGATTTTCTTTCACT
This sequence comes from Rhipicephalus annulatus, assembly GCA_013436015.1. NCBI lineage: Eukaryota > Metazoa > Arthropoda > Arachnida > Ixodida > Ixodidae > Rhipicephalus > Rhipicephalus annulatus. The sequence goes on from WOVY01009868.1 coordinate 200,217, forward strand.
TTACACATGCACAGCTGAGGGACCATTAACGTCGGCTGTGTAACGCCTATAGTACTATAGGAGTTGCTAGAGGAACACTCCCGAAATCAATACAGCTGCTGTAAAGGTGCACCGAGAGCACCCAACTGCAAATGTTTTCGCTCACAAGTGTCCGCGTGTTGCCATTAAAATGATACTAAAGAAAAAATTACAGTTTTCGTGATGTAATTAAATGACCAACTCATTTATTCACACCACAAGCAATCCTATTGAGCGAGAAGAGTCTTGGTAAGCCACAATACGCTTTAGAGGCAAATACAGCTAGCGAGAACACTTCGAGACACCTTGACTTCACGGATTTTGTCGACGTCTGCTAGGGTCTGCATAATCCTTCACCAACGAAACACGAATCACGTTGTGCTACAATCAGTCATCTTAAAAACTTGAGGTTGATGGTATTTCAGATGTGCATTGTAAGCGTATACATTTCGTATGCTTCAACATGTGTAATGTAAGTAGTCATCGTCGTCATCATTATCATCATTATTATGAGCCTAACTACGCCTACTGCAGAGCAAATTTCCTCTTCCATGTTACGCCAATGAACCGAGACTTGTGCTCTCCGCTGCCATGTTATGCCTGCAAACTTCTTAATCTCATCTTCCGACCTAATTTTCGGTCTCCTTTACGCGTTTCCCTTATGCTTAAATCCAGTCAGTTACCCTCAATGACCAGCGGTTATCCTGCCTGCGTGATATTTGTCCAGCCTATATTATTTTTTTTTTGCTCTTTGATCTCAGCTATGTGACCCACAGCGCTTTCTTACTGTCTCGTAAGGTTACACCTATCATCTTGCTTTCACCCGTACAAATATTTATTGTAACGTTCATTTGAAGGTCAGAAACCAGTTGTTGCTAAAATGTACCAACAATCAAAACAACACCTGCGAACTATATACATCCTCCTTTACGGACTTTAGCAACCGTCTGGCGGCAACGGGTCAGCAACCTTGAATAGAAACGTTTTCATACTGGCTGTTCGATAATTTCTTGCCAACGCCCAAGGAACATTTTTCTTTTGATCCTGTAGCAACAACTTTTAAAAATGAATGAACTGTCAGAGTGCATCTGAACTGGGCTACTTGGTACATCATTAAGACGGGAACAAACAGCTCGAGGCACGGGACGGGGGCAGAAACGCGCCCTGTCTTACGTTCTCTTACCATCCCGTCTGTAGTGCTGCTTACCAATCAATCAATCAATCAATCAATCAATCAATCAATCAATCAATCAATCAATCAATCAATCAATCAATCAATCAATCAATCAATCAATCAATCAATCAATCAATCAATCAATGAATCAATCAATCAATCAATCAATCAAATTGTAACAAAAATAAATAATTGAAGTCTTTTAGAAAAAATAAACAATTGAGAAAGCATCCTACTTGAGCGATATAGTGATATACAAAAAAGGGAAAAAATTATGCCCATTTTAATGAGTGGCCATAAACCTTCTTTTAATTATCTATTATATGTGTCTACCCGGTAAGAAGTTGTTGACTTTCATTCTATTGTAGCACGCCCATATACACCACGAGGGAATAGATTTATTGAAACTTTATTCACTTTGAATATTGTGAAGACAGTGCGCTTCTCAGGGTAAGCTGGATGATCATGCACACCTATGCTGAGTAGTATACGTGGTGCGATCGCTAGAGATTCTTCGGCACACGCACGCAAGCAAACCGTATATATATATATATATATATATATATATATATATATATATATATATATATATATATATATATATATATATATATATATATATATATATATATATATATATATATATATATATATATATATATAAACGAAAAGTTTCTCTCCTGTCTGGGTCTGATTGGAAGGTTAATACGTGACTTAATGGCACACTCTGGTGAATTTTTGAGGTCTGTGGATTGCAATGAAACTCACTGGGTACGTTTTTTAGCACATTTTCGTCACTTATGCCATATTACAAGCTTAAGAGATGCGCTTATTGTTCGCAAATGAAGTTTAAAGATGGCCTCGATACGCTCACATGGCTTGCCAGAATTATTGGCAACACTCTTTGGGTGACGTCATGTTTGGCAAGTCAACAGAAGTGACGCAATAACGCCAATATAATGTTTTGCTGGTTTGGCGCGCGATTTTCTGTTTCATGTGGTAATTGCTATTGCGTTGTGGACTGTACAAACCACTCGCACAAGGCGCAGAAAAGTTTGCTATCCGTGCTTTCCAAGTGACAGTGCTCTCCGTGAGAAGTGGATCAGCGTGACCAGGCGGTGCATCTGGTTTCCGAGCAAAATAGCACGCGTGTGTGCCGATTATTTTTGGCGTGAGTCATGTACGTCCGAGTGATCACCAATGCCCGATAGCTCCGAGACAATGTCAGTTGCATGGTACATTCGACTGGTCGTTTTTCAGTGCGCCGGAGGCTCTAAAAATGTACATGAAATATCATCTAAGAACTCATGATACTGCCGAATTCCCTACTTTCAAACACGGTCAGAGCACTCACAAACGGCCAACCGAATGTCCCGTCAGACATGTTAGCTGACGCTCGGCGCACTTACGTTTGGTCTGAGTGCCTGCTCGACCTCACTTTGATAGTTTTTTGTACTCCGCACCGGTGGGAGCAGCATAACTTGTTCGACTTCCGGTCCATACCAAATAGTAACTCATACGTAGACAGTGTGCTCGGTCTTCTCTCGGTTTCGCTATCGCGCATTTTTGCTGATTAAAAAGTCACAGCTTTGCCGCAAAGGCGAAGCAATGAACGCGATAGCAACAAATTGTAAGGTCATGCGAAGTATGACAAGCAGATCAAAACGTGCCCCACGTTTCTCACGCACAAATGACGCACGAAACGTACTCAAAGGTACAGATGAACGCGAATAAGCGTCTCAGTTGTTACTTCACCGTGCCTGAAAAGCGCGCCCTTTTCGCAAACGGAAGCTGTGCAACGAATGCAGTGACCTTTGTGCGCCCGGTAACTACAACAGAATTGTTCTCGTGAAAGCCCAAGGCGTACGATTGACCCAACTGCCAGATATGCGAGCGCACGCGTGAGCATCCACTGCCCCCTCTTCACGGGCCAAAGTACACTTGTGAAGAGAGAGCGCACTCCGCCGCGTCGTGACGATATGGCGACGCGCGTTCATTGCGCCCTCCCGCTGGTAATGCTAAAACACGATAGCCCCCCCTTCCCTCTACCCCCGAGATGCCCATCACCAGCGGTAAGTGGTAGGTATAAAGAGCTTGCCGTTTCAACCTTTGAAGAGGTGCTCCTTCATGGATCAGTGGCTAACGCCCCGCACTTTCTAGCAAGAGGTCGGACTTTCGATTTCGTGCACCTGAGTCCTTGTCAGGAATATTTTTATTTCTTGCTGACGCCAGAAATAAAAATAGAAGACATAGAAGTACGAAAATTGAAGAAATAGAAAACTAGAAGAAATGAATGATGGCGACGTCGAAGCCGACGCTGGTGGCAAAATCAAGCCGAGAGTGTCCATATAATTGCGATCGCAATAAAATATTTTCATGTTTGCTGAGAATATCAGCTATCGGGTGCGTGACGAGAGTGTCTCAGGAACATATATCGAAGCAACATTACCCGGACATGGTTGAAAAATCGCCGGAGTTGGCCACTAATGAAAGTGTTGAGGCGAGTTCGTTGGTAAGGATTCATTAGAATATACAGCGATTAGTGTACACGGAACGCATGACACAAGAACAAGTACGTGCGCATTTTGAAACGTACACTACATGGTGATGTGCGAAGGCGCTGAGTTTGTCATTGCCCCTTCGCTCACCCTAACTGACAAGACATTTCGATATCTCTAACGATAATAAGAAGTATCTATAGGTCTAATGTCATCGTCACACACAAATGCGTAAGTCCTCTTTCTCTGGTTAGCCCTCCTTCTTTTTCTTACTGTCTATTTATATATGTTAATGCACAATAAAACAACCGTTGGCATCACGACTGTCCTCAAGATCTCATCTTGAGGGGCGCAAACCAATTTTACATCGCACAGGGGGGAGGGGAAGGGGATGACTGTTGTTGTGGATAAGGTAGGGAGCAAGTGCTTGTGACCTTGAGGGGATCCCGTGCCCTTTTTGCACCATCCTGGCGATGACCATGGTTCGCAGCAGCTCACGCTCTTGTTCTTGTCTCATGCAATTTTTGTACATTAAGCGCTGAGGATTGTAATGGAAGTTAATACGCACTGAACATAATCTAAACTTCTCGAGCGAAAGGTGACCACGACTGCCACAGTGGCTGACACGTACCTCTCCGTGCGCGTAGTACGTCTCCTTCCACTTCATGGCCATGTTCTTCTACTTCGGACCCGGCCTCTGCAGCGTCATTAGCCTTCGCCTGAGCATATTCGAGTGCGCCGGAGGTATCATCGCAGGGGTACGTAATGCGACAATCTTTCTTGCCATATAAAGTGTACTCAATTCAGGCTAGTTTCTAGCCGTCTTCTATGCCTTTTAACAGCGCACTTTTTGCCTCGGGAAATAAACGATCGAAAAGTAAAAATAGTATAAAATATATACGATAAAAGTTATCTGGGAAATAGAAGAGAAAGCTAAGTTATTAAGTATTCAAGCGACGGCATATAAACACGAACACACGAGAGCAGTCACGACACAGAAGACATCGTGTGTGTTGGCTTCTATATCGAGGGTACTCTGAAGCGAAAAAAAACACTACAAATACATAACTAAACAAGACGAGCGCTCCCTACAAACTGAGGTTTGACGTACTCTCAGCCTGTCTAGTTCATTTGTATTTTGTCTGTTTCGCGCTTTCAAGTACCTCCACGAAGAAGTCAAGACACTCCCATGACGCTTCTTTTTGTCTTGACTTCCTTTTTAACATGCAAAAATATATCACGTGACAAGAAACTGACCAAAAAGGACAAGCGTGTTGGATATTGACAGAGTCGTCCGCGAGACTCATTTTACGAGCTTCCTTGGTGGCGTCATTTCTGGTTTGCAGATAATCGCCATGGTGTCATCGGGCGTTCATCTCGTCCACGCCATCTACTGCCTCACGGGCACGGTGACCACTCACCACAACATCCACGTCACCGACATCCAGGTCAGCCTGTCCGAGCTCGCTCACTGAAGATCCGTGTGCAAGCTGCCAGTACCGTGCTAGCAATTTCGCTGTGTATATTTGTCGACGTCCGTACATAAACCTAGTAAAGTTCTTGTTGGTTCTTCGTTGATCACGTAGATCTTGGACGATGATCGGCAGCGATGATGAACTCAAACGTAGGCAGTAGTGGAGGTTGAATGAACGAATTCGTTTATGGGAATGGAATATATTATACACAACTGAGTTTAAAAGATACAAAGACAAACACAGGAAAAACGTACAGTCTGACTCTTTTACCTTTAACCAAAGTTAGAGCCGAGACTGCTCTAAATTGTATTTGCCTCTAGCCTTACTGGTCTACCAGCGTCCTGATTGCAGCCCTGGCTAGATCTACGTACATGGTACGGAGCCTCACCGATCTATCAGCACAGCTGATTTTAGCCCAGACACAGTCGTGCACATCAATATCTAGTGCCAAGAACAATGCAAATGGGACGTGGTCGTATTTTAGCCCGCCCTTCAGCGCGGTGGCCAATTAGAGCCAAAATATTCGTAAGCCACAGCCCACCGGGCAGGACCGATACGGAAAACCAAACTTCCAAGAACAACAACGGCTTTTCTCCTTTCTCATCCACCAGTGATCGCAAACAGTGTCAGTAGTGAATGTCACGTGCGCGATTTACTGCTCACACATTCCGCTCTTCAACGTCATCGTTATCCAGTAAAAGGGACGAGACAACGCGAAACGGGGTCTTGCCTCTGCAGCGTGCACCGTTGCTGGCAGATGCCCTCCAACAGCTCCACCCGTGCTTCGGACCCACGCAGGGTGGTCTGTCTCCTGACCGGACGTGGCGTCTTCCCAGAACTTCAAAACAAGACCACCGCTGCTGTGGCCCAGACCCCACGCCAGAGGGGAGGGGGGAGTGGCACGCGACTGCCCGCGTGGTGCCATCACACGCAGCCGTACAACTGTCCGCATCGCACACAAACGCACAGGAAGGTGCACGACATCAGTCGTCGCTCCGAAATCCGACTCCTCTCGGCATTCCGCGACCTCGTGGTTCATCTCTTGGCGCAAAATCACTTTCTCCTTGAGCGCGCGACGCAGAAGAATTGGCCGAGTGGCCGCCGTCTGCGAGCGAAATAGCAGTGCCCTCTTTCCCGTAAAAGGGAACGCGCCGGCCTCTTTAGGGCGCAACCATATGCGGCCTTACAAACATCCTCGCGTGTCTTCGATGCTATACATCTGCGTCGCATCACTGCGCGATGGGCAACCCATACCGAGTGCACATACTTAAAGTGACACTAAAGTCAACTATTAAGTCGATGTTGATTGTTGAAATGGCGATCCAGTAAACTGGTAGTGTTACTTTTGTGCCAAGGAAGGGCCTATTTTGAAAGGAAATCACATTTTAGTGGTTCGCATTGAGTTAGCCCACTTCAAATTACCCGCCTCATGAAGCAGACCGACCGAACCTACTAACGTCACACGTCACTGTTGCCGGGCACAACATGGCTCGGCTGCGTATTTGGAATTGCTGGCCCCGCATCGCACGAAAGAGGGAAAAGAAAGAGTGCGAGGAGGACGCCAGCGCGAGCATCAGGACTGCTCGCGCGCTGTTGGTTCCTCTCTGTAGGGGACGTGCACGCCTATAGGTGGCTAAGGTCCCTAGATGAAACAAGTTTCCAAGGTAGCGACACCTTTCCCTTTCCTCTTCGCCTATGTTCCTGAAGCGCCCCCTAGAAGGTTTAAAACTTTAATCCACAAGCGAATGTTTGGGTTCCGTTGCTACGGTGAATAGATGTAAATGAAACAAAATGGAACGAAATAAGACGTAAAATAAACAGTTACCTTTATGAACATAAACGGCAGAACACAAGAGCAAGCGGGATGTGCGTTACTCAACCGGCAACGTTGTGCAGTTCTATACTTTACACCACTAGCCATGGCGTCTCGCGTAGTACATTTTAGTTCCACGGCCGCGGTATTTCGTCCAGTTCTAACTAGTCCACTTCTCCGATTGTGTTTTGTTCGTGCTGTGACACAGTGAACGTGCTTCTTGCTGGATCCTGTAAGTGGCCACAGGGCGTGACGTTGTGACGATTGATTACAACCGGCTTGTGCACACGAAAGAAAAAAAAACTACGACCACACTGGTACGAACACTCGTCCAGCAGCACTGCGATGACGTTGTTTTTTAAATGTGCCCATTTGGACAATCGTGATGCCAAGTGATTCTGATGCGGTGCTGGGAACTTCCTGAAAAGTGAGAGTTCTACTGGTGAGGTGTCTCGAAGCAGCGCGTCTCGGCTTAGGCGGGAACTGGTCAAGAGTGAAATGTTCCTGAAGGTGCGTTGATTACAACCTACAGCTGCTCTGTATACGTGTATACCCACATGTATTTGTACCAACTGGCATGCACTAGACACGCATTAGACGCGCGCTTGGCGTTTCAATAAAAACCGACAAGTGAACTCGCTTCGCAGATCCGCGTCGACATACGTTGACGGAGTTGCACGAAAGCATTCGCGTGAAATGGTTCATAGTTGCACTTCATGGTGCGCTTCATCTCGGAAAGCACGAAGTAAGTTGAAGAGAGCGAAACCATTTTCTGTTGTTTACGGCAACGCAGCATTGCTGAAAAACGCAGATGTTGCATTGAACGAGCATGGCGAAACAATTTTGGTCGACTTAGCGCACACCGAAACGCTCCTCCTCTTCAGTTTATGTTCTGGCTACGATTTTGTCTTTGGTCACGGCGAGAATCTGGCTGGAGCCATATGCGCATGCGTACTCAGTTTGAACCTTTGGCATACTAATGAATAACACCACCAGCCATTTGCAAGATCACGTGCAAGTAATGCACCAATTACAGACGCGGATGGCAGAGAAAAAGGGGAGTAATCGAGAAAGTGAGGAGGACGGCTCGAGAACAATTAGTGACGCTACCTGGGAAATTTGTTTCATCTAGGGACCTTATAGGTGACGTGCTGGTGACACACGCATGCACCCGCGATGGAATGTGCAGAGTTTTTCCGGCTGTTCCATCGCAGGGAAGCACCCACAACCTGCCGCCACACTCTCTCTACCTTTCGCTTCTGCGGCAGCTTGGGCTAGTTGGTATGGCATGACGATAGTTATAGCGCGAGAACAAAACGACGACATAGAGACAAGAAGGAGACGTCCCCTTCTTGTCTCTGTGTCGTCGTTTTGTTCTCGCGCTATAACTGTCGTCTTCCCTTCTGCCTTTCCACATCTCTCTTTCCCTCTCCCTGTAAGAGCTGAGCTGAACCATGCTACCCGCAAGAGTTGTAGAAGAGTGACTTTTTGTTTTGTTTAATTCAATCAACCACTACATCATACGTGCCACTGCTGGCATGGTCGACGCTCATGTGCGAATTAAAGTTTGAAATTACCATCTAACGTTCAATCACATGCATCGCACTTCTGTCACACACCATACCAGTTTCAACTGCCCTTAAAGAAACGCGATTCCGACTGTAATGGCAGACGCCCAGACGCTCACACCTGAATTAGACGCCAACACATCAAACGTGAAGCGTGTTTCAGTCAACGATGCAGTTACGAATGACATGGAAGCCTCGCGCACATTTACGTGCGAAATAGACGCCAGTTCGGCCGGCCCATCTAACATGAACTGCCTCCTCGTCGACCTCTGCATGAACGGATGTGCACGAGTGCCTCGCCAGCTATAGCAAGGCAGCTAATACGACGATCCAGGTCGTATTAATGGCATTGCTGCTGCCTGTGCTGAAGGCGTCGCGGAGGCACTTCCCGTTGAGAGTCGGAACCTCTTCGCTCATTGAAACCATCACTGTGCTAACAGCCGTAAACACTTCTCTGTGTTTCCGTGACTCCGCGACGACAACACTGCCTGCCGGCGTGTCTTCGGGAGATCGGCGGCTGAGCGAAAATTCGCCATGTCCTTGCTTCAAAAAAACATGAAGCGGGCAATCTTGGGGGAGTTAACAATGCCCTCTCTGAGGCTTCCGCGGCGTCTGAATAGGCACCTCGAGCACCCAATTTTTATTTATTTATTTATTTATTTATTTATTTATACTGTCAACCCTCACTTGAGGGTCATTACAGGGAGGGAAGCATAGGATATGGAAAGTAAATACAGACACTGATATTTTCAGCAACTTTGAACAATAACACAATAGCATATTCATTGCTCGGCAAAGTAAACATCAAGAGCACATTCAAATTTTTTAACGTCAGAATTTTCAACAATATGTCGCGGCAATTTGTTCCACGCTTCTATAACATCAGGGAAAAAAGATTTGCGAAAGACGTCCGTGCGAGCACCGAAGGGGCGAACTGCCGCGTCATGATTGATCCGGCTGCTGAGCTTATGCGGGGGGTGTACGTAAATTGTTCTATCTATTTTTATTTGACCATGCAGTATCTGAAAAAATACTTTTGTACGCTGCTTTTGTCGTCTAATTTCTAGAGATTCCAAACCACTTAGTTTTAACATCTCGGTAACCGAATCAGTCCTTTTATACTTCGAACATATAAATCGCGCGGAAAGTCTCTGAATTCGTTCCAGTTTATCTATTAAATCCTTTTGGTAGGGGCTCCAGGCAGCACAAGCATATTCTAAAATAGGGCGCACAAATGTTTTATATGCAAGCAGCTTGACGTCTTTCGTAGCATTCAGTAATTTAGCACGCAAGAAACGCAGTTTTCTGTAAGAGGCACAGCATACATTCTCGACAGGTGCACGCCATTTCAAATCATTCGTAATATGCACTCCCAAATATTTAAATGCACACACCTGCGGTAAATAATTAGGTCCAATGCTGTACGTAAATGGTAAAACGTGTTTCTTGGTAGTTATATGCGTATATGTTGTCTTTTGACAACATATACGCATATAACTAATTGAAGTCTTTTCTTCGCTACCTTATTGTGTAACCCCGACCTCGTCCCTCGTTACCACGGATTATGGCGGGCGCTGCGCCGCTTAGCCGGAGAGGGTCTATGGCAGAGCGGGGAGCATGGCTGAAAATGAGGCGCAGGTACGCAAGTTTAGTCGGTGTCCCTGCGTTACCACCGCGCGCGTCACCAGCACGTCACTACCAGAGGCGAACCAATAGCGCGCGAGCCATCCTGAGGCCGGCACTGGCCAGCGCCTCCTAGAATATGCAAGGCCCCTTCACTCCCTTCGTTTCCTTGTCTGACGTCAGCACACCTAGCCCGACGAACTGGTGGGCATTGTGAGGACCGGTTGGGGAATGCAGGCTGTTACGACCGGCCCTGGGGAACCAAGCAAGAGAAGTTGCGGGGAGAACCGGTTCTCTACCGACTGTGTCGTCGACCCCCACCTCCCCATTCAGGCTCCTCCCTCTCGCCGGGGGAATTCCGGAATCTGCTGTGCGTTCGTGACCATGTTTGGGCATTTTTAGAGCGCCGTGACCATATATGGACATCGTGTTAGGTTGTGCCATTCCATGTGTTGTGAGATGTGTTTCCCCCTCCCTCGTGGCCGAGGTGCCGGGGCCACCGTATTGGCTGACGATGCGGACAAGGCGCCTAGTGTTGGCAACGCGGCGCTATAAAATGCCGAAGACGTTTTGTATCTCTCTCTCTCTTTTCTCTCTGGATCAGTTGATCACTTCTCCACATGTAAATAAATCTCTGTCGTTCGTTCGGGCGCTTCTTCTCGCTGAATTGTCGGACGATGGATCCTGCTACGGGGCCAGCTACCGAAAACGAGACCGGCAGGACCCGGAGTCCCAACAACTGGATGGCAGCGGTGGGATGCCGATAACCCCGAAAGCGACCACTGGACGGAGTGAGCCCGAAGTTCAACAACGGGACGACAGGAGAAGGATGACACGAGCTCATCGACTTCCAAAGGGAATCGAACGGCACTTCCGAGAGGCACGACGCCGGAGACATGACTGCGAACTGGGTGAGTGCCGGCTTTCTCTGTTAAGTTTTACCAGGCATTTACTCTATGTGTTAGCTAAAAGCTGGTAGAGAGGGGCTGTCTTGGTCATTGGGTTAACAGGTAACTTGCGTCAGGCAGAAATTGTGTGATAGCTTGGAAGCTCCTTCTGTCAGTGGTGTCAAGGTTAACAGTGGCAGGGCAGGATTCTGTATAAGAGCTTTTTTGAAGCTTTATTTGTAGACTAAGTTAACGGAAAACTTGAGGCAAGGCAGGAACCTAGAGCTGTCGTTGCCGTCAAGGTTAATTAGTTGCAGGACAGGAATCTTTGTGGAACAGTGACAGCGGTACTGGAGGCAGCCATGAATCTGAAATCCCTGCGAAAGTTCATGTTGTTGCTACTTGCAAGGGAGTTGAATCTGGAGGTGTCGGACTCTCAAAGAAAGCCAGAGCTGATAGAGGCGATTCTCGCATTGGGGGCGGAGGATGACGAGCTGTCAGAATGTGTCGAGGAGATTTAGGAGAGGCAAGCGGCAGAGGCCGAAAGAAAGGCGGCCGAGGCCGAAGGAAAGGCAGCGGAGGCCGAAAGGAAAGCGGCAGAAGCCGAGGCAGATAAGATGCGAAAGCACGAGCTTGAAATGAAGCGCCTCGAGCTAGAGATTAGCCATTATAGTAGAGCAGGAGGCAGCGAGGCATCCGGTACCGCAGAGTGGGTCAGGTTCAAAATGACAGACCTAATGAGATCGTACAAGCTAGGGGAGGACATTGGGCTGTTTCTCGTCAACTTTGAGAGAACTTGTGAAAGGCAAGGTTTCAGCCAGGATACATGGCCTCAACGCTTGTTGTCCCTACTTCCAGGGGAGGCCTCAGAAGTAATCGCGCGCCTCACGAAAGAGGAGGCTGACGAGTACAGTGAGGTAAAGTCGAGCCTTCTCAAGAAATACAGGTTGTCAGCGGAAGGTTTCAGATTGATTCATACCCGGAGTTTGCTTACAAGTTAATGGCCAACATGGGGGAGTGGCTCAAAGAGGCAAAGGCGTATGGGAATCATGACAAGGTGCTCGAGTGTATCGGTCTGGAACAATTCTATCAAAGGTTACCAGAAAAGGTGAGGTTCTGGGTGCAGGACAGACCGGACGTGAACACCGTAACGAAAGCCGCAGAGCTCGCTGAAGAATTCGTTACGCGCCGCGCCCTCGGGGCAAACAGCGAGCCTAAAAGGGAAAAATTACTACTACCGAATAAGGCGCCGTTTAGAAAACAACCGACAAGTCTCGCACAAAAGGGTGAGGAAAACAATTCGTCTAACCATGGGGCGTCGGCAGAGGCAAGCAAAAGGAAATTTGAGGCGAAAAAACCGGCTGCTTGTTTCAATTGCCACGAAACAGGGCACTTCGCGAAACACTGCCCGAATGAAAAGGTGGCCTTTTTATCTATAAATGAAGCCGACGAGAACATGAAGTTGTTAGAGCCCTATATGTACGACCTTACCGTGAACGGCAAGCAGTGTCGGGTTCTTAGAGACTCCGCAGCCACTATGGACGTAGTTCATCCGTCTTTTGTTCAGTCTGGACAGTATTCAGGAGACTGTGCCTGGATTAGACAAGCCGTAGAAGCAAACAGTCAGTGCCTCCCCGTAGCTAAAGTTGTCCTTAAAGGCGCATTTGGTACGTTGGAAACGGAAGCCGCGGTATCGCCATATCTACCCCCTCAGTATCCTTACTTATTTTCAAATAAGTCAGATCAAATGCTGAAGGAGAAAGGTCTAACGTTGGGAGAAGGCATAGTGCAGGCACTGACTAGATCGAAGGCACGTGCGCTGGCTGCGAGAGCAACATTCACTGAGGCAAACAAGCCTCAAATCGACAACGGGCCTGGTTGCGAGTTGGACACCACGGTAACAAATCGACTTGTGCGAGAACAGGCTGCAGAAGCCGTAGTCGCGGAGGCAACCATTCCTAAAGGTGACGATGAACCTCCTCCCGAATTGGAAGGGGTCAATTACGCCTCGTTGACCGAGCAAATAGAAAATGCCGTTGCTCCCAAGCCGATTCCTGGTAGTACAGAGGATAGCACAGAGGGTGACACATTCCAGGTACTAGGAAATACAAAAGAGTTGTGTGTCATGCCAACTTCGGATAACTTCAGTCGGCTGCTGCAGGTGAGCCCCGCTTCATTAATAACCGAACAAAAGGGGACCCGACGCTTAAGCAATTCCAAGACAGTTCGAAAGAGGGAATCGCCAAACGAAATGTGAGATTCCAAGAGAGGAGCGGCATACTCTTTTGAAAATATCTAGATAGGCGAGGAGTAGAGTTTGACCAGGTAGTCGTACCTCAGGCGTATCGTCAGGATTTGCTTAGTTTGGTGCATGAAGGATCATGGTCAGGCCACTTAGGCGTAAAGAAGACGAAAAATCGTCTTTTACAGGAATACTACTGGCCTGGATGCTTTAAAGATGTAGAGAGGTTTGTAAAATCTTGCGATGTGTGTCAGCGAGTGGGTAAGCCGGAGGTAAGGCGAAATTTCCAATGAAGCTGGTACCCGTAATCATGGAGCCCTTTCGTCGGTTGGTAATTGACACAGTAGGTCCTTTGCCCAAGACAACTTCAGGCTACCGTCACATCCTGACCTTAATCTGCCCAGCTACTAAATTTCCAGAGGCAGTCCCGCTAAAAGAGCTAAGTTCCGTGGAAGTAGTGAACGCACTTCTGTCCGTGTTTGCCCGGTAGGCTTTCCTGCCGAGATACAATCAGATCAGGGCACCATTTTCACGAGTGCCTTAACGACAACCTTTCTAGAGCGGTGTGGCGTGAAATTATTGCATAGTTCAGTCTACCATCCGCAGTCGAACTCGATAGAGAAGCTTCACTCTGTGATGAAGCGAGTGTTAAGAGCCTTGTGTTTTGAACGAAAAGCTGACTGGGAAATGTGCTTACCTGCAACGATGTTTGCACTAAGAACTGCACCACATGAGACAACAGGGTTTACGCCAGCGGAACTTGTTTACGGCCGCAGACTGCGGTCTCCTCTTCGTATGCTGAGAGAGTCGTGGGAAGGTCAGGGTGATGATCCTGTAGTAGTGGAATATGTCCTCACCTTATTGGATCGTCTAACAAAAGCCCAAGAACTGACCGAGAGTGCGATGACCAAAGCACAGCAGAAGGCTAAGCTTTACTACGATCGGACAGCTAAAGCGCGACACTTTGCTGTAGGAGACAGGGTCATGTTGTTGAGGCCCTCCCAAAAGAATAAGCTTGAAGTGCAATGGGTCGGCCTGGCCGAGGTTACTCGAAAATTGTCTGACACCAACTATGTGGTAAAATTACCAGGAAGTCGTAAGGTACACCAGGTGTATCATAGCAACTTACTCAAACCCTATAAAGAGAGGGAAGCCATCGTGAACATGACTTTAAATGTTCCGGAAGAGGTTCCGGCAGAAATTCCTGAATTAGCTCCCGAATCGGACGAAGTCGCGATCGAGAAAAGAGTTGAGGATTTAGTATCAAAGTCACAGCTGACAATGAAGCAGAAGCAGGAATTGCGTGGCCTTTTGACCGAGTTTCAGGACAGATTTGTAAGCGAGCCAGGCCGGACATCCGTCCTCACTCATGGCATAGAGCTTACCTCGTCGGAACCGGTAAGATCTAAGACGTATCGGGTGTCACCTCGCCGGCTTGAGCTAATAAAAGCAGAGGTTAACAGGATGCTGGAATTGGGTGTGATTGAGCCGTGTGAAAGTGATTACACTTCCCCGTTAATTCTTGTGGAGGTACCCGGCAAAGATCCGCGTCCTTGCGTAGACTATCGTAAGTTAAACCTCACCACCAAGGATCAGACATACCCAATTCCCCACATTGAGGAACGCGTCGAGAGGGTAAGCAGCGCGGAATTTATCTCAACGCTAGACCTAGTGAGAGGTTACTGGCAGGTGCCGCTCACCGAGAGGGCGAGCCGGTATGCTGCATTTATTTCACCATTGGGGACATTCCGCCCTAAAGTGTTGAGTTTCGGCCTAAAGAACGCGCCTTACTGTTTTTCAAACTTAATGGATAAGGTTTGCGGGGTCAAGAGGACTTCGCAATGCCTTACTTGGACGACGTCGCCGTGCTTTCCTCGTCCTGGCCAGAACACTTGGCGCATTTGAGAGCAGTACTGACACGCCTACGCGAAGCAGGTTTAACGGTAAAGGCGCCCAAGTGTCAGCTAGCACAAGCAGAGGTACTCTATCTCGGGCATGTTATCGGTCGAGGGCATCGCTGTCCCTCTGAAATGAAAGTGACAGCTATCCGAGACTTTCCCCAGCCCCAAACGAAAACCGATATTCGGGCTTTTCTTGGAATAGCTGGTTACTATCGTAAGTACATCCCTAGATATTTCGACATTGCCAGCACTCTTACTGACGCGTTGCGCAAGACCGAGCCCCAAATGGTCGAGTGGGATGAGGAGAAAGAAAAGGCTATCCGCATTTTGAAAGCAGCCTTGTCGAGCCAACCTTTGCTTAGTTCACCGGACTACTCGAGGCCTTTCATAGTCCAATGCGACGCTAGTGATAGAGGCATGGGGGCAGTTCTTAGTCAAAGGGATGAGGGGGATCAAGAGCATCCCGTCCTCTATGTTAGCCGGAAACTCACCCTTCGCGAGCAGGTTTACAGCGCTAGCGAAAAGGAATGTGCGTGCTTGGTTTGGGCAGTCCAGAAACTGGCTTGTTATATTGCCGGAAGCAAGTTCATTGTGGAAGTGGACCACTGTCTTCTCACCTGGCTACAGACCATGTCCTCTAAGAACGGCCGCCTGCTGCGTTGGAGCCTCGTTTTGCAACAATATACGTTTGAAATACGCTACAAAAAGGTTGTACTCCATGGCAACGCTGATGGCTTAAGTCGATGCCCCTGACGCGAGAGGATGTCTCGAGAGCTCTGGCATTTTTTTTCCTGACCTAGACAAGGGCTAGTGATTGTTTTTTTTTACTCTTTTAGGTGTACTTGTTTGAAAACGTTGAAGACACGGCTATCCAGGGTTTCGGGTTCGGTGTGCTTCCAGTGTTGTTGTTTTGTGTCACCTTAACGTGTGAGTAACATTTTGAATAAATTGTGTATTTCCGTTAATATCAGTTAAAGGGGAAAATTGCCTGGTGGAGTTTGGCGGAATTGTCCGGCGCTCACCGGCTAAGTAGTTGTGTTTTCATGTGCGTATGTGATGTCTGCTGAGCCCACAATGAAGCAGGTGGTGCCCTCTACTTCATCAAAGACGGTCGTCACCAAACCGACTGCCGGCGCTGATCTCTCCGGACAGTGGCTGCAAACCTCAGCCCATCGAGATCTTTACCCCCCCGCGCGAGAGACTGTTACGACCGGCCCTAGAGAACCAAGCAAGAGAAGTTGCGGGGAGAACCGGTTCTTGACCGACTGTGTCGTCGACCCCCACCTCCCCATTCAGGCTCCTCCCTCTCGCCGGGGGAATTTCGGAATCTGCTGTGCGTTCGTGACCATGTTTGGGCATTTTTTAGGGCACCGTGACCATATATGGACATCGTGTTAGGTTGTGCCACTCCATGTGTTGTGAGGTGTGTTTCCCCCTCCCTCAAGGCCGAGGTGCCGGGGCCACCGTATTGGCTGACGATGCGGACAAGGCGCCCAGTGTTGGCAACGCGGCGCTATAAAATGCCGAAGACGTTTTGTATCTCTCTCTCTTCTCTATTTGGATCAGTTGATCACTTCTCCACATGTAAATAAATCTCTGCCGTTTGTTCGGGCGCCTTTTTCTTGCTGAATTGTTGGACGATGGATCCTGCGACGGGGCCAGCTACCGAAAACGAGACCGGCAGGACCCGGAGTCCCAACAAGGCTCAGTGACTCCCTTCGTTAGGGCGAGCCTGTCAGAACTTGTTTGACCCTGGCAAAGCGAGGTGCTACGCTGCACAAGAATTTTGAAATAGTGCTGGTGGACGTTCTTCGAAGATATGTGCAAGTTTTGGCCCTGGATGTGTTATTTGGAGTCCAAGAAGTGAAGTTTGTTCGCGTGAAATTAACAGGAAGTTCACAGGATGGGCCGCTGCTGCGTGCCGAACTGTCGTGGAAATTATGACGGTGGACCGAAGGTCCGCTTGTTCTCCTTCCGTAAAGACGACCGCAGGATAAAATGGAAACGCGCTATTCGTCGTGAGGACGTCGATATCGACACTCTGCGTGATCCGAAGGTAAGCATTTAAAATTTTTACCGATAAACCTTCACATAAAGCGAATTCTGTGTCGCAGATCTGTGCCAGTGCAGTGCATTACGGAGTAGCGTCACTCTAGATTTCAATCGTTGCTAATTATAACGTTCTAGAATGTAATCAGGCAGAAAAACATATATAAAATGTTGCTAAAATATTTTAAAACATTCTTTTTGCTTTTGCATATCGCAGGTCTGCGAACTTCATTTCAAAGCAGAGTATTTGAGGACTACCACCATTTACACGGATAGCAACGGAAAGACTATAGAAGTTCCGATGAGCCTTACTCGACTAACCGAAGATGCAGTGCCGACGATGTTTCCGAACAGCCCCGCTTATCTATCAGACTGTACGTGCTCCCGTTCGCAAGGAGCCTGACGCAAAACGGAAGCACCGTGAGGCAGACCAGCTACAAAAGGGCCTTCAGATGTCGCTTGTTTCGCACGAAGAGGAGGAACGCAAGAATAGAGTGGCATCTTTCGAGCAGCTCGTGTCACAACTCTCACAACTTAAGTTGTCCGACTATTGGATAGTGAGCAGCACGGAAGCTGCAGTTATGTTTCTGCATATTCAGAGTAACACACTACCTTCAGAGGTGGAACGTTCTGTGGTTGTTTCCGATGAATTGCACATTTCTGCCTACTGGAAAAAGATGAAGCTGCACATTGCTGATGTTCCCATTCCTGAAAAACTAGAGGACATTCGGAGCTTGTACACTATTCTTGAAAGTGTGGAGCATTTCAATGCTCCAGACGTCTGCGAAAAATAAGAAAAATTGAAAGCCTGCTTCCACATTATTTTTTCTATTCTTGATGACCTGTCTGATGGTGACCTCCTACCAGAAGAGAAAGTAGAAGCGTTCGAGTTTCTAAAGGAACAGTTGCGCCTTCTTCTTAAAGAGTGAGGAGCTATGATATATTCTTCAGATATTCTTATATTAGCTAGCATTTTTCATACGATCTCTCCTCACGCATACAAATTCGTTCGCAACACTGGGAAATTAATGTTACCCCATCCTTCCACAATGTTAAGGTTGTGCAGCAAGTACAATGCAAGTCCTGCAAACGAACAAAGCGATGAAGGCTTTTTGCAGTACATTACAAAAAAAGTGAGCCTTCTAAAGCCACGCGAAAGAGTCGTAACGCTCATGTTAGATGAAATCCACATCCAGCAATATTTTGAGTATAAGGGTGGCTCATTAACAGGGACGGCATTGAATTCCTCTGAAGCGGCAAAAACAGCACACGTGTTCATGACAAATTCATTGCTTTCTGCGCACAAAGGTGTGGTACACGTCCTTCCTGTTTTCAGCATTGAAGCCAGCCATTTGCACGACATCCTGAAAAAAGTAATTTTGGGTATTGAAAAAGCGGGACTTACAGTAATTGCTGTTATCACTGATAACAACGCTGTGAACCGAAAAGTAATGTCATTTTTTTCCAAAAAACAACACAATAGACATTGTTTACCCACATTCATCAGACAATTCAAGGCCGCTATTTTTTGTTGTCGATACTGTGCATTTATTAAAGTGCATCCGTAACAACTGGTTGAACCAGAAAAATGAAGGCTGCTCCATTTTTTATCCCGAATTTTCAAGTACGACATCACATGTGCAAGTGAAGAAAGCAACATTTGAGACACTTCGTGAACTGTACGCTTCCGAGCAACACAATCTCTCGAAGCTTGGATACGGACTTACTTATAAGGCTCTGAACCCCTCTAACATCGAAAGACAAAACGTGAAGCTAGCACTGAAAGTGATCAGTTCATTTATTGCAGAAGCACTAAAACTTATGGTGCAAAGCTTGGTTTGAGTTGTGCCCGAGAAACTGCTGAATTTATTGAATTAATACACAGGTGGTTGTGCGTTGTGAAAACTAAAACACCATCGAAAGGCAAGCACCTAAGAAATTCTCTTCAAGCACCCGTAAGAAGTATGGAGGGCATGCAGCTGCAGTTTCTTAATGCATTTGTGGACTTGCTTGACACTTGGGAAAACTTGAAGATTGGCCCTGGCCGTGCAGGACTGTTAACCATGGAGACGCACTCGGCGCTACCTCTCACGTCGTACTCCTTGATCTAAGTCAGTCGGTATTGCCTGGAGGAGCTAGGTTTTGAATATGCCTTGCTTGCAAAGTTTCAGACAGACAGCCTCGAGGAGAGGTTTGGTCGTTACCGTCGGCTATGTGGATCCAACTGCCTTATTTCCGTCCAACAAATATTTGAATCAGAAGCAAAACTGAGGCTTCCGAACTCGCTGGTTTTTCCAGATATGAAAGAACTGTCCCAACCTAGCAGTACTGTGTTTGATGCAGCCAAGGTGATAGAAGAATATGGCATCAAGTTGACTGAAGAGGACGTGAAATCGAAAAAGGAAAGCTTGCCTGCAATAGTGTATATTGCTTGTTACTGCGCCCACGCCGCTCTCAGGAAAATTCCCTGTGAAGATTGTGCGGCCAACATCACGAGACAAGATAGGAATATAGTAATGGTTGATGATATGGTAATCGAAGGCCTCACAAGAGGCGCCCTAAAATTTCCCCAACCAGTAGTAATAAGTGCTGTTCTGCACACACAAATCGTGCTTGAAAAGCTGACCTCGAAAGAGAACACCGCCCGGTTTCATGCAGCACGGCACCAAAGGCAGCTTCTTCTCAGTGTAGTGAAGCACCTTTTAATTGACAATGAAGATTTGGACATTTGTTGCAAAGGACACCATCCAGAAACAGTGCTTCACAACATCTTGTGGGCAGCCACCAACACCTTACTGAAAAACTACGTGCAATTAAAAACCGACAAGTTAACGGCGGCAAAGAAGGGCGCAATACTGAAGAGGAAACTGAAAACGCTATATTAAGCTACCTTTAACGTCTTAAAGATTCACGTTAGAATAAATAAATGATGTAGTCTCCATGAAGTATATTGGATCGTAGTTTATTTCTTTTTATTTAAAAAATCGAAATGCGCCATACCATATTCTGGCACACTTCTAACGCTACGGCTTTCGGGCACAATAATCAAAGCTTCTTTTAGCATGTCTTAGTTTGACATAACTTGCCCTCAAATTATAACTGCACGCTTGGCAGAAAAGTACATATATGTGATTAGCACTCTGCGACTTCTGGAAGGCAACCCCACACACATCTAGTGCATGGAAGTGAGTAGAGCCTGGACGGCTAGCAGACAAACTTTTTCGCGAGGCGTGGGCCACTCGGGCAAGGTGCGTCACGTCACGAAGGGAGTGCGCAGGCCTTAACCTGTTCTAGGTGGCTTTGCACTGGCGTCCTCCTGACACTCTTTCTTTTCCCTCTTTCTTGCGATGCGGGGCCAGCAATTCCAAATACGTGGCCCGGCTTTACTGCGCTAGTAGCAGCAGCCGAATGCAGCGGGAGCCACAGCAGCAACAGCGGCCATTGATCAATTTTCCGCCATAAGCTTCAAGATTACAGACGCTTTTGTTTCAACTGCACCCCGCTAGATGGCACCTGTCTTGTGTAACCACGCGAAAATTGAATTTTCGAACTATTCGTGCGATTCCCCTTAGTAAAGGCCAAACCTCATAAACGCGAAAATGCTCGCTGCAGCGACGAACGACGCGACGTAGATTGCCTTCGCGCGAACAGTCGCTAGCGCAGGCAAACCTCATTCACGCGACGGCTTCGGCGAGCGAACTCCACCGTTGCTTGCATGAGGCCGTCTACTCGTACCAAGAAAACCGCGTAGACAGCGGTATGCAATTCAAAAATAAGATATATTGTTGTGTAATTGAACAGAAAGTGTTTATTATTGCCTTGCAGCACTTTTTTTATGTGCACGTGCATAAACATTACGCTATTTCTTCGTTGTGCACGCGTGACTCGGGCGGAGAGGAGAGTGAGAGGAGGTGGTGATTTCGCGGCACATGAAAAGAACCGGCAGTACATCAGGCGGGATTCGGTCGCAGGATTTCAAGCTGGACGGTTGTGCCCTCGCGATCTCTGACGCCAGCGAAGCTCCCGCCGTCTGGTTCGCCCTCCGCGGTCTCCTGACGCCGTGTAGCTCTCGCATTGTCGCACCCCGCCCTTGGACTGCTTCGACCGGATCCCCACTTTCCTATCTCCTTCTTTTTCTGTCGCTTGCCTGTCTTCTTCTTCTTCGTCTATTTTCCTTCTATTATTTTTATCCCTCCTTCCCCCCACCCCTATAAGGCACTGCGCCGTGTCTCCTGAAGGCAGACAGAAATTAGGTGCCTTTTTCCTCTTTCTTATAACCACTACCACCACCACATCAGGCTGTAAATGCATCCTGTTCCGGTGCTTTGAGCACAGCGTTTCTGTGCGATGGGCGACGGTTTCCAAATCTGCAGAACCGAGCGATCGCGCGAGAACTACCCCGCGACACGTCGCGCGAACGCCCTGTTTCGTCGCTCGTAGCATCGCTCGTCGCTATCGCGTGCATTTTCGCGTTTATGAGGTTTAGTCTTAACAGCCAGCGGTTCTTTTTTTTTTCGCGAATCAAACAGAAACGAACAAGCAGCATTTTATTGCGTCTCTTGATGCACAGAAGGTTCTTTATTTAGTGCAGTTAGATTGATTACTAGTGTAGGTGGTCCGTGTGATGTCATCGGGATCATTTTGAAAATGTCCTACTGCGGCGCTTGTGTTCTTGTGCATTTACCTTAATTTCTCGGTAACTAGGGCGCTGTTGATAGTATTGTCGTTTTAGATGCTGTCATACATTGAACTTTCACTCTGACTTCAGTGTCCCATTAATGTGAAGCATTTTCTAGCAAACAAAAATCACTATGTATGTATGTATGTATGTATGTATGTATGTATGTATGTATGTATGTATGTATGTATGTATGTATGTATGTATGTATGTATGTATGTATGTATGTATGTATGTATGTATCATAGAGTTTCTCACAAAATTACTGACAGGCAAATCTGGCGCTAGTGAGCTGCTGCATGCAAGGAAATGCTGGGATATGTGAGCTTGAAAATTAACTTGGATTTGTATACCTTGAAGACGCGTCTGGCTTCACATTAAAATGAATGATTTCTTACTAAAAAGCACGTAATAAGCTACTTACGTTTTGCCACTGTACAGAAAACGTGTTTTAACACTTAAAACTTCTGCGTAGATGTAGAAATATACGAAGCGTAAAAATTAACCAACGGCCGCTAAACTTAGCTGGCAGACGACAAAGCCAATGTTCCCTCTGACGGTCGTCTGTTTCTTTCGCCGTTTGGTTGTGCTGTCAAAGTGAGTTGACCTTCACTTTAGAATATAGTACGCGTGAATGATAACCACGTATAAAAGCTTTGTTTTAAAGAAGCTTTATTTGCGCAGTCGTATTCGCATTTTGAGCCGAAGCCTCGCTCAACATCAGCCAACGCAAGCTTTGCAGACACATATACCGATATTCCCAACGCTCCAACGAGGTCCCTAAGTAATTCGCATAGACGGTGGTGCGAGATTTCCTTTTAGGTATTTTTGTGAGGAAATCTATGGTCTGTATGTCTGTATTCGAGAGTTGGACGGAATACTGTGTGGTCGGGTATAAAGGCAATGTTGAAAAACAGGTCACTGACCAATATCAAACAAAACAAATTTGTTTTGTTTGACATTCGTCAGTGACCTGTTTTCAACTCTGTCTGTCTGCCTGCCTGCCTGCCTGTCTGTCTGTCTGTCTGTCTGTCTGTCTGTCTGTCTGTCTGTCTGTCTGTTATTCCGTCTGTCCATCTGTCCATCCGTCCATATGGCTGGCTGTCTGTCTATCCATACTTCCGTACACATGTCTGTCTGTCTGTCTGTCTGTCTGTCTGTCTGTCTGTCTGTCTGTCTGTCTGTCTGTCTGTCTGTCTGTCTGTCTGTCCATACGGCTGGCTGTCTGTCTATCCATCCTTCCGTCCACACGTCTGTCTGTCTGTCTGTCTGTCTGTCTGTCTGTCTGTCTGTCTGTCTGTCTGTCTGTCTGTCTGCCTGCCTGCCTGCCTGTCTGTCTGTCTGTCTGTATGTATGTCTGTCTGCCTGCCTACCTGCCTGTCTGTCTGTCTGCCTGCCTGCCTGCCTGCCTGCCTGCCTGCCTGCATGTCTGTCTGTCTGTCTGTCTGTCTGTCTGTTATTCCGTCTGTCCATCCGTCCATATGGCTGGCTGTCTGTCTATCCATCCTTCCGTACACATGTCTGTCTGTCTGTCTGTCTGTCTGTCTGTCTGTCTGTCTGTCTGTCTGTCTGTCTGTCTGTCTGTCTGTCTGTCTGTCTGTCTGTCTGTCTGTCTGTCTGTCTCTGTTATTCCGTCTGTCCATCTGTCCATCCGTCCATACGGCTGGCTGTCTGTCTATCCATCCTTCCGTCCACACGTCTGTCTGTCTGTCTGTCTGTCTGTCTGTCTGCCTGCCTGCCTGCCTGTCTGTCTGTCTGTCTGTCTGTCTGTCTGTCTGTCTGTCTGTCTGTCTGTCTGTCTGTTATTCCATCTGTCCATCCGTTCATATGGCTAGCTGTCTGTCTATCCATCCTTCCGTCCAAACGTCTGTCTGTCTGTCTGTCTGTCTGTCTGTCTGTCTGTCTGTCTGTCTGTCTGTCTGTCTGTCTGTCTGTCTGTCTGTCTGTCTGTGTCTCTGTTATTCCGTCTGTCTTCTGTCCATCCGTTCATATGGCTGGCTGTCTGTCTGTCTATCCATCCTTCCGTCCACACGTCTGTCTGTCTGTCTGTCTGTCTGTCTGTCTGTCTGTCTGTCTGTCTGTCTGTCTGTCTGTCTGTCTGTCTGTCTGTCTGTTATTCCGTCTGTCCATCCGTCCATATAGCTGTCTGTCTGTCTATCCATCCTTCCGTCCACACGTCTGTCTGTCTGTCTGTCTGTCTGTCTGTCTGTCTGTCTGTCTGTCTGTCTGTCTGTCTGTCTGTCTGTCTGTCTGTCTGTCTGTCTGTCTGTCGGTCTGTCTGCAACAAGGAACGTGAAGACGGCTGACGTGGCCGTGGCAATCGGGCCACTGTTATTCGAAGTGCTAAAGCGGAGCGACTACCAGCACCTAGTTCGCCAGAGTTTGTAAAAACCGCCAGGTCAGCGCGGAACGCGCAGCAGGCACCGAAAAAGCTAGAAGAGCGGCCTTTCAGAGCCGTTTCAGAAACGCTCTAAGTAGCGTTGGACGATCCCCTCATTACGCAATTCGCATCGTGTGATGCTTGGCTGTTACTTTGATGTTCTAAAACACTTCAATACTCATAATAACGTGATCCCGTTCCCGACATCAAGCCTGCCTAAGGCCAGCTTCGAAACGAGTTCGAAGCACCGGCTAATTACGCACACCGGCGGCGGCGGACAACTATGGCGTGGCACGTGACCCGTGTTCTGATCTCATAACAGTTTCGCTATAAAATGACGTAGCTGACTAATAGCAGTGATGATTGATGTCCCCCCCCCCCTACCCTACCGCAGACATGAGCCCGGAATGAAAACTATGATGGCGTATGTAAAAGATGGTTGTGCCGCGGGACAAGGGTCCGTGGAAAGTCCGTCATCATTTTGTAAACGCACAGGCGTTTTCATTTAGAGTCCTCGGGGTGGGGCAGCACTATGAAAAGCGAAGCGAGCGAAGGAGTTGTTGCGCTTGCGCACCGCGTGCCCCTTATCAGCCAGCCTCCAAGCCTGGCTGACCTGCTCTGAATGATAAACGTGGTCACGCGTGTGTGTTGATAAGTTTCACCCTTTCTCTTGTTCACAGCGTTAGTTTATAAAAACTGCAGGCGTAGCATGCCGTGGGGTCATTCTTTCTGTGAGTGTGCCGCATTAGGAAGTACGTTCTTCCTTCTTGCGGCGTGTTCCTTTCCCGGCTAGGTGCTCGATTTTCAGCCAAACGTATAGCAGCTGGTGGCAGCGGTGGTATGGTGGAGCCCCGGGAACTCTACGGCAGCAGTCGGTGAGGCTTTGGCTTTGCACTATAGTACGCAGAGTGTTATAATTTCCAGTAAGAGAAATATGAAAGGCGGCTAGAGAGGACTTTTGCCACAGTTACGGCAGTGAACATGGATTTACATAGCTTAGCAAAAGTAGGTTTGTTGATTTAATTGATTTGTGGGGTTTAACGTCCCAAAACCACTATATTGTTATGAGAGACGCCGTAGTGGAGGGCTCCGGAAATTTCTACCACCTGGGGTTCTTTAACGTGTGCCCAAATCTGAGCACACGGGCCTACAACATTTCCGCCTCCATCGGAAATGCAGCCACCGAAGCCGGGATTTGATCCCGCGACCTGCGGGTCAGCAGCCGAGTACCTTAGCCACTAGACCACCGCGGCGGGGCAAAAGGTAGATTTGTTGGCCGTAGCAGACGAGCTAGGCTTGGAGGTTAGCAAAGCTATTCGGAAACCTGAAATGATGCGCGAAATAGCAGTTTGTTGGGTGGGTGCCGGCGAAATCGTTGAAGCTATTGATGAAGTGCAAAGGAAGCGCAAAGAGAGTGAGAGAGGACGAACTAAAACAGGGCCAATTGGAGCAACTACAAGGCCACCATGGTCCCTACTACCAGTGTGGCCCTGTAGGGACTACTGTGCTCTCAACACGTGCACCCTCATGGACAGGTACCCCGTCTCGACGGCGGCCACGTCTTCTCCGTGCTAGACTTGGCGAAGGCCTTCACGAAGATCCCTGACCATCCGGATGGCGTCCCGAAAACTACAATCATTCTCCCATTTGCCCCGCTGCGGTGTTCTAGTGGCTGCGGTACTCGACTGCTGACCCGCAGCATCGTGGGATCGAATCCTGGCGGTGGTGGCTGCCTTTTCAATGGAGGTGAAAATGCTGTAGGCCCGTGTGCTCAGATTTGTGCGCACGTTACAGAACCCCAGGTGGTCAAAATTTCCGGAGTCCTCCACTGCGGCGTCTTTCATAATCATGCATAATCATGGGACCTTAAACCCCACATATCAATCGGCTGAATAGGTCCGTGTTCTCAAATTTGAGTGCATGTTAAAGAACCCAGGTGGTCGAAATTTCCGGAGCCCTCCACTACGGTGTCTTTCATAATCATATGACGGTTTTGGGACGTTAAATTTCACATATATTAATCAATCAATACATTACCTACATAAAACGTGGCTCATGAAACGCTGAACAAACCTTTCTGCGCTTAATCGACGAAGTAGTTCGTGGACTCGACTTCTGCTTCTTGTACTTTGATGACACATTGGTCTTCTCGCGTGACGCTTGATTGATATGTGGGGTTTAACGTACCAAAACCAGCATATAATTCATGGCTAATACTGGAAGCTGCATTCTTTGAGCCATCAAGCCTCTTCCTTAGTCGAAGATCACTTCTTCTGTCTTATTCAACCCTCTCTATTTCTGAAGGAAACAGTGCTCTTTGCCTCATCAATCCCCTTCCGTATCCCGTCAAACTGTTTCAAGGGGAATCTCTTGGACACGTGCATGCCATTGATAAAGAACAAATTTTTACCATGTCGCCATATTGTTCCAGTGACTACGACGCCATCAGTACACTCAACCCTTCCAATATACCACCTTGCGAGCTTTTCGATTAATTGATTGCCCCCGGACTATCGCCATCTGAACGCTCTGAGCTCCTTCAGCTGCTCTACCAGTTTCGTGAATCCTTTGACGTTGCTCAACGTACCCTTGGCCGAAGTACCAGTTTTTTCACTGCATCGACACAGGTTACAACGCGCCAGTACGACAGCGACCATACCGTATTTCCGCCACGGAACGTCAGGTTATCACCGAACAGGTTGACGATATGCCCAAGCGCGACGTTATCCGACCTTCCCAAAGTCCATGGGCATCGCCTGTCGTTCTCGTTAAAAAGAACGATGCTACAATTCGCTTCTGCGTTGATTACAGGCGCCTAAATAAGATCACTCGCAAAGACGTGTACCCTTTGCCCAGGATTGATGACGCCCTTAATTGCTTACAAGGTGCCGAGTTTTTTTTCGTCGTTAGATTTGCGTTCGGGGTATTGGCAGGTGCCCTTAGCAGATTGTGATCGTCCAAAAACAGCCTTCGTGACACCAGACGGGCTATATGAGTTCGATGTCATGCCCTTCGGCCTCTGCAATGTGCCGGCCACATTCGAGCGCATGATGGACTCAGTTCTGCGGGGTTTGAAATGGAACATAAGCCTCTGCTACCTCGACGATATCGTCGTCTTTGCGCCTGATTTCGCAACACATCTTGTACGCCTGAAACATGTCTTCGCGTGTCTGAAGAATGCGCAGCTCCAACTGAATCTCAAGAAATGCCACTTCGCTGCTCGGACGCTCACCATTCTCGGTCACGTCGTATCAAAGGATGGCGTTCTTCCCGACCCGGCTAAACTACGCGCTGTCGCTGAATTCTCCAAACCGACGACTGTAAAACAGTTACGCAGCTTCGTAGGATTGTGCTCATACTTTCGTCGGTTTGTGCGCAACTTTGCCTCCATAATGGCCCTTTTGACTAAACTTTTAAGCAGTGCCAACGACATCTCATTATGGTCTTCCGAATGTGATCACGCATTTACCACTCTTCGCCGTTTCCTAACATCACCACCTATATTGCGCCACTATGTTCCCACGGCTGCAACTGAAATCCATACAGACGCCAGCGGTGTCGGTCTCGGTGCAGTTCTCGCTCAACGCTAGCCTGGATCTCCTGAGCATGTCGTCGCCTACGCCAGCAGAACGCTCAACAAGGCTGAGGTAAGCTACAGTGTTACCGAAAAAGAGTGCTTAGCCATACTTTGGGCGATTGTGAAATTTCGCCCATACTTATATGGCCGCACCTTTGCTGTAGTTACAGACCATCACGCCTTATGTTGGTAGTCGTCGCTGAAGGATCCATCAGGTCGCCTTGCTCGTTGGGCTCTGCGACTTCAAGAGTATGACATCCGCGTCGTGTACCGTTCCGGCCGCCAAGATGCCGATGCTGATGCGCTCTCATAATCACCACTGTGCGCTGAGGTTGCCTCTATATCTTCTATAGAACACGCGCTGTCCGCTCTTGACATCGACACAATGACCTCTGCACAGCGCGACGATCCATGGATAATTTCGCTTCAGGACGTCTTATCTGGAGTACCGACATTTCCCACCACTCGAGCAATGCGACGCCAGGCTTCGCACTTCACTATTCGAGGTGGCCTCTTGTACCGGCGCAATTACTCACCAGACAGCAGGAAGTGGTTGCTCGTTATTCCCCGAAAGCTGCGCTATACAATTTGTGCATCATTTCACTCCGACCCGCAATGCGCTTACGCCGGTGTCTTCAAGACCTACGAACGTTTAAGGAAGCGGTACTACTGGCGTGGGATGTTTACTTTTGTTCGACAGTTTATTCGCAGCTGCCACGAGTGTCAGCGACGGAAACAGCCACCGAATGCAGGAGCAGCTCCACTTCAGCCGCTTGCGTGCCCTGACCGCCCATTCGATCGCGTCGGAATCGAGCTTTATGGACCACTGCCATTGACCACAGCAGGTAACCGGTGGGCTATCGTTGCTGTAGATCACCTGACACGGTACGCCGAAATCTCTGCTCTTCCTACGGCAACTGCTCAGGACGTCGCATCTTTCATCCTCCATCGGTTTCTGTTGCGTCACGGTCCTCCTCGCGAGCTCCTCAGTGACCGGGACCGTGTATTTCTATCCGACGTAATCCAAGCACTTCTCCGTCAGTGCCATATTGTACACCGGATGAGTACTGCTTACCACCCTCAGACGAATGGCCTGACTGAGCGGTTTAATCGGACCCTGGGTGACATGCTCGCGACGCATGTGGCATCTGATCAAACAAACTGGGACCTGGTTCTTCCGTTTGCGACCTACGCGTACAACACCGCTACCCAATTCACCACCGGCTTTTCCCCATTCTACCTTCTATATGGACGTCAACCATCGCACACAATTGACACTTTTCTGCCATACGCACCAGATGTATCTGAGTGCACGACCGTGTCTGAAGCCACCCGTCACGCCGAAAAATGCCGCCAACTAGCGAAGCAGTTTACCACGGCTGACCAGCAACGCCAGAAAAAGGCCCGCGATGACGACCACCCTCCTGCCGCAGAGTTCTCCCCTGGAACCCTTGTATGGCTGTATGTAACACCCTGTGCACCTGGTTTGTCTACCAAGCTACTTTCAAATTACCATGGTCCATACCGCGTGGTAGAGCGCACATCGCCCGTCAATTACGCCATCGAACCGCTAACGCCACTCGGTGACAATTGTCGGCGTGGACACGATATTGTTCATGTGGACCGCTTGAAGCCGTACTTCGACCCGCTCGTTCCCACCTGTTAGATCGCCAGGATGGCTTCATCTTTCTTGACGGGGGCAATTATAATGAAGGAATGATGACAACAAAAGGGAACAACAAGCATCATCGCAGAGTAAGGCACCACGAGATCGGCGCTCGAGCTTCTCCATCTTCCTCGTCCTGTCGCTATCTTGAATCTTCCACCTGCCCGTTTGGTTCGCCCAATAAACCTCTTTACAACAGTAACAACCAAAACCAGTACTTTTAGGTACGTTTCTTCTTTTTGGTGTGTATATTTATTACTTGAAATGCAGCAATTTACTGATTCGAAATGTACCAATTAAACCAATTCTTGGCCAATCCCCATGAGCGGGTATGAGCCACCATCATCATCACCACCACCACCAAGTCAACCATGGAGATTGATGCCGCTCAGTTTTTCAAGCTATATTAAGATATTACCTGGCCCATACGCCAATACAAGCCGTCATAGCGACTGAGGCGTCACAAAGTGAAAAAAAAATGTAGGATTGGTGTTTTTTCGCCTACCCTAGATTGGTCCTTTTCGCTTTGCCTTCTAGATTTCGTGCCCATTTTATGAAACACAATTGTTTGCGATAATTCTAGCTCTCCGTAAAATAGGGGCTTCAGTAAGTCCGGCAGTTATTTTAACGCATTCACTATCACTATGTGCCTCCCTTACTGCCGACTAGAATTCGCATTCTCAGAGTGCTTTCAAAGCATTAGTTCCCTCGCATCTCAATTTGATCAAATTGGTCTGGCTTCCAGGACATAAGGGCGTATATATGAATCAAATGGTAGATCCGCTGGCAAAGTCATCTTTAAATGGGCCTGTTATTGAGGTATTACCGGCATCGAAATCCCTAATATGCCCTCGATTGAGAAGGATATTGCTGTTAGAGGAATTTTGTGCTCCTTCACTAATGGCCACATGAGAACTCAAGCGCCTCATGTATTATTGGAATAGTAAAATGTGCCAAACGCGAGGAATGGAAGTCGCGATCCCTCGACTGCGTTGACCAATTCCGCAGCTAAATTTATATTTACACAGAGCCGGTCTGGCAGCCTCCCCTCGTTGTCCTAATTGTGAAGTAAATCAGTCAACTGAACATTACCTTGTTTCCTGTAATAGATACTCTGCCTTACGCAAAAAACACTTTAGGTGCCGCTTTCCGTATTCTCGGAATAGACCTAAATGCGCAAAATGTGCTTTACTTCGGGGCTTTGTCTCTTGGCTACAGCGACAGGAAGATTTCTGACGCATTGCAGTAGTTCGTAGAAGGTTCAAAGAGGTTGAAGTGTGGAAATCATTTTTCGGTATAGATCTTGTGACTTTTCCTAATTCACTTTAAATCAAATGCGCCGCTTCATTGCATTACACAACAGTTTATTTATTATTGTACTATCAAATTCGTCCTATGGCGTCTTTCTTTTTCTTTCTCGTAAATAGATCAATCGTAACCTGTTATTAAGGAGGCAATTCATGAAAACTATCCTGTTCTTGGCCAATCGCCCAGCGTGGGTGTGCGCCACATCTTCAAGGAACTTGAATGGACTTGAAATGTTGATTTTTCCTCGGTTGTCTCCGTTGCGCAAGAATATGCTCACCTACCGTCAAGTGCCAACTGACAGAGCAACTGCAGCGTGTTCGGAAACCTGCGAAATTCTGTGGCGTCTACCTGTTTAATAATAATGGATGGGGTTTTCTGCGCCAAAATCACGAAGTGATTGCGAGACACGCCGTAGTGGAGGGCTCTGCAATTTTCGGGCATTTGGTGTTCTCTAACTGGCGCCGACATCGTACGGGCCTATAGCATTGTGCGTGCATTCAAATGCGACCCTCGAAGTTGAAGATCAAACCTGCATCCTCAGGGTTAGAAGTCAAGCATTGTGACCATAGGCGTACCAACGGGGGAGGGGGCAAAGGGGGGCTAGTCCCCCCTAAGATGAAGTAAGAGGGCTGAGCCTTCCCCCCCCCCCTTCACACTTCCGACAATGGTCAATGTTGGCTGCGCGAAGGGGAAACAAACAACTAAGGCGATGTTTTTTTTTTACCACAGTAATCACTCAGTTATAATGTTACGAGAGGATCAATATATTACGAGAAAGTATTACATAATGTTAAGAGGTTTATTGGCGGACACTCCGCGATGATTCACGACAGTGACAGTCAATGCGGGGACCGACTCTTCGCACGAGCTGCACTTCTTATGAAAAGGGCGACCCTCTAGAAGGCGCTGGAGTGGACGACCCACTGTTCAAAGGCTTTACCATAATATAATGAAATATTTCCAACAACTCTGCTGTGAAGATTTCTCTAGGAGACTCTTTGTGGTTCGGACCGCTGTACAACGCTTTCGCGCCTTGTATACTGTAGCATCGCAGAGCAGGCTAGCCCTGAACAG
Organism: Rhipicephalus annulatus; assembly: GCA_013436015.1. Lineage (NCBI taxonomy): Eukaryota > Metazoa > Arthropoda > Arachnida > Ixodida > Ixodidae > Rhipicephalus > Rhipicephalus annulatus. The sequence goes on from WOVY01009868.1 coordinate 232,148, forward strand.
GACCCTATAAGATTACATCACTGCCCCGCGCTTTTATTCTGCTGTGCCTGGGTGACTGATGCAGGCAGCTACAGATGGGAATGAGCAAAGTTTTTATGGACTAATGAAAGCATTTGCTGCTGCACGAAAATAACGTTTTTTTTTCATAGAAAAGGAATAGCATCCCCGCTACTCTGTCGAAGCTGCTGTGAGCCTATGACTGTGATGAATTCTTTTCAATGTTTGGTTTTGCCATACTGAAAGAGGAAAAAAAAAAAACGTTTGCGCTTCAGTCTCCGAATTAGTGATCAGTTTTGCTTATGGTACCTTGTGACGGTGGGAGTAGCTTTCAAAACGGCGACGAATAAAACAGTGGAATCGAGCAGTGGTAGTTAAAGTTTATGGTTTCTTGCACTAAGCAGACTTCAAGAAGCACACACGTGCAGCGCCACTTATTCCTCTCTCTTTCGCGGCAAGTGTGAACTAATTGTATTAATGCAAAGAGTTGTGAGGTGATGCATAAAAATCACCGCCATATCAACAAAGTGATGTGATGTAAGGGGCGCTTACTCGGAGATGGTCGCGCAACCCATGAATACTCCGCGTACATCTTCCACAATCATATATAGATGTGACAACGTTAGTACATATACCAGCACTGTCTGTTTGCATGTTTCCCCGCTTACCCCATACTTTGTAGTAGGAAACTGTGTCTTGCTTGCAATTTTTTCATACAGTCATTACCATATCGCACAAGTGCCTATGTGCCTATGTTGATAGTGACATGATATATGCCATATCTATGACGATAATAGTTAAGCACGTGTTGGGGGCTCCCACCGTACTCTTCTACCGTCACCCCCGGAAAATCTTTTCAGGCCTGCGCCCAGCAATTTGACGTCATTTCCGGCCGGCCGACTCTCGGGGAAGCCGCAGCGGCAGCGAGCGCAGCGCGGGCGGCGGTGGTGACGGTTCGGCGGCGTGGTGTTGACGGTGTTTCACGTTTGTTGCTTTCCGTTGTTGTTTTGCGGCAATTTCGTTTCCGTGCGTGATGCTGGAGTGATGCGACAATGCCGAATAAGTGTTGTGTACCCGGATGCACCGGCAACTACAAAACAGGAAAGAAGATACAAGTGTTTTCCTTCCCTAAAGACGCCGACGCTCTCAAACAATGGCTACGCGCCATTCCTAGGAAGGACTTCGTGCCGACTTCGTGCACTAAGGTAAGAATTTGAGATGCTCCTGTTCTTAGCTTGTCGTTGCTTGTTCGGGTAGAAATCACCTATGATGGGAAATACTTGAGCGTGTGGCCGCCGGGCCTCGCGAAGCGCTGACGCCAGCAGCGTTCGCAGCAAGGATGGTCAGCTGCGCTTTGTTCACTAACAGTGCCGTGGTGTCGTCCATTCTTGCAAGCTCTCGGTGGAAGCGCTTCGTGGAGTGCGGTGACATCACGCTCCCGTGTTTCCTTTCATGTTGCTTGTACCGCTTAGCGCAGCGCTTTTATTTAGATGCTTGCGAAACGTAGGTAGACTTTGTTTTAGCTACACGGACTGTAAACGCGGTCATGCAAACGGGAGCGCATTTTTTTCTTTTGAGAAGTGGCGTCTCAGACGTTCTTGAAACGTTTTTGCAGGTGTGCGCGAATCATTTCGACGCTTCATGCATTGAGAAGACGACATCGTAGACGGATCCAAGGACAGGGAGAGTTATTGAAGTTGCACTCCCAGTACCACGGTTGCGTCCTGGATCTGTCCCAACGGTATTTTCCGGCTGTCCGTCCTACCTATCAGTACGAGACCAGAGCACGAGAGAAACCCCTGACGCCAAGAGGAGCCGACAAGAAGCCTCCCAACTCGCCCGTGCTGTAGAAAAGTCGCTGGCGTCATATGAAGCGGAGCAAAAACGAGACCGGTTTTCGTCCCTCGAAGAACTAAGGGCTCGCCTGCAAGGGGTGTCAGTGTCTCCAAAGTGGACTGTGATTCATAAAGAAGAGTGCTCCATGTTTTTGAACATTATCGACTATCGTGAACCTTGTTTGAATGCGTCATTGACCGTGTTTGCAAACCTTGAAGTCTTTGCCTGCTATCAAGGTTCACCAATCAAGAACCTTGGTAGCGCTGTTGTACCAGACTCAGTTCAAAAAGTAAGTTCCTTGTTGGAAATTTTGAACAACCTGTCGATGCTGTCTGAGGAGCGCTGCACTTATTGCCACCTGGCTCAAGCAATACATTCCCTTGTTTGAGCCTTGTTTCCAGTTTTGTATCTCTTTACAAGTTGTTAGCTTTTAAAGGTGCTGTACTTTTTTCTTTTTTTTAAACTCGAACTGCCTCGGTGCCCACTGTAGCAGTTGTACAGTCCGTTTTGGTACCTAAGCTGGCCACTTTCCTTGTGCACTCTGTGTACAGACATGTTGTGCACTGTGATTTGTTTTTTTCTTAGATTTTTGTTTGATTTTTTCCCTAGGACATGCACCTACCTGTGGCAGTACAATTACTTTTCTTTCTGTCATTTATCATGCTGTGGACCACAATTTAGTCACCAGTGTTCTTTTGTATTGTATTTTTTGGCAAGTGTTTGAACCTGATACCTTGTGTTGCTACTGCTACTATGATAAACGAATGGTATGTTTTCCTCTAACCTACAATTTAAATGAAAGTGTGCTTTTTCTGTTCCAAAGCTCGGGGATGTTTTTGCTGTTACAATCTGTTTTGTTTTCTGAGTTTTATGTGGCAAGATATTGTGTTTTGTACTTTTGGCATATTTTCAGCATTAAGGGCAACATCTTGTGTTGCCTGTCGTCTGCCTGGACCGAGAACAATGTGCACTGTGATATTTGTACAGACGGCGTCTGGCTGTGATAAATAAATACGCATTATTCCATTCACGATATTCATTATTTCTTGATACCTTGATAAGTTCCCCCGCAACGGTGGCTCAGTGGCTAAGGCGTAGCGCTGCTGAGCACTAGGGCGCAGTTTCGATACCCGGCTGCGGCGGCCGCATTTCTGATGGAGGCGAAAAGCAAAAACGCCCGTGTGTACGAGATTTCGGCACACAATAAAGATTCCCAGGTAGTAAAACTTGATCCTGAGCTCTCCCCTACGGCGCGCTTCATCGCCTGCGTTGCGTCGGCGCGTTAAACCATACAATCAATGGATACCTTGATAAATCGTGCGGACATGGTGTCAAGGAACCTCGCCCGAGTCGGTAGGCGTGAAGGGCGCTCGCGGCTGGCGCAGCCACCCAGCGAAGGGCGGCCGGCCGGCCGGCGCGATGTGACGTCGTCGACGTCACGTCACGTGACGCGCAGGCCTGAAAAGCTTCCGGGGGTGACGCTTCTACGCTCCCCGGAATATATATATATATATATATATATATATATATATATATATATATATATATATATATTCCGGGAACGAATTAGTTAAGCTTGCCCCCTCCCCCCTCGTCAAGGAGTTGGTACGCCACTGATTGTGACCACTTAGACGTACATCCAACTATTTAGGCCAGACAAGGGAGACACGATGGTTTTGAAGGCGTTTCTTTTATTCATACAGTATAAGTCACTGAGAATCAAATAAAAGATCGCGAAAAATACGAACAAGAAAAAGAAAGAAACACCGTTTCGCGCACACATTCGTTGTCCAAAGAAGGGAACACTCGTCTTGAATTGGCGAGAGGGGAATCTACAGGAAGTGGGGAAGACGAAGAGGAGATGTTTGCTACGGCTATACGGAACCACGCTGGGAATGATAGCTACGTCGAACAACGGTACTTTTAGTTATTTAAAACTCACCGACCCCTTCTTCCGCGCCACAACACCGTTAAGTATGAGAGTTGGAGTATGAAAAGGCTCGATTACGAACAGTACAATTTGGCTGGGCCAAGCTTATCCGCCGACCCCGTCGCTCCCATCTCTTCCGCCTGGAATGACACCGACATGCTCCATTGGCACAACGAGTAAATGCGATAAAATCGGAAAGACAACCGCGAATTTGTAAGTGTACGCTTGTGTGCGTTCTATAAAGCTAATGTAGGTCAACGGCAATGATAAGAGTGAGGTGTCAGCTCGATAAAGACGATTGGTTGCACTCCACTAGAAAGTTGGAGCACTTCACTATCAAAATAAGTGAACTGCTCACGTCGGCCTAAAAGCGAATTACATCCTGAATGCTCGAAGTTCAGTTGCGTGCCGAAAGAGCTGCATGGTGGAAGCCTTGCGTTGTATATGTGCAGCCTTTCACGGTTAGATTATGAAGCTCAGTATTCTCGTTACATTTTGCCTTAAGCAGCGAACTTGTAAGGACTCACCATCAATGTATTAACAGCGTTACGTAACGTAAGACCATTATGATGTTTCCGTATCACCTGAATAAGTACTGCCAATAAGCAGTATTTCCACTGGCAAGTTTGGACATTATACCAGAATTACTGGAAAGCGCAACTAAACACTGCGGTAAGCAGCAGTCCTTGAACAGCCTTCGAATTTGAGAACGCGCTCATCTTTCTTGAGCTGAGATACTAGGGTATGCGCTTCTTTTTAAAACTTACGAAGCCCGTTATAAAGGCCGGCGCATTGCTTCGTTTTTGTTCGATCAATTCTATTGAAAGCTTAGTCACATAGCGCGACCGTTGGTGATAATGTTGACGCGTCGGCGCCTTCATCGATGAAGAATTGTGATAAGAACAGAATTGGAATAGAATAGTTACAATATTCACAGCATAGAGTTTGTGTAAATGTGAGAAGCGATCGCTGATCAAATATTGGTGCGATCTCAAATAAATGCATCAGAACTGTTAGACTGTTAGGAAGTATCGCACGCCGGCTACAACACCTAAGTCGTCATTTTCAATCCTCATGGTGGCTCCACAATAGACTTGTGAACTATAATAGATTCAGCACTTGTAGGTGTGCGCACATTGGATTTGGCTTTTATTGGGGGAACTCTGACTAGGTCCGAAATCGCAAGAAGGCTTCATATATCGCGGGAAGAATAGAACGGTGTAATTTTGAGAACCCACCTATATAGTTGGCTAATGACACCGCCGAATGAACGGCGTACACTGCTTTGAACGCTCTTTTAGTTAACTATAATAAGCAGCTTCACTACCTTTAGTCACTACACATTGTATGCCTAATGAAACATTCACGGCAAAATGCAGCCAATGATTAGGACGTGTAAGTCACCCCGTGTTTCGAGATACAATGAGAAGGCAGAGCGTGATGTATGAAAACAAAATTAAGCAACCCGATGCTATCCGAAGAGAGTAAAACAGGAGCGATTCTGTGCTTGGCTTTCGAATATTTTTCTAAATTCTGTCACCGACATTGTCGCTGTCTTACAGGATTGCTAATTAACATTTATATCCGGGGTCTAAGTTCCCAAAGCAGGATATCAATATGAGCCAAGCCGCATTCTAAAAGGCTCCGGGAATTCTGACCATCTGGCGTTTTTGAACATTCACTGATATCTCAAACATTACGGACTTCTAGCATCTGGCTTATATCGTGCTGACTGTGAATTCCATCTCAAATCTGCTCCGCTTGGGTCAATCACTTACATGCCAGCATACATGTGATGTAAAAACAGGACCACTACAAGAGCGACATAAGGGCCCGAAACGTGAGCATTTCTTTCTATGAAGTGTTAAAAAAGTGTTGTCGCGCTTGCTGGAGTTTCTTCGAAATCGAGCAAAGTGATTACGGATTACGTGCGAGTGTTGTCGCGGGTTGATTCATGTTCGCACAGAAAGAATACGAAAGGCCCTTAGACGCAGTTCAATATATAGTTGATAATTTGGCAGAGTGAGCCACACTTCCTGACATCCTCAATTCAGGTCAGCGCCGTAAGAAGAGGGACAGAAGGGGATACAGACAGCGTACCTCCAGCACTTCCTTCGTCACGTCGTTCCAAACTTGAGATGCGCGAACCGTGCAGACAGCCGAACCTAACTTTGACTCAATAATGAACACGTTGACCGCTTGCTCGCACTTGCAACGACGCCACGAATTAGGCTGCGCGTGTTTGCTTTTCTTTTTCTCGGAACCCGCCGAACGCGGGTACCCCTTGATGCCCATTTAGATTGCCTACACGTGACGTCACGAACGAAGCTGATGACGTCAGAGCAGGCAGTCTTTACATCCGGTGGCGTGGCTCGTCCTGCGTTGGAAGGTCACCGCGTCGTCTTCGAGATGACTGCGTTGTTTGGAGTAAACAGCCCCCTTGTGCCCACGTATTTTTCGAAAGATACTTCCCGGCTGCCTTCTCTCCACGGAGCCAGGTCAGCTCGTTCACTCTTCATCCTCCTCGTCTTCTTCATCTGAAAGCAATGGTGGCAGGTCACATAAGTATATCGTTCATAAGCTACAACGCACTATATTGTAAAATGAAGTACACGTTACACTGGTATAATGTATGTACTAATACTATACTGCAAGTATACCCGGTTTTTCCAGAAACGTTTCCAAATTTGTAAAAATTTACCGAAATGCGCTATTTGTTCCACACCTTCACAGTTACTTGTTATGTGGATCCAGGAATCTTAAGCTGGCCGGAGATATCATTTGGTTGCTTGAAGTACGAGTGCATAAGGTCGACAAGCACCACTTGTTCGTGTCTCAGCTGTCTTCGCCTACCTTACACGCTCCCATTTCAAGCAATTGTGTATCATGAACTTGTCAAATCAGCCGTTTTGACATCGTTTTGTGCGGTAATTAGGAAAGGTACATTTATGAACATTTTAATTAGTGGAGTTGGATGGCCACGTTTGATAGGCGGATTGAAGTTCTGCATACGAAGCACGTGCACCGGCTTTCAGATATAGAAAAAAGCGACCTCTAGTAATTATTGTGTCGTAAGCAAGATCAACCTGAAACACGTCCCATACGCGCAACGAACAGATGATCAGAATGACGTCGCTTTCAAGACAAAGATTACAGAGGTGTAATTCCTCCAAGTTCGTGAACATACGCGCGACACGCGTGCAATAATCGCAAGCGCAGACCACACATAAACACAACGAACTCGGTTGAAGGTTGACATAGCGACTCTCAGTCCTTCTGAGCGTCTCAGAAGGATATGGAAGTTGCGCTCTTCTACGTTTTGTTTTCGCCGCTGAATTTCACGATTTCACGAATTAACAATTATTACCAGATACAACTTTTTTGTAAATATGAAAGCTGCGGGGAATTCTTGGTTAGAAGGACTTCATAATTATCCTATTTGACATTTAAGCAAAGTTCACTATTTATAAAGTAGATCAAATTATTTCTTACTGTTTCAAGTGATGTCTCTCTAGCAATCTTAAGATTCCTTAATCTACAGAAGAAGTAACAGTGAATGTACCAAACAAATAACCCATTTTACTGATTTCTGAGAATTTCAGACGCACTTCTTCGAGCCCCCGATTTGGCAATTTGCAGACGAAAATATATCAATATAATCGAACGGAACATCCGGCAGAGTACTCCAACGGCACTTTCAATATGTACAATCTTCTCCACGGTACGTGATAAAAAAAAAAGGCTAACTCAAGAGTTTTATTATGACCTTGTGCTCTTTAAACGTCTATCAAGGCAGCTTCCCTCAACTCGCAGAAATACATAGGTATTTACTTAGAGAGAATAAAAAAAAAAGCCGTTTTACTTTTTTTTTTCCCGACAGAGCACTAGAGCGACACTAGATCACTCAGGACAGCGTATGCTACCTTCTGCGAGCCGAAGGATTCCCAATCGGTATCTTCTTTTTTTCCTGGATTAAGTTCCACCCAAATAGACCTGTTCTCTTGCTTTCTAGATTAATGGATTAGGTTAATGCATCGCTAACGCGAACCTCTTCAGTAAGCACTGCGATTAGGTCGTAATTAGGAACAGCCTCAATTCGCAACTAGGTTAGGCAACATCTTTCGCGGCCGAGGCTCGGCAAATCTGCACTCGTCGCAAGAGTTCTACAAAGTTGAGATCGAGACGACTCGGGTAGTTCCACGTACTTCTGTGTCTCTCTCTCGTTTAATGTAATGGCCCGCTGATACCACGACATCAACACCTTAAACATAGGTTAGTACAGACTGAGAACTGTCTCAAGGTCTCTCCGCACCAGAAAGAACAGTAGACACAAGCTACGCGTTTTAGTATAAAGGAAAGAAGTGTACACTTAAGGACTCGTTTTCTTTCTTAGACACAATATTAATTAGATCTAACAGACAATCATGCCAAGAAGTGTATTGGGGATGTTGTATGATGTAATCGTAATCGAAATGTGAAGAAAGATAGGTGGAAGAAAAGATAACTTGCCGTGAACACAGACCGAAACTGCGACCTTCAAATAACGCGTCCGATACTCTACCCACTGAGCTACCACGGCGGCCGTTCCCCCATCCACTGCATCAGGTATATATGTGAAAAAATATGTGATTTCTCATTTACATTACAATTACCTTGTATAAAACCCCCTATCTTTCCTTCGCATGAGTGTCTCTTGGATCTCATCAATAGTGTTTTAGTATAGTGTGACATACAGTTTGTAGGTAGGTTGGCCGGTCTGTCACGCTTAAAGGGACACTAAAGAAGACTTTTCACGTTTTAGTAAATTACAATTTCACTATTCCGAAACGTCACTCTTACTACGACACGATGCTTGATAAGCGAGAAAACGTACCCGTACAAAATGCGGCTGGAAACGCCCCGTTCACATTCCTGTACCAAACACCGTGGCGTCATAAACATTGAAGGTGTCTACTGGGTCCTACGTAGCTTTAATTGATAAAAAAAAATGAAGCGCGTTGTCATCTGTGAGTGCCAGAGACATCTAGCATACGAAGCTTTAGAAAATGTTGTGGAGCCAACATCGCGAAACGATGGCAAATACATTTGGAAAAATTTGACGCCACGCGCGGAGATTCAGGCGCGAAATTTTAAAATGAAACTTCACACTTGAATTTTCTCCGCTAATAATGAACCTATGGTAGCGAAAGATGTGACATTACAGTTCTCAGAGCACAGTTTTGTCAATGTAAACCAATGTAATTGTTTTTTTTTAGTGTCACTTTGAAGTACCATGGTGACTCAGGACATGAGAGATCCGATTAGAGAGGAGAGAGGGCTTCGAATAGTTTCACTAGAATGGTGTTCTTTACCGCGAGCTGATATTTTTTTTATTTAGCAATACTGCAGACCACCGCGTGCTGAATGCAGGAGGCATTGCCCATTGATTGTAGGAAAAAAAAACAAAAACAAAACATCGAAATCACAGCAAAAAATAAAAAAAATGCAATGAGAAAAATGGGAATGCAAGAAAATTGTCAAGTACCAATCACGAAACATAGCACAGATTTTCCAGTTCGCATACAAAATCATTACATCCACAAAAGTGGAGAGCAGAGCATTCCATTCAGACCCATTTCTAAAAGAAAAAAGCTGTACTTATGCGATATTGTTTTGGCAAAAATTGGGGCAAGTGCCATACTGTGGGTGTGTCTAGTCTTCCTATAGCTGTGTGGGGACGTACGCAATCAGGCATGGTGTATTTTGCATTTCCGGCAAGGCAATTTTAAAGAAAGAGCAACCTGTTGACCTGTCTGCGCGGTTCGAACGATGGGACGTTATGTTGCCTGATTAATGAGCAAGGCGAGTCGGTCATTCTATACAAATTAAATATGAAGCGGACTGTTTTTATTTCACCTCGTACGCGGGTCTCCAGCGCTTTGCCTCACAGGAGTGAGTGTTGCTACTGATACTAACAACATTTCGGCAACATGCAACCAAAGAGAGATCACTGTACGCACCCTGCTTTGGCTTCCGCTTCGCCTGGCGCTGGTCCCCGTTGGTGCGGCAAGGCTTGGTGACCACCTTGTGGCTCTCGCACGACGCCGTGTTGCCGCTCACCAGCGGCATGGTCTTGGTCCGGGTCTGCGTCGCGGGGTCGCACTCGCTCCACTTGACGCTGCGGTTGTAGCGGCAGCCGAGACCTGCGACGAGCCACGATTTGAAGCCGCAGTGTTGCAAGGAACTGCAACGCTATAGCATGTTGTGCCAGGCATAGTATACCTGGGATAATCCCGTGAGGATGAATATATGTTACCCATAGCCGCATGCGTCGAACAAATGCTAGTCTTGCGAGGCTGGGCAACTGTGGAGCACATGCATGCTGCAGGAGTGTGAACGGGAAGGCAGGGGGGTGGGGTTCCGGACTGAACGTTGCGTCGAACTGAGTTTGACCTAAATGCGCTGGGAGGCTAAGCCAAAAGCTTTGAGCTGTCCAGTGGGCCGATAATCCCATTACAGCTCAAGGGCATGTGACCGACGCCTAGGCGGGAATATCCCCCGAAATGTACGAACTTGTCAGACTTTTCAATTCAGTATATACATTTTTTCGTAATTATAACATTCCCTCAGACTTAACACAACAAATAATAAAAGGAATTTCAGCTAGACGCTGGCCTGTATTAAAACGTTTTTATTGCATAGCATTGCTGTGAGAGTGACGCTTCTCACTTGGGTCATTACCCACGCTTTGACTAGGGAGGGAGCCAGCTTTTATTGCCACCGCCATCATGTTCCGCACAAACACCTTATCAGTAACATTGCTCCACTCTTGTTTGTTGTATGTTCTTTGTGCTCGTTATTGGCTGTGAAGGTTTTAGTTGAGGGTGTCCGAACAAGTAAAGGAAAACTGGGGATCGAGGGCGAAGAATGTATAAGATAGGGTGTCCCAGCTCGAATGACGTAGAACCTGGGTAAGCGCGAAGTGTGTTTTGAGAGATTTCTTTGATGAGGCACTATAGTGGTGAAAGCCTGAAACTAGACATGTAGGCAAGGATGTTTCCACTCCGTTAACGTCGTCGGTAAACTGCGTCGACGAAGTGCCGCCTTACCATTCAGTTCTTATTCTTCTCCCCAACAGGCCCGGCTTCAGTTTCACACGGCATGTAAGGAAGAATGTATTTGCTCCATCAACGTCATCGGCAATTTGCACGACTGACAGCAGCCTTATTCATTTTGAGTGATGGGATTTACCCATTCTGGCGCATACCCCTTTTCTTTATGACTGCATATCACACCGTAACGACAGGAAACGCTGAGAAGCCTATAGCGCCTGAGGTGCTTCGCATCTAAATTTGGAAAGTGAGCTAAGCTCAACTTCCAGATACGACACCAACAGGGGGGGGGGGGGCAAGATCGTTGCAGCAAGAGTGTCTTCGATCACGTGACTGATCTTTCGCCGACAAACATCGACCAAGTGGTCAAGCATCCATGTTTCTAAAATATAATCATCGTAACAGCCACGAGCCACGACTCACCGGACTTGCACTTCTTGGTGACTGTGCGGTTAGGCTCGCACGTGGGGTCACTTCTGGGCTTGAGCTTGTCCACCCGGGTGCGCGTGTTGGCTGTCACGTTGCAGGCGTTCCAGGCGCCCTTCTCGTAACGGCACGCTGCGGATGAAGAAGCAAACAACATACGACGCATTAAAGGGCTGGAAAGCAGTGAAGTCAACTGTATGACAGATAGCTCGGGTTTACTCATTTTTATGGGTTAGGTTTCACCACCGAATATCATGCCCTCGTCGCGCATATAGTATCGCAGAAGACATCAGCAATAATTTCCACGCCAACGTACACAAAAAACGCCCTGAAAGTTGTTGTTGTTCATCCTATGAGCAAAGGGATACAATCGCCTTTTTTGTACCCTTTTGCGATCATTGTCACGATAATCGTCACCGTCACCGCCGTCATCATTATCAGCTCGTTCTATGTCCATGACGGGACGAACGCTCCTCCCAACAGTCGCAAATTCGGCTTATCTCGCGCAATCCGGACACCCCTGCCAACACTCGGCTGTCTTTCCCATCCCTTAGTGTTCATTTCGCCCGCTCTCACTGATCAACGTTTATATGTTCTTTGCAATGCGCGACCTGCCGATACGTGACCTTCGCATTACGTCACATGACTTATCCTTTGTGTTACCTTCGAGTTCAGTTGTCCATGAATTTGCTTCCCCTCTCCCCCGATATAATTGCAACAACAACAAAAAAATCAATAAAAATAGCACTAACTGACCATAGAGATTTCACGGCTTGCACTTTCGCGATTAGATTTCATGTGCAACACTTTTGCAGCACTTAGCGTGCAAGCAGCGTCACACCGATCGCATACGTATTGCGACAATTAGGAGAAAGCGGCCCTCTTTCTTATTGTGCTGGGTAGTTTCATTCCTGGTGCACGTACGTTGCAAAATCAATAGGCATGTTCATAACCAGCCTAATGGCAGTAAGGTTTTCCGGACCCCTGAGTACCACACATACACAACATTTTTTTTCTAGAATCATTATTGAATTGCGTCGTTTTCTGGCAAGCAATAAAAAAAAAACGAACGCCATTTCGTGCAGTGCTCTTATGCTTCCAGAACTAAATAATACAGAAACTACAGGCGACATGCTCTTATGCTTCCAGAACTAAATAATACAGAAACTACAGGCGACATGCTCTTATGCTTCCAGAACTAAAGAGTACCGGAACTACAGACGATATCGACAGGGCAATTGATGGAGCATTTTCAATAAGTGCAGCGATCTAACAAAGAAGAGCGGCAAGAGAAGCACGGTAGAGAGATGACGTGTTCGATGGTAGTTTTAACGTCAGAACAGATCACAGACGTAATCCACTCCCCCATAATTTGTAAATCGACATTTGATGTTCACGATGACACCGCAAGATGCTCGAAATCAGAGTGCAATAATGTCCCCGCGTAGCGAGGGAGCAGAAACACCGTTAAAAACGGCAATCGGGCTGGGTCCGATACATTTGACCATCAGCACTGGGTACATCAGTCGACACTCGGGCACATTCCATAAGGAGCTCGAGAGCCGCCAGCTCTGCGATACATTTATAGACGGTGCGTTTCGAAACCTTGGCCGACTCTGATCGACCGAGTGTCATGCGACGGCGAAGCATCGAGTACAAATTGGATTTCGCTCTCTGGGAAGAGCGCCGCACATCGGCAACGAAAACTAAGAACAGTATGGATTCTTCGGAAATTCGCTGTGGTGCGTGTTTTAAAAGTGCAAGTCATGCAGTTAACCAAAAAAAAAAGAGAGAGCAAACTCTCAGATTTCGAAGCTTCGTCTTGCGAAAGACGTCAGTGTTGAAAGCAGGCTTGGGATTTGTGTCATGTGACTTTTCACCAACGGATGATCTTCTGGGCTATTACACTATACCCAACCTATCCGAATGCCAACGTAATAGGAGAACGGCTGCAGCGGTGAAAGAACGTTCATTTCGTTCACCCGAAAGTATGATTGAATCAAACTTAACAGATCAAAACGACAGATACATCACTGACTAATTGCCTTGTTGAGCATAAGAGGGACTTGAAATTTTGGAAAAACTAGTAAGCGAAAAATATTCCGTCTTAAAACACAAGGCGACAGCTGTGAAAGGTAAGTTTTTTACTTATTGAAATTTGGTGGAGACGTGCTTACACGAGGAAAATAAAAAAAATACTTACTTGAGGTTGGCACTGTCAGAAGCGTTGGCAAGAAAGAATAGAACATGATAATTTTTAATTAGGGTATCAATAACTTCTTGAAACATAGATAAAGGTGTTCACGGCACTTCATCATTGCGTGCAAGTGACCTGCACTTTTGCTTTAATCGTTTAAAGATTGATGCACACGTGTTTGAAAAGTTTTAATATACTTGGAAGAAATGACAACGCCCATTTGATGTCTGTCTAAATAGTTATTTTTTCCTACACACTAATTAATTTTTCCTCCGACCCTTTGCATGGGTTGTTTATCGGCATGTTCCTCAATGATTTCGTTATTTAGCTAAGGTTTTTTTTATTTGCGTCTCGTGTCATGAAATTCAGTTTAATGCCAAATGTAGATTTGCAGCAGGATTTCCCCACACATCCCGAGTACATTTCTAGGACGTTTTATTTGAGTGAGATGCAAAGCTATCCAGCACGCACTATCAAGGTTCGAATGTACATAAGTAGATATGCATATACATATATGAGCAACAATGTTACCCGAGTTACAAGACCTGCGTAGATGCAAGCATAAGCTTTGACTCGGCTTCATTGCTTGCCCGCTACTGAAGTTGTTTAATCGGCTGGTACATACTCAACAAACCGAACAGAGAACATGTGAATCTACGTACGTATTCGAACGTTGTTCGTTCGTGCCCCGTAAGGAAGATGTTTTTTTTTCGTCGTTCACTTTAATTCATTTAAATTCATGCTATATTCACTACACAATAATCAAAAACAAAACATTATGTACCCTTTGCATTCCTCAGCTTAACTGTGTATCAATTTGATTTGGTTATTTTTAGCAAAGAAACGAACCCTCGGAACAACTTCCTCATTCTGACGTTATTTTAAAGCGAATGCCTCGTACCCGGCGCCTTAGGTAGCAGACGAGGGTTCACGCTCAACTGCTGCCTCGTACAAAAATCACGTGACGCGTGACGCCCTCTGGTAAGAAGTGTGTTCGACGCTGGCTTCATCCGGCGCGCTAAGAAACCCAGAGATCGGGCCCACATAAATACCCGACAAAGTGCACGAGGGAGTGCACTTAGTCGTAGGTATATTGGTATTCGAAGTCCAAGAGTGACCGACTTTTGGGATAGTTGGTTAGGTACATTCAACAAAGCCGTAGTGCTCTGTTGCGGGAATGTGAAGCCATCGGCCCCGCCTTCAGCGAAGACAGGTCAGCAGATATCTTGTCCCGGACTCGACGATCAAACCGTGGCCGTTCAGAGTGCCAGCGAAGGGGCCGCCAACTTCGCGGTCCCTACGTGAGACTATAGCGGGTATGGCGCGGGGCTCCCCTGCGTTGATCTTATCTGGACCCCACTAAAGTTTTCATGACAATCATCATGAAGCCATAAATATAATAGCACTGAAAACACGGGCACCAAGGAAGAGAACAGGATGTCTTGCGCGTCCCGTCATCTTCCTTAGAGCTGTGTGTGTGTTGTGTTTCGTGTGCTATGTCCCGTCGTGGATGCGCTATACATCGGATGCTCGGGTGTTGTACAATTGGACGCTCAGAGCGACTCAGCTCTGAGGATGAATAATGTTTAATAGATAAGCTTGACATTCGGGATATCAATGACCCCCCCTTCTTTTAAACTATGAGCATATGTTTGATTTTGTCGTCCAGCACGCCAAAAAAAGGAATAAAATCCTCGAAAAAGGAATGAAAGGACCTTTATTATACACAGCCATACACGCAAGTAATGACTTGCATTCACAATCGCATTGAAGAGTTTGGAGTTGTCAAACTTCCGAACGCAGTAGAGTTTCAAAGAGCTACTTATTTTTCATTTCTCGTCGGCTTTCGTTACTTGGAAGAGATCAGTATGCCTGCGGAATAATTGTGTGTGTACTAAATTCTGTCTCGCCCCGATTTTCAATAAATTATATTTAACTAAGTTAGACAGAGACCTAAATTAAGCATTGAAAGGGTCGCATACTCGCAAAGTTTTCCGTGTTGTCGACAATTTCCTGATATATATTGACAGCTCCTCCAAACAGTTCGAGCATATGCGTTCCAACGCCAAAATGTTTGTTCTGAAGTGACCTCTTTGTCTTCAAATGGCTTGTAATACAATTGAGTTTTAGGTGCGCGATTTGTTTTGAATGATAATCAGACATGCTGGTATTATCACGCTCGAGCAAAGAATCCGTTACTGCCATATAATTCAGAGCACTCTGAACTTGTCAAGGGAGGCATAGATTAGGCGTGTTTTGCTAACACCATGATAAAGTCCCGCGAACATTGTTTGCCCCCTAAGCGTCAGAAAGCAAACAGAACGTTTAGGTGAGTCGGGGCATTCACATCACGTTGCGAACTCGGTCGCTGAAAGCCCGCTTACGCAGCTCGGCTCTAACGAAGCCCCACAATCGTGCATCCGACGAGAAAAAGAGTATAGCTGCGATTCCGTACATGCATCACGTTTCATACGACCCGAGAAAAACAGTACAGCGTTGCAACGTGCATGTCGTTGTTCTCTATGCCGAACAAGCTAAGCAGTCTTTGCCAAAAAACAAAACAGGAGTGCGCGAAAAAAGATATGTGAGAGAAGAACCATACCGTAACAGGCTCGTGTAGCATGCATCAACAGGAGTCGTCTGCCAAATGCCATCAACATGTGGCGCATGTTATGTGGCACAAACCGGTAGACGCGTGGTCGAGAGGCTCAATCAAGTATAACGCACAGGTATAAGGCGGCCAAGGGCCAATAGGCTTCCTCACAATTTAGTGCAATGAGTGTGCATGCCAACCCCCTCTTCAATCACACGAGCATCATCGGAAACAACACTAACGAGATGACAAGGCCAATCATCGAAGCACAATTCATATCCAAGTTTAACAGCACGCGCATTAGTAAACCCTCTGTATACTTATTAGATGTAGAAATGGAATATTTGTGTGTGACATGATAATATACATTCGATGTACGATTGTTTGCTTTAGCACGTGACTTGGAGACCGGGATAGGGTATATGTATACTGTGTATTCTCGAAATGAACTGCATTGTTGCCAGTTTACGCTGCGGGTGTGTTGTATTTATTCTTGAACATTACTAGTGCGACAAAAACGAGGACGAGGAAAGGAAAGACGGAATACAGGGTTGTTGCTCTGATTGATTAATTGATTGATTATTCAGGGTTTGACGTCTCAAAACCACCATATGATTATGAGAGACGCCGCAGTGGAGCGCTCTGGAAATTTGGATCACCTGGGATTCTTCAACGAGCACCGAAATCTAAGCACACAGGTCTTGTTTTTGCCCCCATCGAAAATGCAGTCGCCGCAGTCGGGTTTCGATCCTGCTACCTGCGGCTCAGCAGCCGAGTACCTTAACCGCTAGACCACCGCGGCGGGGCAGCGCTGTTGCTATGTCCCGTCCTTGATGCGTTATACGTCGGATGCACATTATAGTCAAGGCTGTACAAAAAGAAAAAGAAAAGAAAAATGAAGACCCTAAAGCTTTGCCTTTATGAGTTGAGCGGGACAGCGATATCTTAATAGGCTCAGGGCTTGGTCTTGACATTCTTCACGTGTTTTATGAAGAGACAATTGGTTATAGAAGGAAATGGCGCGTGCGGGGAGGTAGGTGTAGGGGAGAACAAAACCACCGTCTTGTATCTTTGAACACGGAGTGCTTTACGGGCACTTTAACTGAGTTTATCATGGAGGGTGCCTTTGATCTTATCTTCCACGCGAATGTACATCTCCCCTGGAAACCCGTGCGGGTGACAGCCGCGCCTGCCGGATTACCGAGCACGCAGGGGCAATTCGCGAACCGTACGCGTGATATTTCGCAGGGAACGGCAGCTTTATCGCGCAGGACGGGTGGCATCCGCGCACGGCGCCCGATTTTACAGCTTTCACGATTTCGCCCCGCCGCGCGGTCCCTGCATTCTGTCGACGGTCATCCTCGCTGACCACGGTTGTGCAGAACGTGCGCGTCACGGTCTTACAATCCCCACTCGCACTCCCCATAGAACTCGCCCGTCCGTGCCGAAATGAGGCGCATCGTGATTGGGGTGTAATTGGAAAAATCGATCCCTTTGGTGCCCGCGGGCAAAGCCCACCCTGTCACGGCGCGTTCTCTGCACGGCCCCACCGCCATGCTTTCCTTCCTTTTCCTCTCGGCTTGCCGATGTCTCGCCATCGTGATTCAGAGCGATGACCCGACAGAACTTTCACGAAAATGAGAGCGGGGAAAGCTCTCCGTGAGTACTTTATTAATGTGCGGGTAAATGATGTACAAGGGTGCATTCGCACTGGCGACCATCGCGCGACCAAGTTGGTTGATATTTACCCGGGTGCATGTTTGGACACTAGCCTGCATGAAGGCTTGGGCCGGGGGGGGGCAAAAATGGATGGTGAACACTTTTGGAATAGAAATAAATAGGTCGGAACAGCCTCGCTCTTAGAGAGGGAGAAAGAGAGACAAGGATGGATGATGTCCTTTTCAAATATAAAATTAACTCGTTCAACAACCTCATACTGTGGGTTGAATTTGCGTGACGAAGTTTTGACGATGTGTGTATTTTTTAAGTGTTGCGGTAACCACTCCTGCATGGGCCAAGAAGGGCAAGCGGTGTATTAGATAAACAAAAAAATGGCAGCATATCCACGGAGTGAATGATGGAGAGTGGGGCGAAGAATTCGTCCGTCCATTCGTTCTTGCTTCCGTCCGTCCATGCGTCCGTCAGTGTGACCGTCCATGCGTCCATCAGCCCGTCCGTGCGTGCGTCTGTTCGTGCGTCCGTCCCTGCGTTCGTCCATGCAGCTGCCCCTGCGTCCGTCCATGCGTCCATCCATGCATCTGTCTATGTGTCCGTTCGTCCGTCTATTCAACACTCCAAGTACCACCATCTCGTATCTTTTCATCATATATTCCCCATATAGAAGCACCGCCATCCAACGGACATTCCAAGGACTAAACGACAGGTGGCACACGCACACTTTCTTACGACTTGCGCTCCGTGTCTACTTCCCACCTTTAACCACCTCGAGTTCATTGTATATACTGGTTCACTGTATTCATGGCACTGCGGCCGAACGCTCGCTAAACCTTTCGAAAACCTAGTAGGTTACGCCCAGCGAGTATAACGTAGCAACCCTTTCTTGTCAGATAGTGCCTAATGTACATGCCAATGGCTGCTAATGGGGAATGCGAGACAGGAGAGTTCGGCTTTTAGTAAACGCGCACGCTGTGAATTTTTTATTGTTCAACAACGCACAGGAGGAATCTCCCACGGGCACCACCTTGCAGGTCAAAACGTAAGGCTGGTTACGCACTACGACTACGACGAGGGACGAACGGGTGCCGCTTTAAGGAGCTTCGCCCCTAAACATAAATCTGATATAAAAGGCATAAGCAGCAGTCGAAGCGCTCCCGAACGCGCATGAATTCGAATAGTAGCAGCAGTTATCCGCGCATGCTATAAAGAAATGGGCGTATTCAAATGTCAAAGCTTTGAATGGTGCGTAGAGTTGAATCTAGAAAATGGCGTACATTACAGTTTGTCTCTAGCAAAATATGCGGTCTTCGAAAGTTCCTGAATCTGAAAAATTTGCATGTGAGGCCCACGGGACGGGTTTTATTTCTCTCCCATAGTAGAGTACCAAGTACTTTATATCAATGAAAACTTTTTTTAAACACACAAATTTGTAAAGGACTTAGTCTGTCAGATGTTCCGACATGTACAAAGACATTAAACTCTCCTGGCCGTTTCGATAATGGTATCAATAACAAACTTGGTATAACATAACATAACTGTATGGAGAACACACAGACAGATGCATGGGTGGACTCACGGACGGCTGCACCAACGGATGGACGCATGGAAGGATGCAGGGGCGGATGCATGGACGAACGCAAGGACGGACGCACAGATGGACGTGCGGACGCACGAACAGACGCACGCACGGACGGGCGAATGGACGCACGGACGGTCACACAGACGGATGCATGGACGGACGGATGCTTCGCCCCACTCTCCATCATTCACTCCATGGATATGCTGCCATTTTTTAACGCATTACCTAATCGCAAAACCACATGGTCGAAAGCTCCTTGCGATAAACACGCATCTGCTCAGCGTAGAGCTCGACAAACTTTATAAACCAATGGCGAAATAATTTCATTTGAGCCGGTTTTAGTGGAAAGATTATGAGATAAAAGTCATGCGCAGTGGTTAAAGCGCTCCCGAACTAATGTAAAGAAAATCAAATTCAAGCAATATTTATTTATATCAACTAAAAACGTCGGCGTACTTCACTATCATAGCTTTAAAGGGCGCGTAGAACTGCAGCTGGAATGCGCCACCCGTAACAGCTTGTCTGATGCTGTATGCCGTTTGTGGAACATCTTTTCTTGAGGCCCACGGGGAGGCTTTAAGCTCTCCCATAGCTGAGTACCCTGTACTCTAAATCGTAAACTACTTTTTTTACCCCCCCCCCCCCTGACATTGGACCCACAGGACAGTTCTAAACTCTCCTATAGTAGAATGCAAAGTACTCGAAATCGTTAATCATTTATTCTAAAAAGGGTAATAAGGCGCTTTCAAGTCACTGCCTTACGCTTTCTAGCCTACGTATAGGGACCGCCTAATGCTCTCCCGTAAGTGTACGTCGTATGCTAAATAATATAACATTATTTTTCTAAACACATGGCCCTCCCGTCTACGCTCACAATTTCTCCTAAACACCCACTGAAGTAGTTTTGTCACCCGGTTCAGTTGTGCTGACCTGAACTGCGCTGACTAGTATACAATGAAGCTCGCTGCTGTAATTTTGTAATATGATTTCTCATAATCATATGGTGGTTTTGGGACGTTAAACCCCACAAATCAATCAAATCATGTAATTTTTAAACACTTTCTTTGGCTCTTCGACAGTATAGTGCACTAAAGCGCTCACAATATATTCTCAACACAACTTCATTGAAAAAAAAAACACCCTCTTACGTCATGGTACTCGCACAGCTTAATACTCTCCCCTTAGTGGAGTTCTGCGAACCTCGAATCGTCCACCCTACGCTAGTTTACTAAACTTTCCAGTTTCGCCCACGTGCTGGATGTGCTTTGCGGATATTGCCAGCAGCCCGCCACGGCCATCAGTCCGGCGAGCCATCTATCGGCATGCTGTAAACGTGAACACAGTCGGTCCCTTCCCGCCAAGCGCTCGCTTCGCGCCGTTCGCTCACCTAAAGTATTCTTGCACCGTGCTTTCGACTCAGTCAAACTGCGACGCGTTTGGCTGTCGCTAGGCAAGCCTGTGCTTTCAGCCGGCGTCACCGCAGCACCGTATAATCCTGCTCCGGCTTTCACTTTCGCACCACGAGTGCAATCCGAGTGCCAGACATGAGTGGCGAATGATAAGTACATGCGGTGCATGATCGCGAGCAAAAGGAGGATTTTAGTGCCACGGGGACGCCGGACTAAAGCACAAGTTTTTCCTCGCGATAGTCAAGGCATGTTACAGTTCGACGGAGTCGATAGCCGTGCCCGCTTTCCGCTGTTCGTGTTTCTATCCTGACAGTACGACCGCGACGAAGTTCCTTCCGCAGTATGCAATAAACGTGCTGTAGGCATTCTAGAATGCCGAGGAATGTCTTCTGGGCGCTTAACAAGAAAACAGCACCAATATCCACTAGAAAAAAAAAAAAAACGCGCAACGTGTTCACCATCGGACTATGGTTGGGAAGTATCGTGTTTTACTTGCGGAGCGCCTGCTTGCATGGCAGTTCAAGGTGTTGCTTCACCGCGCTTGCAACAGATGGCATGACGCTCATTTAAAATATGATGGACGCACTGAACTATACAGCTGTGTTTTAGTGTATATACTTATGAGCCATCCACTGGAGATGTTCTACGTAGCACTAGCCGTGTCCTATTCGTGGACATGTCCAATTCACCAGAGCGCGTTCAGTTACGTTCAAACGTTCATGACGTCACGAGTCGCCAAAGAATTGGCGACTCGTGACGTCATGTCACGTTTGACTACGTCGGCAAACTGAAACCAGCAGAACGTTTTCAGCGTCAAAAGAAACTAAGTGGACGGGATGTAGAGTAACAGGACTCTTAAACAAAGTTGACAAGTCTGAACATGCCTATGAACGTGGTGAGATGTCTGAAGAGCGATGCAGGAAATGCCTGCAGACCTTTCAGAGGCGTAAGGTGGGCGGTCGTGTTAAATCTAATTCAAGGGTTAACGTGATTATAGTTTATGCATGGCCTCAGAGATGGGCGTCTAAAAGAGGATCTCTGGGGGCCGCATTCGTGGCGACGAAACGCATTCCGTCTTTATCATTTGTGTCGAGTGATGTGGAAGCTCCGTGGCCTCAAAATGATGTTGCGGAAGACCGGAAACTGGTGGTGCGCTGCTCACCAGCTCCAGCCAATCAGTGGAGGCCGAATTGGACGTGTGCACGAGCTGGACACTGCGAGAATAGCTCCCCGGGCTTACCGTACTCGCAAGCGCTACATATAAGCTTACCGCTTCTGGTGGCGGCAATACCGATGTTGTCATCAGTCATAATTACGCAACTTTAAAG
Source organism: Rhipicephalus annulatus (assembly GCA_013436015.1). Taxonomy (NCBI): domain Eukaryota; kingdom Metazoa; phylum Arthropoda; class Arachnida; order Ixodida; family Ixodidae; genus Rhipicephalus; species Rhipicephalus annulatus. Next base: position 254,211 of record WOVY01009868.1, read on the forward strand.
AACTGTTTATTATGCGACTGTACAACACACATGCACACACGCACACACGTACACCCACACGTACACACACACGTACAAACAAACAGACAGACAGACAGACAGACGTACAAACAGACAGACAGACAGACAGACAGACAGACAGACAGACAGACAGACAAACGTACAATCAGACAGACAGACAGACGTAAAACAGGCACAGACGTACAAACAGACAGACAGACAGATATACGTACAACACTTGTACCTATCTTCAGCGTTATCTTGTAACGTTTCGCTCAATGAAAAAAAAAAAAAGATGCCTGACCACACGTATCCGCTATAGCGCTTCGGCGCCCGGGTTTTCCACGCGGCGCAACGACCTCTCCCACATGGAGAGAGTGGGCAACAAGCTTCGCGCAACGATTCGCTCTCTCTCACTATAGGGAGAGGGCGCGGCCAGAAAGCCAAGCGCTGACGCGCTGCCAAGAGCACGTGTGGTCAGCCCTTTATGCCGCAACCACCTTCTCTCCGCGTGCTTCAACACGACGTCGATTCCCATGGTACGAGGGACCTGCCAAATATTTCATTAAAGCGAAAACCTTGGATGCCTCACCGAACACAAAAATTTACCTCGGGTGCACACGGAGTCGGCGTTAGCACAAGTGATGCTAAGAATAATTATCACGCGATGGCGTCACCACGTGACGTCACACATTGCCAACATCTGTGACGTCGTTTCGACGTCGTATAGCGTAAGGCACATGTCGTAGATGGAGGTTATGACGTTGACATGCAGATCGAATACAAGGAGATGAAGAAAGTATGGCTCCCTAAGCACTGCGGCTTTTTGCGCAGCAACGAAGCGATAACTTGTCGTACACGTCGTTAAAACTAGGAGTCACGTTAATCATGAGGATTTATTTCTCTTCAATTATACCCAAGTATATGGTCTTCTATTTCGCAATTCTTGTGTTTTGTTTAAATATATGCTTCCTAAGAGGGCTGCTTTCTTTTCTATCTCACACACAAGTGGTGAAGGGAGGAGGTTGTGGTTCACAACATAACCCCCTTACTCTCCCGAATTCTTTATATTTTTCTTACGCACACGCACGTATATAAACGCGTGCACGAAAATAAAAAGCGTGGTTGACCCCCCCCCCCCCCCAACCTCTTAAAAAAAACAATATGACTATGTTATACTGTCCCGCACTTCATTGCAACTACTTGCATATCGTACATTGTTTATGCTTAATTTTTTATAGTGGTGTATTCTTTTGTGGCACTTTAAGCGGCCAGAACCATACGCAGTAGCTGGATCGCCTGCTGTCTCGGGCAAAGTAATCAGTACGGTGCCTGTAGAGCAGAACCGTAATCACGAGCTCCTCGTTTCCGTAATGAAGCAGGGTTTTAAGACTCAACTTTGTCTTGCGTGGATTAAGAAATAAGACAGAGAAGGAGCAGTCTAGGAAAACTCCCCTACTGTAGTTTCGCCTAATCCCTTTGAAGATAGTTTTCTGAGAAACGTTTGCCTCCCTCCCCCCATTCTTCGTCCCATCTACTCTTGCTGGTATGTTCCAGGTTCTAATGGATCACCATAATCTCCCAACAAAAGTGCCCAAGCTGTATTCAGCGATGTTTCACACACCATAATTATTCATGCAAGAGCATTACTTGGCTCACTGCGTCGCACTACCGCGCTCAAAAAGTGGTGGTATAAAGAAAAGTAGCCCTTCAATCGCAAGGGCGAGGCAATGAATGCGACAACAGCGAATTAGAAGGCTGTAAGAATTAAGCATCCTTCAGCATGCGACCTGGTGCAACTCACTGAAACGCCTGCGCAAGCAAAACGCGGCCGCTATGGTGAGCCAAACGACCTTTGACCTGCCTATCACGCCAACACAAACTGTGCGGTGAAAACAGAGCGAGCGCAAAGGTATGAACTGTCTTCTCCTCGCTGTAAAGCTAGGGCACGTACGACCACGCCTGGCAGTGGAAATGCAAGCACGATTAATGCACTTACATTGGCCTACCACTGGTTAAGTGTCCCCCTCGCAGCATTCAGGATGTTTCTGAGAGCAGAGAAAACATAACAGCAAAGCGAACAAAGACACAGCGCTTTCTTACAGCTAAAATTTCCTACACACACACACGCGCACACCCACACACGCCCACACACACGGTATTGTCACTGGGTCGTGACGTAGACGAATGAAGCAGACTCAATGCTAAGATGAAACTGTTTCTTCGGCAGAACGTGTGGCCAGGAAGCTGGAGATCATATTACACCAATACATGGAAAACTGAGAGCGGTGAAAAGAGCGTCGGCCGTCGATTAACTGACCAGCGGCAAAATGAGGCGCCATTTATATATGTGTCGTCGAGCATTCCAGCCTCGTCACTGGTCTTCGCGCAAGATCTAGAATAACTTGAACTTCAAGGTTCATGCCTTCGCGACAATCTTAACAGAACGATCTACAATTATCGCGAACCTTCTCGAACAATGAGGCGCAGTTTGCACTGAGCTTTCCTGACCGAGACATCGTGGGCGCAAACCAAATGAAACAAAAGTAAAAACATATGCATACTCGCATAGAAAATAGACTCTCAAAGTGCCTGCAGGACGCGAAAAAATGCTTCACTTTAAAGAAAAAGTGGAAAAGCACAAATTCGTGCGGGCAACGTGCAATTCAAATTGGCATCAGCCCTGTATATCACATCAGAAACGCAATCACTTCTTATCAGAAAGATCCAACGATAGCACGCTCCACGCTTCGCAAGAGAGAGAGAGAGAGAGAGAGAGAAAAGCAGTAAACAACAACAAAAAACAAACCGACATGCACTAGTGACAAACATAGTTGTATCTTCAATTCTAATATTTTAACTACTCGACGACACTATGAGTCCGTGAGCGTTGCGAAAAATTCTCCGATCATATCAACCTCAACGAACCGTCTTTCACGAAGAATATTCTTGCACGAAGAATATACCCACGTTTATCTGTGAGTGTTTGTGAGAGTGAAGGTTGCGCTGAATATCTTAGAATATGACGAATATCCAAGTAGCCCAGCAACAAATTTTATTGAGCTATATTTCTTGATCAATGTTAGCGCTGCTTTCCCATGCACTGCGCTGGCGTAACTGGCTTTTAGATGACGTCACTAGCGCACACGCGCGTGTGTGCGTGTGTTTGTGACGTCACAACAGAAGCTGGTTTGAATATCCACGTGGTAGCCACCGTCCCATACCGAGAGCTGAATTTCGCATGTAGAAGCTCTGCGGAATGGACTATTGCAGTATCCTAAACAGCGCCAAAGTGGCAAAACTTCCGGTAACTTTGTTATGCGAGAAATTAACGCAACCTGAACAGAAAGGTTACGGCTGACGTCAATGGCAGAGCGGCCCGTCACAGTTGACTAAAGTAACAGTGATGCCGGCAAATTTGCGAGAACCGCGAAGCAGCACGATGCAAAATCCCGCTGCAGAACTTTCAGCGTCGCTATTATTACTTGAGGCTTCGTCATATAAACAACGCTCAAGCAGTTCGGATCAGCCAGCGGCAGCAGCTTCCAGTCGCAGTGCAGCCCGGCTTCGCCAAAGGAACCGAAGAATACGTAAGTTTCCGAGCCCACACTTTTGGCGCGATCGCGTGGGTGGAGCGCGCCAGTTTTCTTTCTGGTATTCTAAAGCACCTGCTGCAACAACCGCGGCGAAAATTGGGACATCGTCGACAGTAGTGTCAGTCCTTGCTAACCACGAAGCTTTATGAATTTCTAAAATCTTCGGAGCTTTTAAGGCCGTGCTAAGACGCCTTAGGCCACGTTTCTACTTTAGTCACCTGATTATTGCGCATGTGGCGTTGACCAGAACTTATGCTGCTACGCCCTTTCGTGTACGTAAACACGTTACCGCGTCTCGTGCGCAGACTGACCGAATGAGTCGCTGACCTTTGCAGAGCGCGCCACCCGGAAACGTGACACGGCTGTGCGACGTACTATGTTTTCCCGGACGCAGACGACCGTATCTGGAGCCGTGCGATATACTTGCGCCGCTGACCGCTTCAATCCGGAGATGGCCTCTGCACCTCACAGGCGACCGCCACTTGTGATCATCTGACACACTTGCCAGATTCCCCTACGCCACCAATGGACAATAGAGCTGTCGCCATAATGAGTGCACAGTACGTAGCTTACTGCGTAACTTTCTCTGCAACCTCTTTTCTCCACTTCACCCCTTCCCCAGTGCAGGGTAGCAAACCAGATGTGCATCAGGTTAACCTCCCTGCCTTTCCTTGCGTCCTTATCTCTGTTTCTCTCTTCTCAGTAAGAGAAAGTCTGGAAGGGTAAACCAGGTTTCGCACGGTTTGCTACATTGTTTGAGGGAAAGGGGCGCAGCATTTGATAGGTGCGCACGCACATACAGAAATGGCCACCACGCGAACCCAGATGGTCAGGCCGGAACCATTTCAGAGTCCAGTTCTTCTACGGTAGTCATATATTAAGTAGATCGGAATCCGTGGTGTTCATGAAGGCGCACATTTCACGGCGATGGAAGTGCTTCGGGCTTGGAAACACGCCACTTTTTTTCCAGTCCCTGTGCGACGGGGCAAACCACTCATTTACTGGGGGTCGCAGCTAACACGCAGGAGGCAATAAAAAAAGAAGAAAACACGAGAAACAAGGAAAATGTGATGTAGTAATCCTGAACGTGAAAACAGCCCTTTCTCCTCGTATCGGCTGTGTGTGATGGTGGCATGTTAAAAAAATGTCGAGTATTAAGGGGAATACATGAGTGTTCAAAAAGAAAAATCCATGCTTGAATAGCACAAGGCGTACTTAAATTTCAAGTTACATCATGCTGCTCTACGAAGGTAATTAGCAGCGCCAAACAGACAAGATATACGAGAAGGACTAAACGGGACGAGTGCTTGGCCTATAGTATTTCATCATTCTCTTGTACCTTGTCTGTTGCGCACACCAGAGCACTTTCATTGATCGGTATACAAACTCGCCCAAATATCTGTGCTTCTAAAATGATCATACTGCGTCCCGCGAACAAGCACAGCCATCGGTAGCTCAACGAAAAGGGAAACCTTTTTCGAGGGGCTTGTTCCTTCGTTAGACACAACCCAGTACACCTAACAGAAACCAGACAGTTATAGTTTGCCGTTAGCGTAATAGTGGAAGTTAAGAGAATGGCGTTACCGTGCAGCAAGCGTTCGTTGCGGAAAGCGTCTGATAGTTTAGCGGAATAGCGTTTATGTGGTTTACGTGCCTGGATGGATGGAAGGATGGATGCTATGAGCGTCCCCTTTATAACGGGGTGGTGACAAGTATGCCACCAGGCTCGACAAAAAAAAAAAAACCCTTTTTTCTTTTTTGATGTTGGCCTAATGCCTCTACTTCGATAAATTATATCTTAATGGAAAAAAAGGTAAATTTTCAGCTTAAGTTCTCTGCCATTTACGGCACACTGTACATATTTTATTTTTCCAATATTTATTTTTGTCCTTTCTCTCTAATTTTCTGCCACCAATACTCTAACCGTCTCTTACTTATTTCAATCGCGGGTGTGTTCAGCTTTCCATTGTTGTCCCTAAAACCCAAGGCTTCCTGTAGGCTCGTGCCCAAACGTACCCCTGGGTGGATATCTCCACATTCAATCAGAACATGCTCCGCCGTTTCCTTATCTTTCCCGCAGCATGTGCATTGTTCTTCTTCTTTACTGAATCTTGCTTTATAACTACGCGTTCTAAGGCAACCCGATCTCGCTTCAAACAGTAAAGCGCTTCCCCTTGAATTATCGTAAAATGCCTCCCTCCTTATTTCATTTTTGCCCTTTCGGTAGTTACTCAAAGCCGGTTTTTTCTCCATAGCTGCCATCCAGTAAATCCTCTCCGCCTCCCTGACTTTTCCCTTAACGCTCTTTGTTGACATATGGCTTACAATACCAGCCGTATATTTACTAGTGAGTCTTCTAGTTCTTTTTCTCCACTGTGTGTCCACGCTCTTCCTATACAAATAACGGAACACCTTCTCTGCCCATCTACTCTCCTTCATATTTCTTAGCCTTTCTTCGAACCTTATTTTGCTCTGCGCTTCCCTCGCCTCAAAACCTGCCCACCCCATATCGCCCTTTACAGCCTCGTTTGTCGTCTTCCCGTGAGCACCCAATGCGAGGCGTCCCACAGTCCTTTGGTTTACATCCATTCCCGATTGCACCTCTGCCCTCATGCACACCACTGAGTTCCCAAAAGTAAGCCCTGGAACCATTACACCCTTCCACAGACCTCGAAGCACTTCATACCTATTGTATCCCCACAACGCTCTGTGCTTCATTATTGCCGCATTCCTCTTTCCCTTTGCTGCCGAGGCTTTTTCCTGTACCTCCATGTATCTATCACTCTCATTTACCCATACTCCAAGGTACTTGTATTCGCTTACCCTCGGTATTTCTTGGCCTTGTATGGACACCGTCTGATCACAGGGATCATTGAAAACCATCAATCCACACTTCGTTACACTGAATCCTAGTCCAAGAGCTTCACCTTCCCTTCCGCATATATTCGCCAGCTGCTGTATATCATCTCGACTGTCCGCAAATAAGACGATATCGTCCGCATAAAATAAACCTGGAAGCTTCTGCTCAATCATCATGCCGCCCTGTTTGTGTGACAGATTAAAACCAATGTTGCTACCTTCTAGCGCTTTTTCCATACTCACCATGTACAGCATGAATAACAGCGGGGACAAAGGACATCCCTGTCTCAGACCCTTGCTAACCTCAACGTTCTCTTTGCTACGCATTCCTTCCAACTCTATGCAAACTGTATTTTCTCGGTATATCTCCCTCAAAAGCTGTATACAGTCGTCGCCCATGCCCATTCCTTTCAATATATCCCACAAAATTTCCTGATTAACGTTGTCGTATGCCCCAGTGATGTCTAGAAAAGCCACGTACAAGGGCCTATTCTCTATTTTAGATATTTCTATACACTGAGTGAGAACAAACAGGTTATCGTCTAACCGCCTGTCGACTCGAAATCCGTTCTGAAGTCCTCCCAAAATATCGTTATGTTCGGCCCATGTTTCTATTTTCATTTTTACTGCTTGCATCGCCATCCTGTATAGTACCGATGTAATGGTTAGTGGTCTATACGAGCGAATCTTGTCCTTTTCTCCCTTGCCTTTATAGATTTAAGTTCATTCTACTTTGTCGCCAACTGTCCGGTATTTGTCCGTCCTTTAAGCTTTTTTCTACTGCTTTTAACAATGCTTCTTTAGTGTTATGTCCTAGTTCGTTAATGAGGCTAACGGGAATCCCATCTAAACCCGCGGCAGTGCGCTTTGGAATTTTTCCTTCGGCCTTTTTCCAGTTGAAATTATCAAGTACTAGCTCTTCCTCTGTTGCTTTCTCCGCCACACTTTTACTCACCGGGGAGATCCCCTGGACGCTCTTTTGAAACGAATCGGCTGTTACCTTTTGGATGTAACCTAGCGCTTCGTACCCTTCCAATTGATTTCCTCCTTCATCTAGAATATGTTGTTGCGTTGTGACAGACTTCCTACCTAGCGCCTTTATGTGGCTCCAAAAAATCCTAGGCGCGGCCTCCTTTTTTTCGTGTATCTCTGTCATCCAGCGTTCACTTTCACCTTTAATTTTTGCCTCTACCAATTTCTGTACAAGGGATTTTTTCTCTAAATATATTTCCCATATTTTTTTGACTTCGTCCTGCGGCCGCTTCTCCTTTTTTGCCTTTCTATGCTCCCGTGATGCTTCGCGTCGCTTCTCGATCGCCTCCCGGATTTCCTTGTTCCACCAACATTTTGGCTTCCTTTTTCCTTTCCAGCAAACAGTTTTCTTCTCTCTCCCTATCTCCTTCGTCATTAGATGTAACAGCTCACTATACTCCCAGTCCTTGCCTGGTATTTCGCCTACTTCTTCCTCGACTCTTGCGGCTATATTTATTATTTGTTTGTCATTTAAATACGAGCTGCCATACTTTGATTCCATGCTCATATTTTCAGTTTCGTATCCCATTTGTAATGTTATTCGTTTATGATCACTACCCAAGCTGTTAATGCCTTCCTCGTCTATCCTCATTTCTGTCAGTTTGTGGTAAATTCCTTCAGTCATGAGACAATAATCAATACTTGATTGCCTGTTTCCGACTTCCCATGTGATCTGGCCGTCACATTTAGGCCCCGTGTTAACTATGTTGCTCGCAAAGATCTAGTAATAACTTCCCATTGGTGTCTGAATATCCGTCAAGGTCATGTATGTGGGCATTCATGTCCCCTAGAAGGATGATTTCGGCCCCATTACCAAATTCCTTAATATCCGCACTCATGCAATCCACTATCTCCTGATTCTTTTCTCTGCAGTTATTCCCCGTCCACAAGTAGGCTACCCCTAGCCACGTTTCCTTTCCACCTACTGTGCCCAGAACCCAGAGGTGCTCTGAACACGTCTGTTTCACTCTAACCCATTTGGCTCCGCGATGAATTAGCATTCCTACACCCCCACCTTTCCTTTCCGATATGGTCCTGTTACACCCTTCCCAAACATAATTTTCAATATGTGGTGGCTCTTCCAAGTCTCTAAGGTGTGTTTCTGTAACCGCATACACGCCTATCTGTTCTTTGTTTAACTGCTCCTCAATCTCTAACCATTTTGCCTTCTTTCTGCCACCCTGCATGTTTATGTAACTAATTGCAACACGCGCCTTTTTCCTTTTTCTTTTACCTTTTTTCTGGTTTTTCGCAATTCTACCTGTCAAAGCGTCCTCCTGGTTGTTTTCCCTGTTACGAGCTACCCCGGACTCCGAAGGGCCCGTGAACCCCCCAAAAAAGCTACTGCGCGTCCTGCCAGTCGCCAGCCCACCTCGTGTCCAAGCCTCTTATCGAAATGAATCTTGTCTCTTTGGAATCCACCCCACCTGTGCACTTCCCTGTTTAAATCCACTACCTCGAAACCCTTCTCTCGACTAATTCGCCATATCTCTTTGTTTGCGTCGACAACCGCTCTTTGCAGGTTGACGTTGCGTACTGGTACTTCTGGTACTGTGCATACTACAATTTGCACCTGGGGGGACACGGCGCGCATGTCATCCACCCCTTTCGCCAAGGTCGTCGCTAGTCCTGACGATTCTTTTTTCAGGACGTCATTTAGCCCTCCCGCAATTACAACGAGGTTACGATTGTTAGCTTTAGCTGCGAGTTGTTCACCCGCTTGACTCATTACTGTCCCCAGCGTTTGTCCTGGGAACGTCCCTATCGCAACTCTCTTGTCGCCTTTCACCCTTTCTTTGATTGCCGCTGCGCATCGGACTAAATTTGAGTCACCGGCGATGATGACCTGTTCAGACATTCCTTCTGAAACCTGCACCTGGCTGCTGACTAGGTGACTAGCGTGAGTCACGGCTGCTGGTTTGCTCCCTCCCTCCCTCAAAACTACTTCCCGGTAGCTGGGCCCTGTGGCCAATGTATCTGCCTTTGTCATGCCTGTTTCCTTCATCTCTCCCGTACGGGGGGTCGTCGCCATAATGCTTCCGCCGTCACCTGCGTCTTCGTTCCCTTTCACGACCTTCGATAGGCCCTTCTCGGCTGACCGGAGCCTTTCTTCCATGGCTGACGTTTTCTCTCGCTCCTTCGCCAATGCATTCTCCAGCTCTGCGATTTTCTCCATGAGCCCACTCTGGACCGCCATCATATTTTTCATTTTCTCCTCGAACTCACACTGTCTACACTTGGCGTCATCTTCTGCTTTCTCCTCCGCACTAACTTCCACCTTCCAACCTGCCCCGCACTCTGAACACTTTACGGTCTTTTTGACCATGGCTAGCTCAGTTTACCGATGCCCACGTGTTAGAAAACTGTACTAAAATCCATTTAGTACGAAAACTGTACTAAATGCCTTGGCTGTAATGGAGGCGCCACCTATCGGAGGGTTGATAAGTAAAAGAACAGTGAAAAGAAAAAGAGAACGGGAATGTTTGCCTATGTCGCCACGCGAAGCATTGTTCCAAGTTTATAATAGTTAATATTAAAAGTAAATAAATATGAACCATGCAGGAAACATGAAAAGCAATAATGTTGCCGATTCGTTTACATCGATTTTCTAGTTAGGCCTAGAGACGTTCGAAACGGGAAGGTTTCTCAAAAATTACGCCAACTTATCTATAATACTAGGTCATCGAAGATAACTGAAGGCGAGCGAAGCCATTTTAAACTGTCCTTTGCTGCGAACGAAGTGAATGTTTCGACAACTACGCCAAAATCATTTCGAAGCGGGCGTCCGAAAGCGCCGCCATGTTTGCGTACACTACGCTAACACGGTAACGTTAATCTGAAACATAGCGCATACAGAATGCGGTACGAGTAACGTACGTAGCCCCGCCGCGGTAGTCTAGTGGCTAAGGTACTCGGGTGCTGACCTGCAGGTCGCGGGTTCAAATCCCGGCTGTGGCGGCTGCATTTCCGATGGAGGCGGAAATGTTGTAGGCCCGTGTGCTCAGATTTGGGTGCACGTTAAACAACCCCAGGTGGTCTAATTTTCCGAAGCCCTCCACTACGGCGTCTCTCATAATCATATAGTGGTTTCGGGACGTTAAACCCCACATATCAATCAATCAACGAGTAACGTACGTATCTGCGCATGCGCACTTTGAACCTGCTATCACGGTAAGCCCACTATCCCGCCATGCCCGGTATACTATAACTGTCTATTTAGGCCACGGAAAGCATAGCAGACATTGACTGTAGCCTTCAGTAGTGGTAATTGTGATGTAATTTAAAAATGAACTGAAGTCGACGACAGGCACCCTTTCTGTTGGTGAAACCAGAACTCACATGCTCCGAGCATTGGAAGTACGCTTAAATTGCAGCATTGTGTGTGCGCTAAATATGCGGTCCACGTTTGGGATGATATCACGTTTATATGGTACCACTATATCATCCTTGAAAGCGGAATCAGGTTTGCGAAAGCCTTCCGTTGACAGGCTGCCACTCTCCATCTTTTTTGTATGTTCTATTTCAGTACATTCAATCCTCCCCCGTAGATTACACATATCCTATCGCACTGGTCATCCGCTTCAAGTCGCACTATCACGTACGCGGACCACTGCATTTCAAGCCTCATTTTTCGTACGAGCCGCAAAAGACTGGAACGTTCTACCTCACGCCATTTCTTCCATTTTTAACACATATGTGTTTTAGAAGCTATTGGTATATCCATGTGTATTTTATTAGGCACCACCCCTTACGTAATACCCCTAAACAGGGCCATGCAATTTACCATTGGCCCTGTAATGGCCTTACAAAGGCAGAAGAATGCACAGTCCTCCGCCTTTACACTAAAACCAACAAAAAAATGACTAGAAGTGTTAACATACTCTTATCTTGCCTGTACAGGACACGGCCCGCACTCTCAGCACACGTCTTCGGACACTTTGCACGTGGGCATGCTAATTAACGCCGAACCTCGCCTCAAAACTAAACACCAACCGAGAAGACTGGGAGGCAGCCCTGCTTGGCTGTTGCCGCCTGGCGAACCAGATGGCCCAGGTCAACCGAGCACGAGTTGCAGCGCTCGCCAATGGGCTCCTGTATTTAGGAGCCCACCTGGTGGTTGTGAGGAGTGACCTGCTCCGGGCCAGTCGCGTAAATGATGGGGGAGTCGGGTGTGTGTGTGTGGGGGGGGGGGGGCAGGACTTCTTTTGTGTACAGGCTGGGGCGTGCACCTCATGTAAGTGTCCCCCTTCAAGATTTATTTTCCCAGTTTCCCAATTGAATTTCTTGCCAGTCGAGGACAACAAATTTCCGTAAAACTAACACTGAAAGTTGAAGCCCTGTCGTTGAACGAAAACGAAGTATACTTCTAGCCTGTATGCACGATGGGCAATACCTTTATGCGTTAGCACAAAGGGTGATATTATATTTATTACTTGCTTTAACCTGAATGATGCAGCTGAAAAGTGCTAGCGCCTGCCTTCTTGTTGCTATTAGAAACTAACTTCTCCAAGCGATGTCGCTTACATATTGTTGAATACGAAGTGATTTTTCCTCTGACCAGGAGCCAATGATCATGCTTATTTTGTGGTATTATCGTGTTAATATTCGTGAATGCGTAACATTAATTTTATATGACGAAAGCAAATGAAACACCAATGAAAAATTATGGACCATCTCCCCGATGAGAACCATGAATAGATGCGAAGGAGCAACGCTGCGCACGCCGTTGACCCGGCTGAAACGAGCATCGACGCCGGTGCTGGGAGAGCGGTTTGAAGCGGACCTCGGTGTAGCCTTTAGTTGAGTAAACGTTCCTTTGGAGCGCAAATACACGGTAGGCGGGTTGTGTTTCGTGTAAGTTTCATCGCAGATAAACGAGCCGAAAGCGTTTCCACTCGACGTGTGGTCGAGCGTTGCGGGCCGGGGACAGGGTGAAGCGAGAGCGAAATGTGTTGCAAGAGGGCGGAGGAGCAACAACACCTAGGTGTGTTGGGAGGAGCCGGAAGCTTTTGTGGGTGCGGGAGAGAGTGACGTCTAGGCGCTGTTGCGACTTGACCTACTTGTCATCGTTCCAACAACTGCGGCGCGTAGCCCCGCCGCGGTGGTCTAGTGGCTAAGGTACTCGGCTGCTGACCCGCAGGTCGCGGGTTCAATTCCCGGCTGCGGCGGCTGCATTTCCGACGGAGGCGGAAATGTTGTAGGCCCGTGTACTCAGATTTGGGTGCACGTTAAAGAACCCCAGGTGGTCAAAATTTCCGGAGTCCTCCACTACGGCGTCTCTCATAATCAAATGGTGGTTTTGGGACGTTAAATCCCACAAATCAATCAATCAACTGCAGCGCGTACGCACGGAGACACAGACGGACAGCGTTACAAAGGCTGGTCAAACAGCTGCTTCGCATATAATAAAGCATATGTATTAAAACAATGTGGCCGCCATTGCAAGGTGTGTGTTCCCCCACATGGTCTTTTTTTTAAATTTACGTTACCGCTCCGCGCCACCTTGAACTTTCTGGTATTACACTAGACATTAAATTTTTTTCAAGCAAAGGGCCTTTTAAGGAAATCGAGTGGATTGAATAATGAAGACGATGGCCATATCCGCGCATGCGTATACTGCATAGCCGCATCGCCAAGACCACTCTCACCTTTTTTGCAGTTCCTGGTGAGCTCCTTGGTGGGCTCGCACTTGCCGCTGCCGCGCTTGAGGATCAGCTTGCGCTTCTGGGTGTTGGTGGCACGGTCGCACTCCTCCCACGGCTCCTTCTTGTAGCGACACTCCTCTGCACACCGGCGCGTAACAGGAAACAGGGCGTCAGTTATTGTGTTACGCATGAAAGTACTCGTAAACTGAGGTTGTGTCAAGCCGACGTTTGAAGAAGCGGACTTGTCTTCCTCTATGCTCGACACAACGTCGGCTCGACGCGACGCCTTTTTAAAAAGCCTCGAGGAAGACGAGTCCACTAGTGTAAACGGCGGCTCAACGTAACCCCTGCACTGTACACCAGTTCGCACACATAAAAGTGATTTGCCATGTCTTTAACACCTAGTATAAGGGTGTTTTCACGAATCAAAACACCCATGTCATAGGCGTTTTGGTGGTTCAAAACGCTGATGCGTGGGTGTGTTGGTTTTGGTATTTCAAAACACTGTTATTGTACGATTTTTTTTCTTCAAAACACCTTTATCATAAGGTGCTAATTATAGACCCGAAAAGCACCTTTAACGATGCAAACTGGTTTACAGACCATTTACGGATTTCTTCCTCGCAAGCTTCCTTCTTCCCTTGCTGTCGTTTGTTGTGTTACGCATAAATGTATGCACACGCACGAAAACGGAACAAACAACGCGAGCAGGGAAAAAGAAACTGTATGAAACCTCACTCCATGAAGCGTCTTCGAGTTTTAATGGGGTAGCTGTGAAAAATATGAGGTTTACATTACCACGGCTACTTCCTTTTCGTAAGTTCGGCACCGAAATAATAAAGAAGCCCTTAAATATTTAGCGAGAACGAGGATTTTCTCCACTATGCACGGATGTCTTGAGAGCGTCTTGCATATTGTACGTCAGGAGCCTCAACCATGAGGCACGTGTACCTCTCGCTCGCACATGACTGCCTTCATCGCGTGTTCTTAAAAATTTCCCTCCTAGGTTCTGGTTAACCTCCCTGCCTTCTCCCTTTTGTTGCTTCCTCCTTCCCTCATAGGTGAGCTACACAGATGTGACTAGTCCCAAGCATATCTTTTTTTTTTGGGGGGGGGGGGGGGGCTTGCGTTCAGTATCTGTTAAAACATAACCATAGAATAAAAAAAACTATATTCCGAAATCAGCGTCCACATTTTATTCCTCCCCCCCCCCACGCGAGAAGACTTATATATGACATATGGGAAACGCCTTGTATCACTTGTCACCATCGGCTGGCATTTTATAATTCATAGTCAGATTCATATTCGCTTAGTTGATAGACCGCTTTCTTTAAGACAAATGGGCGCTGCCATCATGGCCTGTTAAGACGATGTTTTTGTTTATCTATAGCGCGAAGTGTATTAATAAGGCCATGAAACATCGTATGCACCAACCAAACCGTTTTTATGCGTACGCGTCTACTGAAACAAGTTGGTAAATTTGCTAAACACAAAACAAGCCCAATATGACGGCACTCAAACCCATCCTTAAAGTAATCTATAAAACTAAAGGCGTGGCGCCAATCAAACTAGTACTGAACCGTTTAGTGCGTGGGCCATCTGCGTGTTCATATCGTGCATATAGTTCTGTTTCTCTCGCTCTCTTTATTAGTTACTTATTTTTGTTTTTTCCACTACCACCCTTTGTCATTGTCGAACGAATTACATTAGTGCAGGTATCTGTGTACTTGTTACGCAAATCTGCATTTAAACTCGGTGCAAGTGTACAAACTTTGCTTGATAAACACAGACCGGTCATTGACCGATAAATGAGAATAAGTCACATTTTTTTACTAAGACTTCGTCTTCAATTCTTCCTTCACTGAATAGCCGGGGATCCTCTCTTGATAATCTACATATGAAGGTTCCTTTACCGTTTTTTATTTTATTATTCTGCTTCACGTCGTGCTGTTGTTTCTTTACATTTTGGGTATTTTTACGCTTCTTCTCTCACTTAGGATAAAAAAGCAAGGTTCCCTTTTCTTGGATACCAGCTAAAAACGAGTATGTTGCACAAGTCAAGCCATATTACCTATGTAGGTGGCATTGTCGATGATCTCATAACCAGTCATGTTGCCGAATGGAACAGCGCTTGTGTTGTCGAACGAAGTCTGGTTGTGATAGCGGTCGTATGAAGAGCCGTAATAGCGTCGTCTTCCGTAGTTACCACCGTAGTAACCACCGTAGTAACCGGAACCGTAGTAACCACCGTAGAACTTGGGCTTCCATCTCTTCCTGCGGTGACTCAGCGTCTTGTACAGCAGTGCAGCGCCAATCGCCGTGGCGATATGCTTCTGCTTGATGCCTTTTCTCTTGAGGGTCCTTTCGACACCGTACGCAGTTGCTACTGGCATGCCACGATACAAAGGATTCGCAGGCGCGAACACGTGACCACGATGTTTCTTACCACCGCCTAGCAAGCTACTCCCACCCAAGAGCGTTCCTAGAAGGCCTCCTGGCTTTTTAGGTACGTAGGGGTTGTACACGGCTGATGGGTAACCACCCGGGTATGCACCCGGATAACTACCACCAGGGTAGCCTCCTCCACTAGGGTAACTACCTCCGGGGTAGCGACCACCTGGATATTGACCTCCAGGGTAACTCTGACCTGCACCGGGATATTGACCGGAAGGATAGCCCGGCCTTCCCTGACCAGGATACTGGCCCCCCGATGGATAAGGGTAACTCGGCTGCCCTGGTGCAGGATATCGGCCGCCGGGATAGCCGGGCTGAGGTTGTCCTTGTCCTGGATACTGTCCACCAGGGTAGCCAGGTTGACCAGCGCTAGGATATTGGCCTGATGGGTAACCGGGCTGGCTCTGTCCTGGATACTGGCTCGGAGGACGGCCTGGTTGACTCTGGCCAGGATATTGCCCGCTAGGATAACCGGGGTAGCTTCCACCTGGATACCCAGGTGCTGAAGGCCTCCCGCCCGGGTTCCCGGGCTCCGCAGGAGGAGCGCTAGGAGTCATCGGCCTGAAACCCGGAGGGTGTTGACCACCACCGGGCTGCTGCACTGGGTTGACTTGACCAGGAACTATTTTTCCTGGCTCCATAGGTGGCGCGCTGGGAGTCTGTGGTCGGTGACCTGGTACATTGGGATAGGAACCTCCTTGGCCCGGGTAAGACGGTGCACTTGGAGGCACCGGCCTAGGTTGCGTCGGGTAAGGTGCGGGTCTCTGAGTGGGATACGGGGCGGGCCTGGGGGTAGGTCTTGGGGTAGGCCTTGGGGTAGGCCTCTGTGTAGCGGGCCTTCTGGTGACGTATATCGGTCCGGATGGCTTCGGCTTCGATGGCCTGCCGCCTCCCGGTCTCTTGAACAGTGATGAAAACAAACTGGAAGAGGAAGAAGAACCCGAAGAACCTCTGGAGGAACTTCCAGAAGATCCGGACGATCTAGATGAGCTTCCTGATGACCTAGACGAGGAACCTTCAGACAAAAAAAAGTGAGAAAAGAAGACTTGAATCTTGGCAAGAGTTACATTGTACGTTAGCAAGAAGCGTCGCAGAAAGGAAGCCGAGAAAGGTTGTGGTATATCCGGAAGCGAGCGATGTCGAAGGAGGCGAAGCAAAGGAAGGCATTGCAGTCCTAGGGGAAGATGGTGCTTGGCACGTTGAAAACGTCGTCGAGCTACGCAAGATTCCTGCTAGGCAAAGCCGAAAGGTTTGTTTTGAGAGTAGAAGTAAAAAAAAAGCAACATTGGCTGAGGACTTTGCAAACTTGAAAGATAGGAGCGTAGAAAATGACGTCGAGGCAGGCACGCTGAGAAAAGTCTCGAAATAGTGAAGAAGTCAATTGCTTTGTCACAGGTGATTTCAAATAACAGTGGACACTGCAAGCGGTCTCCTGAAGATGACAAAAGTGAAAAAAAAACTGCTCTCGCACTACGAAGTGTCATGGAGGCAATCGCTGGATGATGGTAAAAGCAAGAGCGCCAGAAATTCGTGAAACTTGAGGACATGGTGCTGTTCGTCAACAAATGCGAAGTCCATAAATGAAGTGAGGTTTTGTTCTCATCACGATCAGTGCCAAAAAAAAAAACACAAGTGCACGACAGAAGCGTTTGTGTCGTGCACTTTCTTGTGTTTTTTGTGCGCTGATCGTTATGAGTATGTTCCAACTAGCCCAATTTGCTACTTTACTTCAGGTTCCGTTTCACAAACTCAGGAAAAGTCGCTTGCTGGTCGCTTTTCTATGCTCCAAAGCTAGTGTAATCGCTCCTTGCAGCACAAAATAGCAAGCAACGAAAGCGATGGAAATGTTGCTAGCGGAAACCAGTTTGTGATGCTTGTCTTTCAAAGCTTTTATTCGGAAGCATTCAAGCAAATCAGCAGGTAGCAGGGTGATTCACAGGAGGTGAATTCACGCATTGTAAGGTCAAAAAGTGGCAACTTCATAGTCTAGCTTTTGAAGAAGAAATTACGATACTTTATTTTCATTTTGCTTTAGGTGCCACTTCTCGTAATTGGATGAAACTCTACAACAGTTCACACCAGCATACCGCCAAGTTCAAGCGAAATTAAGCGGGACCAAAACACACAATTTTTATCTGTGCACTACAATTTAAGTCTACGTTTTTATTTAACCTTGCAGTGTTGCTCCGCATTAATTGACCAAGATGTGCGATTCAAATATTTCCATAAAGAGTAACCTAACTGCACATCGATGTTGACCAGTGTAACGTTAATAAATAAAATGCACAAAATGTTATATTTCGACCTTGTTACGATACAACTCACTTATGGGCTTATGCAATGACCTTACTGAAGCTGGCTGGCACAAAAATAGCGAAATTTCCAAAAGATTTCAAAGGGTTTGATGTGTTATTCCACAAAAAGTCACAAGCCACAGCTGTGCACTCTTAAACTTAAAAGAATTTGCGAAATCACAAAACTTGCCGATTTACTCCTGTAAAATTTTCACTGTCGTAACGTGTAGAATTCCGCTTTGTGTATAAAAAAATCCTTCAAGGTGTGACACCACTGCTTGTGGTACGCATATAAATAATACGAGTAATTTGGAACCCCATCTAAAGAAAATCCTAGCAAGTTCGCGTTCAAATATTTCGAGTCATTTAATCGTGGTTTGTATTATCTTTATATAGTGGTCACTGGGAATGGTCAGGCTGTCATGATACTGACCCATGTTGCCTGTGTGACCGTAACTCGCACCAGGATGCTGGCTTGAAGAATTTTGCCTATGTCCAGGATACTGACCCATGGAGCGGCCCGGCTGGATACTTCCCTGATAATGAGCGCCAACGTAACTCGTATGTCTAGCTTGAGGAGGAGCTGGATCTGCAGGGGGAGCACTTGGGATCATCGGTTTAAACTGGGGCAGGCGCTGTACAGCACTCGGACTCCCTCCCGGGGCTATATTTTTCGCAGGTACCCTTGCCGGTTGCATTGGCGGTGCACTTGGTACCTGCGGTTGGCGGTTATGTGCTTGAGGGTAAGGGACCCTGTGCTTCGGATAAGATGGCAGACCCGGATAAAAAGAGCCCACAGAAGCTGGTTTGTTAGCATATCCTGGATAATGGACTCCTGGGGGCACGTATCTCACAGGTGGCATTGTGGGATATGGGGCTGGCCTCGGAGTTGAGACTGGAACCGGCCGTATTGTGTAGGAGCGTCCAGAGGCTGCGGGATTAGTAGCTGGTCTACTTGCTCCTGGGAAGCTTCCTGATTGTCCCGGGGCTGGTGTCGGATAATGTCCACCAGAATACCCTAGCTGACCATGCCCTGCACCGGGATACTGGACCGGTGGGTATCCGCGTTGGCCTTGTCCAGAATGTTGGTTCGAAGGGTTACCAGATTGTGCGGGTCCTGGGTACTGACTACCAAGGTAACCTGGAAGGCTCGGATATATACGGCCTGGCACAGAAGGCCTTCCAACTGGATTGCTAGGCGCAGCGGGAGGGGCACTTGGAAGCACCGGTCTGAAGCCAGGGGCAGGCGGGGCACCCCCAGGCAACTGCGATGAACTGTATCGTCCGGGAACTACCATTCCAAGTGCCATTGGTGGTGCAATAGGCGTCTGTGGACGGTATCCGGGTGTTTGAGGATGCGCACCACTGCGTCCCGGGTAACTGGGAGCACTGGGGGCCACGGGTCTGCTTCCATGTCCGGTGTAAGGGGCACTCGGCGGTACTATTCTCGCCGGTGGCATTGTGGGATATGGAGCAGGTCTTCTAGTGTTGTACACAGATACAGAGGGCTTGCTGCCGCCTGGTTCATTGAGGCGTGATGAAAACCAGCCTGATGACGATCTAGATGAACTTTTGGAGGCACTTGACGAGCTCCTAGAAGGTCTGGAAGAGCTTCTCGGAGACGGTGAGTAACTGGAACCTTGAGGTGAGGTTGGAAAGAAAGAAACGGTCGAATCTTGACCTCTGTTGTGTCTTTACTACGCCCGAAGCATTGTAGAAGCACATCAGCGGTGAAAGCGCTAACAGGAATGGTTTCTTGCTAGAGCAGGCCACGTCGGGTTCAAGTCTCCTGCGCTAGGCGTAAGCATTTTGAGATGTGCATTAGGAAGGTAGCTGTGTAGCTTTCCGTAAAGAACGCTGGAATATACTTTTGTGTGGTTCAGACTATCTCTCGAGGAAACTATCGGTGGGGGCCTTTAGCCTTGAGTTTGAAACAAGAGTATAAAATCGTTGAAGCATACTTTGAGTTTTATCCAATGACACAAGCTTGCACCGATGCCAGATGTCATTTTACTGTATTCGTTTCCAGTGAACTTCCGTGAGGGGAAAAAAAAGCCGGAGAGGCTTACGACGTTGAGTGTAGCGTTGAATTGCATGTTCTCTGAACTCATATGGCAGCTTTTACAGGAGTATGCTTCACTGAGGGCTTGAAGGAATTTTCCAGAACTGCACCACTAACATGTATATTTAACCTTGACAGGGATGGCTGGGTGATAGACGGATGCAGCTTATTTGAAGTAGGAGGCAGACTTATGCAAGCCGATATCGGCGACAAATGGTGTTAAGTAGGGAAACAAAATTGATCGAAGTTCTTAACGCTACGAAGCTCTTATCCATTTGTTCTCAATCATTAGAAGGTTTACATTTTCGGATTTCATGCGGTGATTTCATTCCACGAGCACATTTAACTCAATCTTTGCGCCGAGAACGTGCCGATAGTTGTAACGGGAACGAACACATTGGCCTGCACTGTTGCACTGTTGGCTCGCTTAGACCATGCTCAGATTTTGTATTGACTCTTTGCTTATAGAGAGGACAGCTGTGTTCCACACACTGAATAAAAAAAACAGCTTTTGCGGTTGAAAAGAATTGGCACACATTGAGCTTAATAAGGTAAAAGAAAACTGCCTAATAACAGTGAGCGTTTGTATACATATAAATCGCAGTTGTTCAGGCAACAAGAAGCTTTCTGCATAGCAGCTCCGCACAGGAACAGAAAGAAGCAGGCTGCAGAATTTGCAGTTGCCACTGAAGCCGTGATCCGCGCGCGCCAGAGTAAACATTGAAGCGCGTAAACGAGAGAAAATTGCATGGACATCAGGTAGAGCACACAGGTATATGAACACAAATTGCTTGTTCGGCTTACGAAACGTGTTTCACCACTCTAGGCGTTCATCATATTTGAAAAAGTAAAAAAAAAACAAACTTGTACACCGTCAGGATGCAACGCCGGAGAGAAAATTCCTGCAAGGACTGCTGCGTTTTTAGAGATCAAGCAATCTCTCTGAACGATTGTAAGCAAAACGCCCTTTCTCTGTGTTTTTTTAAAATCCTGCATGTACGTGCTTTCCTTTCTTCTCTTCGTTTGTTAGAGAGTTTTAGTACTGCGGAATGGTGCTACGTACGCATCACGCAAGCGCCTTGCGTTACGTGGCGTCGTTTGCCACTAATCGGCTTTTAGTACGCCGTAGTACCCGCGTACGTAACGAGCGAGAAGCGTGTTGCGCCATCTGGTAGATCAAAAGAGAAGCATGTGTTGTTGACAGCCAATGTGAGCCAATCCAAGCGTTATAGCCAGATTATGGCCATATTTTAAGCCACAGAGCCGGTCGGTGCTTGCCTTTGATCCATAAGGTATGTAACTGCGCAAAAAACTGACGGAAAAACTGACGAAACTGCGCTTGTCTGTCCTTTTTCTCTCCTTCTTGTTTCCGTCAGTTTTTTGCGCAGTTACATACCTTATGGATCATTACCAACTAGCCCAACTTACCATTCTTCTTGCCTTTGATGCCGCTATTTTGCAAAACGAAGTCTCGTGCTGTCGTGAACTTGTTCGAGAGCGGCGCGATCACCTCATGCGTGCGCACGCACGCATCTCATGCGTGCGTACGTAACGGCTGCGTACGTAAGGCGATACGTGCTTGTTGCGGTCTGCGCATGCGCACTACTCAGAACGTGGCGTCCTTACGTACGCAACGCCGCCACGTATACTAAATCTCTCTATTATCTCTCTCCACATTCATTTACTTTCTTGCTCCTAATTACCGACCCCGATAAGCTGGTTGGCAACGCCTTTGCTGGTCTTACGTATAGCCTCTTCTAACACAGATTAGAGGCCGCTGTGCACTTACGTACTACCTGCACGCCGAATCATCTTTAGACTGAAATACAGTCACAACAAAAACAATGAGAACCATTGACCGGTGGCCAATGCGACGAAATTGCGCCACGAGGCGCTATTGTTCGCGGTCACGCCAACAGCGAGTGGCTGATCTTGAGGCGTGAAGGTATGTCATCGCCACACTACCACAATGCTCCGAACTTCACAACGCCCACCAGGCTAGGTTTCGTGTCAAGGAAACATCGAGTTTTGCTTCGGTGCACCTGACGAAAGTTCCCCCGCGATCACGCATGTTCGCGCAAGCACGCTCAGCGTCCTTTCGGAGCGCCACTTCAGTCATGCAGAGAACTCGTTTTAACATCAGGGATGCTACTGTTACGCGGCAGTAGTGACGTACAAGCACGGTAGCTTAACGAGGTCATGTCGGTTGCATGTGTGCCCAGCAAATGAGATTTTTCTGCTCTTTAAAGAGGTGGCGCATGTTTGATCTTACTAGAACCACCAGTCAGGGAACAACCCATTCGTCGAAATTCTGTATTTGGTTCTCTGATAGCGGCAACTCTGCTCTAGAGAATACCGGAAAACAGCAACAACTACGAACGTCGACGTTTTAATATACATAAGATATCCCGCGAGCACGCGTAAACACTTGTCCTTGAAGACTTCGCCAGGCATCTTTTAACGAACACGACAGTAATGCTAACAGTTGAATTTCACTGTTCGCCATGGTGGATCGGTGGTTACGATACTCAGCTGCTGTACCAAAGGTCACGGGTTCACTTGCAACCACTACGTTTCCATTTCAGAGGAGGCAAAATGGTACGGGCCCCTGCACTGTGCGATGTGATTGCACGTTAAAAAAAGCAAGGTGGTCGAAATTTAGGCACCCTTGGCTCCACCGTCCCTCATAACCGTATCTCAACTTCAGGACTTCCAACCACACATATTAATTAATCAGTTTCTTAATTCACTCAGTTCTCACACGTCGGCTTGCATTATCAGGCGCTATCTGTATCATGTGTCCCTTAACGGAACAAGCACCCAGACCTGCCTTCAAAGTAGGCTCGTTGAAAAGCTTTATGGTGCCCTATATGTTATGTACTTGAGAAGTGACGCTGCTGTGGCTTGTCACTCACCTCCTCTGCTCCTGGAGCCTCCGCTGCGGGCTCCCCGCGGGAAGCGGTACACGACCTCGTGGTCAGACTCGGCGAAGATGTCCGCGTCCCGGTTGGCGCTGACCACGGCGAGCACGGCAAGAGCGGCCAGTGCCGCCAGCAGCACGGCTCGGCACATCGCGTCGCCTCGGATTCTGCGAATAGGAGAGAGTAAGCAGGTGTTAAATCGCTGTGTCGGAAACACTTCTTCAATTCTGACACAACCCAGTACCTTAGAGTACACATATGTTAGATATTCGGCTCCTTCCTCAGGGGGTTGACTATGTTGGCTATGGAAGAAACACCGGGCGTAGCTTCACCAAGCCCCCGGGTTTTCCTTTTCGTGACCAACACAGTCACCCCCCGAGAAAGGAACCCAATTGGTCCCGGAACGTCGGGCTCTCCACGAACTTGGCTGGAGCTGTTTCAACTTGCTAAATCTTCTACCTAGCCGGAGAGATTTCCGTGAGGATGTTTACATTTAATTATAGTACCAGTTTCGAGCAGAGGTGACAATTTTGGTCAAGTCAGTTTTTTCTGCAGCTCATTCGAAGCTCTTTCCCTATGTTTGCGTGACAACCGCATTGTATTACAGTGCAATGTAGTTGTGATACTGCACTGGAGAAACAACACAGTGCAGTGTGGTGCAACCACCACAGTGCAACTCCATTGCGCCGGTGTGCAATGTAGTGCTGACACTGTGCGTTTACAGTTTTGTTAATGTTCACTTTCATTTTATTTCCCCAAATATTTCCTTATTTTTTGGCAGTGCTGTCTTTGTAACTGTATCCTGTTTTTAAGTTCAATTAACTAACGAACAACCTCGAAAAATAAACAAGTCGAAACATCATTAAGAAAGTGCGCTCTTTAGTTCTATGTTTCAATGTCCCCTCGCATCAACCACAGACAAGAATGATTGACCAATTGTGGGGGGGGGGGTTAACGTCCCAAAACCACCTAATGATTATGATAGACGCTGTAGTGGAGGGTTTCGGAAATTTAGACTACCTGGGGTTCTTTACCTGCGCCCAAATCTGAGCACATGGGCCTACAGCATTTTCGCCTTCATTGAAAATGCAGCCGCCGCAGCCGGAATTCGATCCCGTGACCTGCGGGTCAGCAGCCTAGTACTTTAGCCAATACACCACCGCGGCGGGGCGAACCATGGGCGAGAAACTAAAGCACTCTATCAAATTGTATTGTCAAGATTTTAGACGATGTAATGCCTTTACTGATGGCAGCCGTCACGTTACTGACCTTTCAGCAGTTAAATCTGCGGTGCTTTCGCATACTCTCTCTGTTGTCTAGCTTTAGAACTCATAACAGCTCCTCTCTATCAACACGAAAAATGTGCATGCAGTGCCTGCAGCGATAAATCGGCTGTGGACTCCGGTAAGTTCTCTGCGCCTAAAATTTACCTGTTGTACCGCTGCATTTCGAGAAGTGTTCTCTTGAACGAGTGCATTTCTCGAAGCGTGTCGACCTGAGTATCCATTCATAGCTTCCCGGCACGTTCTCCAGCATGTACGTACGCAACCCAGCCTGTTTTCATCGAGCGTCCATGCCAGTGCTCGCAGTTCTTTCTACAAACGTTATGCAAGATTGCTGCCAATTCTCGGAGGTTTAACGATGCTGCCGATTCGGCGCCATGTTCGAGGTTAACGTCCGAATCGTATTAGTGTCACAAAGTCTCACTGTTTAAACTTCTTGCTCCGCCCTGACTGTCGCCATTGCCCATTGTCGACTGGTGCTTTCAAATAAACCTCTTTACACAATTGTGGAGGTGCTACAAAATATGGCTTGATTAGAGTTCCTGAAGTATGTCTTTTGTACAAGTGCAAGATCTGCAGAGAGAAAAAAACGTAGTTCAGCACCCTGGGCCACTAAATATTAAAACTATATGAGTGTCAATCCCGGCCGTGCACTGTAATTGGCAGCCAGCGTCCCAGACGGAACGCTCGCGAGCCTTTCGATCCAGTCCGGCCGTGGGCAAATCTTGACAACTTGGGCGCGCAAAACGACTCGGTCTATTGGCGTTCGTACGCTCTTTCCGGACGCGTTCAGACAGTGCGATAACACGAAGACCACTTTGTTTCCCCTCCGCAGCCTTTTCTCGCCTCCGTGCGATAAAGGGCCGTGGAAAACAAAACAACGCTAACGAGGGTGTCGCCTTCAAGCGCGGGAAACGTTCAAGGTCCCGCCTGAGAAGTCTGCGAACTCTGCCACGCTTGTGAGGAAAGCGGGCCCTGGAATCTCTGGGAATCACACAGCAGCGCGTGCAATGCACCGCGATTGGGGCAACACTGAGGATAAAAACTATGCAAATGGTCAGTGACAAAAAAAGCAGAAAAAAAACGGAAAAAGAGGCCACTGCCCGGGGAACTGACGTACGAAGGAGCGAACGCGCACATCAACACGCCATGGCACACGATATAGCGCGGCAGCTTTAGCAACAGAAGCGACAACTTCAGAAGCAAGAAAAGGCGCCTTTCGAGATTAACAGCGCGCGGCTAATTGCTTCCTGTCGCAGCAAGAGAAACTTATGCTGCGGATATTCAAGCGTACGTCTGTCAAAGTGAGGGTATACGCGTTTCTTTATTAAACGGAACGAGAGTATCGCTATCTGCGGGAAAAGGAACACATGTGGATGCGTAGAAGAAAATAGCAAGAGTGAGGAAAAAAAAGGCGAAGGAAGTAGCGAAGAAGAGGTTGAGAGAGAGAGAGAGAGAGAGAGAGAGAGAGAGAAACCTCGGTTATCGCGGCGCCACTGCCTTCACGAACGCAACCCTCGTGCGCGTTAATAGTGCGACAGCCGCATCAGAGACCGCACATTCTACGCGACCCTAGCAGAGCTGTTTATATTCCAGCGGAAACGTCAAATTGGCTCCCATTACGCAAAGTGGTCTGTCTACACTCTCCTCTCGCTCTTTTTCTTTCATACTCACCCTCGGCTGTTGTTAACACTCCGGGCGTTCGCGAGACTGAACGAGAGAAACACGGCGGCGGCTCGGTTTCTCCACAGCCCGCAAAATTAGGCCCACCGCAAAGTGGAAGAGGCTTATTTTGAAAGCCCTCGTGCTCGAGGTGGAGGGTCGAAGGAGTCACGCGGGTATCGTTTTAATGAAAACCTATGGCGCTCCGCCGGGTTTAAAGACGTTATGAAATACGACGAGCGGTTGACGAAGGCGTTCGCGTAGAAAGTGGTCGACGAAGAGACGTGACAAGAGCGCACGATGTCGCATCGTCACGATGAGGATATATTCAAGCGAATGGTAGCAGTCACAAGGACAAGGCCAGAGACCGTGTGGATACGTTGGGTTTCTAAGAAGTAATCGCTCTCAGTCGGGGGCGTCTTGTCACAAGAGAAGGCTGGGCTAGGGGATTCTCATATTGTGCCGAGGGCCGCATAAACTGTTTTGCGGGCCACATGTTACCGGCCTCTCACACATTGTGGAAAGACATGCGTGCGTGTGAATGTTTTATTGTAGTGTTAACTTGAGAAAAGAAACTGCACTTTACTATGTGTACCTATTAGTGCACCTTTCAGTGCATAATAGAACACTGGCCCTTTCAGTGTGCTATTATGTGTTTTTTTCTGCTCATTGTTAAGGTTATGGATAACCTTTGTTATTTTGTTAATTTTTTTGTTGCAGAACTTGTTGATATGGAGTAGCCGAGGTAATACGAACCTTAACCTCTCCACAGGAAGACAGTATACTTACGACAGAACAAAACGTATGGTGAAAGGGAACCATGTCCGAGCCTTCGAAGTTGTCCCAGGAAGAACTAGTAATTCACTAAACCCCGTTTCAGAACTTTCTTGATCACAGGGAGTTGATCATGGCGTCAACGAGAATGACAAGACCTCCACCATGTTACTAAGACATTCATAAAATGCTTTATGAGTGCCATCTAACCGCACACACACACACACACACACACACACACACACACACACACACACACACACACACACACACACACACACACACACACACACACACACACACACACACACACACACACACACACACACACACACACAGCAGTCCATGGTTCCCTTGCTCTTGCGAAAAAACATAGGCAGCAGACGTGCGTTGCATAGCGGAATATCCTGCTTTGGCTGCTATCCAATCGATTGGCTAGGAGTGTAATCCTTCATTTTATGCTAAGGGGCGTTGTGGTTGGCTTTACACAGGATCTACACAGCGAGTCGGACAAATTTGTTTCGTTAATGTCATAGCATTAAGTATCTTATTTCGGCAATATTGCGGCGTCGTAATCGGTTGCCCTTGGTTGCGAGTTTTATTATGCCGTGGTTATGAGCGAAAAAAAGAATTGCCCCACCTCCCCGAAGAGCCTCGTATCGAAATGGGAATGCATTTGTTGCGCCTAGAGTACACGGAGCACTAAGTTTATTGGTTTGAATTATTGACGCCGCGGAGATTTGTACCATAATAATTTATTTACACATTCATCCGCCAGCGAACTCTCGAGAGAGAGGCGCGCGCTTTACTCCATTTATATATACGTACCAGCGAGCACACGAGAGAGTGGGGCGCAGGGAGGAGAGAGAGCGGACGGCGAGAGAAGGAGCGGCGAAGCACTGCACCTGTAATTGTACCTGACAGCCATAATGTCAGTGTCTCATCAACACAAACTCTGCAGAAACGTAGGCAGAACAAACGCTACGAACGCGTTTCAAACACACAGCATTGAGGCGATACCAAGTCTCGTTCAAATCAAGGAGGTGTGGGCTCCGGTTGCTAGGAGCGAGGATAAGCGCGCGCGCCCGCAGCTGTTGCTGACAGCTGCCGACGCCGAAGCGTGAAATGGTGGGGGCTCCGGTCGCTAGGGACGCGCGCATCCGCTGTTGTTCCTATGGGAGAGGGCGGTGGATGGATCCCGACGGATGCCTGACATAGCCCGACTAAGAAATGCATTCTGACTGCGCCGTGCTCCCTACCGGGCTGCAGAAATGAGGGGCCTTTTTCCTCTTCTAACCCCTACCACTATTTAAAAGTGTGCGTCTGTGCGTATCGCCTCACGGGCGCCTACATGGCTGCTTCGCTGATTACTAGGACGAATTATGGCGTAGAGGGCACTTAGTAGCTGCCGTGACACACACAGACGTTACCACACAGGCGTTTCACCTGCGTTACGCACGCAGACTTTACCTACCTAGCAGCAAAGATTAGGCGTCCGCTAAAGAAACAAAGAATAGCACGCGAAAGAAATGGCCATGCGAACTGGACCCGACCACGCTATCGGGTCATGCACGTGAAGGAGACGTCACCAAGTTTTTTTTTTGCTGCGATCAGCAGCGAGAGAGGAGGAGAGAGGAGGGAGATGTAATTAGTGACTGCCGCTCTATAAGCCGGATTGCCAGGCTTGGCATCTTTACAACCTTGGAGCACCCGTTGACGTCACGGTCACTGCAAAGCACCCTTTAAGCGCGTTTTCGTATAGGCCTGCACAAGTATTGACAACCCGCTCGCTCGTGAGTCATTAAAACTTGGTGCGGGTGAAAGGGGGCAAGGAGGGAGGAGATATGGAGAGCCAGTGCTGAAAAAACAAAAGAAAACAAGGAAGCGGGAGAGTACGCCAACGTCAGCGAGATACAGGTCACTACATTAAAGTAGAGATGACTAGCATGACGTCACCAACCGAAGTCCTTCGTTCAGGGGAAACACCGCCGCTATAGGCACCGGGAACACAGTCGCTGCCTACAAGGACGGACTACGAACGAAAACAGGATCCACGTAATCTTATTTATAGCAGCTACGAATATTGAGGCGCCCTTTCTTGGAAGCAGGAGAAGGTCAAGCATGTGTTTTCACGGCGAAGCGTTATAGTGCGTTATAGTGCAGATGCAGACGTAGATGAAGATCCCAAGCTTGTCTCACACCCACTCTGACCTCGTTTTGTGCAAAAAGGAGATGGTTCATTCCTCCGTCCCAAAAATAGATATCACACGAAACTGAAACGTCTTCCTGCAGAAGTGATTTAGTGTTTACTGTATATTGATATAGGAGAGCTTTTACAATGTCTAGTCTTTGACAGCTAAATTTACGCACAGTTTTTTTTGTAAATGCATGCACGTTGACGCTTAACAATACATCTTAATCCCGCCGACTATCGTTCATGAGTAATGGGTGATTAATGATTAAACATGCCCTTCACGTCACGGATGCCTGTGCTAGCTCTAGTCGGTAACGCTAAAAGCGGCACTAAAGGAAGCAGTGTGACTGCCAGAAGATCGCGACTGATTAAACGCCACACTGTGGCTAATGTCACCTACTCGTGGTATGTAGGAGTTGTTGAACGCAACTGCCCGATTACAGGGAAACTGAACGCGTATTGTGTCTTCGCTCCTGGCCGGCCACGATTTTAAAGACTAGAGTCTTTCTTGGGATACTTCGACGCAAAAGTTCTAGTCAGTCGACTTGTATGTTTGTCACCTGAAACGGCTAAAATCCAACCACATCCACACTGCCCACCAATATTGGTCTGGTATCGGTGTTCATACTTGTGAGTATTTTCGATTAGAAGGAAATGCTGTACGTATTTGATGCACAACTTTAACACGTCAATCGACGAAAGTGTATCGCCGATCACCACTTTACGTGCATGGCACGTCAATAACCGTCTAAGAAAGAAGAAAACGCCTAATCTCGGTACTGTGCCACGGGAGTTCAAAAGCACATTTTTCAGCTGTTAGGTTACGGAAAGCGCAAGGACGTTGCGGAGTGCATGATGAACAACATGCACCGCCACTGTCGCAAGGTCAAGTAGCGCCATCTATGGATGATAATCCACAACCCACAAACAGAATATATATGCCCTCTCAGATTTAAGGAGCGCTCCAGTAAGCCTACGGCATTGATTACTTTATTATGTTTTTCAGTATGCTTTTCAGAAATGGTGTCGAGTCCACGCCAATACTTTGCTGTCGAAGCTTAAGGACATGAATCTGAAGCAAATAAAAGCACCAGCTCGTAGCTAACGAGCTACAGAGCGCACGACGGTTACTTGATGGATTCCAGGTCGATGGCAGCCGCTTTCGGCAGTGCGGCCTGTGCACCAACGTTTCCGCAGTGCGTGACTGCTAGCGGCGTTGCAAAACAAATGCGCGACTCTGCGACATAAATAATAGCATATGCAGTGACTCTAGCTACGACGATGCGGTGGTGGCACCTACCCGTCACCTTGCATACCACAAAATATGACCTACGAGATTGCGCGCACACGCCCCGCACCATGCACCGCACTCTAAATATCGGGGGCCGTCCTTTCGTTTTCCAACGGATCGAAAGCCGACTGCGGCGGCTTCATTTTAGATGGAGGTGAAACTGCTGTAGGCCCGTGTGCTCAGATTTGGATGCACGTTAAAGAACCCCAGGTTGTCCGAATTTCCGGAGCACTCTACTACGGCGTCTCTCATGATCATATTGTGGTTTTGGGACGTTAAATCCGACATATCAATCATCAATGTATTGTCCAAGATTGATGCCAGATGGCGTTCGTGGCTCACGCTTTAGCGCAGCGCCTACAGAATCCCATTGACCAATTTTATCGCACAGAACATGAAATAAACTTTTTATTCAACCTCTCCAGACGCAAGAATATCGTCTTTCGACGACATCATGCAGTGATACATGAATATTCGGGCCAATTTTTTGCCTGGCGATCATAAACGGAGAGCGCGAGGATACATCCAGGCTGAGTAAGTGCGTTGTTCTACGCGTTGCAGAACTCTTGTTGGTATAGATGAATGCTATGGCACACACCAACGCTTCGGGTAAGGTCGCATCTTGGAAATGTGTCGAGGCATCGACACAAGTTCACTTCTATTGCATCGAATAGGACAGATGCATAGAAATGATGCGTCGAAGGAACTAATCGTGGATTCCACAGTCATGATGCATTATTACACTTTATCAAGAGAACTGTTAAAGAGCAGTGGAAGATATAAAAGACATATCTTGAAAGCCTGCAGAGGATGTGCCCATGACGTAATGAATAGTGCACCCGGCAGCTGTTGCCGTCGGCCGAAAAGTCCTGGGCGCAACTCCCAATAATAAAAAAAAACTTCATTTGTTTGTTTTTCGAAAGTTACATTGTAGACGTCATCTCTATGGCAGAAGTACGCCACTGAGGTCTTGGGGGCCACACCATGATCCCGGAATGAAACACTTTTGTCTGTTGTTCCTTTTTCTAATTATTCCTGTTATTGTTTTGTTTTTAAAATAATTCTTGAGAGAAAGAAAAAAAAGCAGAAGATATAATTCATACTGAAAAAAAAGTAAATGATTGATAGAGAACAAAATTTCGTGTAGCCTACATTGGTTTGCTAAAAAACCTTTGCGATTGAGGTTATTTGTAAATACCATGCGCTGCCACCGCAGGCGTCGTCA
This sequence comes from Rhipicephalus annulatus, assembly GCA_013436015.1. Classification (NCBI taxonomy): domain Eukaryota; kingdom Metazoa; phylum Arthropoda; class Arachnida; order Ixodida; family Ixodidae; genus Rhipicephalus; species Rhipicephalus annulatus. The sequence goes on from WOVY01009868.1 coordinate 285,503, forward strand.
TCCTCCTCATATTAGTAGTTAGTAGTATATAGCTGTTGGTAATAGTAGTACACCACTGCACATATACCTCTGCTCGTAATTGTTCCTTCACCACTCTCCAAATGGAGAATGAAGCTGGAAGTTGTCGCTGCGTCCGTGTAGTACTGTATATTACGGTGGCCCAGGAGATGCAATTTTCAGGAAAGTATAACAGACATTAGGCACACAATACAATTAACCACAGTACATTTTCACAGCATAAGTTGAATTGATTACTAAAAAAAATAGTCTGTGTAACGTATACAAGGACATTGAACACCTCATGTATTATACAGATTTAAACAATATGTACTTCACGTAGCGAAATGATATGGTGTCTTTCGTGTAGCATAGCTTCGAGATCTGCAAGGCACCGAACAGACACGCCTTGGTGAGAACATCGAACAGCGTCTTTAAATCAGGCCTGCTGCGCGAAGGGTGCACGCACACATTATTACTCACGCTTATATATAGGCCGAAAAGCCAACAGCTAAGAAACGAGGACTGTTCACGCTAATTAATCTAACTGCTGAGCAACAAGTGCTAATGATGCGATACTAATGGCACAAGATGGAGGTGCATTTCACTACCGGTTTCACTAACTATGGCACCAGTGCAAAATGGAGCGTTGTGCCTTTGTGCTTTCCTAGCGCCACCCTGTCATTTCGCTACTGCAACACGTATGTCCTCGACGGTATAATTAAAGACCTCGCAAAAAAATTTCGAACCCGGTGGTGCGGCCACAACGCGCTTAGAGCCCGTCCCTTGCTTCGCACCCTTCTACTTGTAAGGGCATTCTTCGATGGTGTTGTTTCTTCAAGCATACATCCTACGTGGTTATATATAGTTTCGTTTTCCATGTTTGTCCCGGTCCCCGTTTACCCTTTACTGTCCACCGCAGAGCCGCGGGCGTTGCAAAAGTTAAAACTGCAGCAGGCCATACTCCGGTCCCTCAGTATTGGCCTCGGGCTGTTAGAGGGCCTTGTTGCGCTGGCAACACGCCGATAGCTTCCAGAAAAGTGAACCGCCCCGAGCTAACCCTCTCACCGCTTCGCTTGGAACATTTCAATTAGGTTAAAGTAAACACGATCAAGCTCGAACGACGTGCTCAGCTTCCAGTGTTGTTTTCAATGAAAGCAGGAGAGAAAGAGAACAAAACAACAGAGGCTCGTAGAGTGTTCCGTGGTTCGGGTCTTAATGAACCAAAACAGTAAAGAAGTAACAGACTCGCTGGCGTCATTACAGATCGAAGTGGAAGTGAACTAAGTGGGATAGCGGGCACAGAAAAAAGTACAGAACAAAAAAAGAAGAAACAAGCAAACGGCGTCTCTAATGCAGCGTCACCGCACGAAGGCAGGATCAATATTTGTTGTTCCTTGGATTTTGTCTTCATGACTTAACAGAAGGAGAGTGGATGGTAGCATGTTTCCTCTTGACTTTTTGTTTATTATTGAATGTATATCTGCACATACATTTTGCGCAAGCTCTGAAGCAAAGGTCAAGCAGTACGTAACGCTGTACCGCAACGCACTGCACCGTTGAATGAGTGTTTTTACGGCTGCGCTAATTTCCGGTTCCTTTCGATGTCCACTCCCGCCAATGGAGGGCTCAATTACTCTTTACATGCCGGCTAAGTGCAGTTCTGGCATCGCTACAAACCTATAAATGCCGACTCCTAAGCTGAACCCATGATTTTAACCTTTTGTGTCAGGTTTGTTAATTAAACTGTGCTCATATGTAATGCGTACCATTGCAGAGATAAGAAGGTGTAGCTGCGTGAGTAAGCAGTAGCAAGGCTTCCCGCAATGTGAGATCAATGCTGTGTTACGCACTAATTAAATTAAAAGAACGCTAAACAAAAAAAAAACATTTTTTTTTGTATTCGTAAAGTGTAATTTCCAAGTCCATCAAACACCGCTCTTTCCCTGAGGCGACGCTTGGTAAACAAGAAAACGCGCAAAACAACAAAAAGAACGAGTGGAGAAGCCACTTAGAGATATCCTCATTATACGTCATGACGTCACAGATTTTGACGCGTGTACTGGGTTCTATGCAGTTTATAATCAGCAAAAAGTCATCCGTGGGTGCAGTGGACCTAACATTCGAAGCTTCAGATAATTTCATCGAGCCCGTGTCACGAAAATGCCAAAATTACATTTTGAAGAACGTGACGTCACACGCAGTGATTTTGCGCGAAATTTAAGATTGAAAAATTATTCCGCTAATAATAAGCCTATGATAGTAGAACCTGTTACTGTAAAGTTCTGAGAATACAGTTCTACAATCTAAATCAAGTCATTGTTTCACTTCAGTGGTTCTTTAAGGCATTCGACTCTTTTCCAAGCGGGAAAACTGACGAGCAGCGTAGGCGTAAACACAAGTTATTGACAAAAGAAAAAGATAGAGAGAAAGAAAAAAAAAGACCTGCGCGGAACGCGTAGCACTGTGACAGCGGAAGCTTTCAGAGCCCTTTTTTAACTTTTGGGTAGCTGTTGCAAGACATTTGCAGGGTGACCACAGCGCCACAAATAATTATATAGTAGGCAGGCATTCACTGCACTATTCATCGTCGTTCTTCGTAGAATCATGGTACACGCTGCGCACTTGCAAGGACTATTGTGCATTTTTTTGATGCTGTGACTGACAACGATGAATAATTGTGCCAGAAGTAGTAGTAGTAGTAGTAGTAGAAAACTTTATTTTGTACATGATCCAGACAGGCTATAGAACTCCAGTGTCCCCGAGGAATATACAGGGTGAAGAGCGCAGTCTGTCCGGCAGGGTGGTGCCCCTATTCCAGGGCCCCACTGGCACGAGCCATCCGTTCAGCTCTGTGGATCAGTCGCAGCTGATCCACCGGAAGTTTTTTTTTTAAATTTCCGGCAGTGGGTATGCACCACAGTTTATAGGTGAACAAGATCTAGCTTTTGCAATGGGTTGGTGGGGGGGGGGGCATTCGGCAATCCACTCGTCACAAATTTCGAATTGTGTGGCGCCTGGTTATTTCTTTACTGTCCTAAAACGCTTCGTTACTCATTTTAACGCGGTTCCCTTCCAGACATCAAACCTGCCCAAGGTCAGTTTGCAATGGAGCTACACGCACTGGCGTGACCCGGTGTTAGACTACTGGGCTGGCATGTAGGTGACCCGGGTTCGAAACCCGTTGCGTTACTGGCGTTAGTTTTTATTTACTGTGTTTTTTATTATTTCGTGCGACAGCGGATACAGACACCGGCAGCGACTGCGCGCGACCCTTGTTGGGATCTCATAACAGCTTTCGCTGTAAAAATCATAACGCGATGACATCACCCTATGACGTAACACAAAGACGTCATCACTGGACATCTTGGCTTGACCAGAAGTGTTTCGATCCTCGAGGCACTGCAGAACCACGAAGGGTGCAAAGAACAAAGTTTCCCGAAAGTGACTGTAGAGGAAACCCTGGCGCTGTGACCGTTCAGCTACCATGGCAATGATGACTAGTACACAGAGATATGCCTATAGTATTCGTGCTTACTGGCATGGAACGCACTTGTGCCTTCGTTTATTCTTGTGTTTTGGAGCTTGTTCCGAAGATAAGAATGAATCGTTGTGAACTTCCCAATTCGATTTGAATTGGTGAGCCTAACAGGTGGTGAAGCGAAACTGCCAAACATAGACTGATTTTCATCTCGGAACAAAGTGACTCTTGCGCTAGCCAGGGACAAACTGGGCCCAAAGAACGAAGATAAGACAAATTCGTGTGCTACCCACCATTCTCATGCGGGTTGAAGCGTCGTGCGTTGCAGCTGCTATATAGGCACTAGTGCCATAGCTCCCTTTAGCGTATTTTGTTTTGTGCAAAAAAACTTCCAATGCTTCCGAAAGCAGAGGAGGTCAAAACCCTGTTGGCTGCAGAAAGCTTCCTGGTTGGACGCAGAAAGGGGGCGGCGTCAACACAAGCGACTGACGTGAAAAAAAAAATTACAGCATTTCCGCGGAGTGAATGATAGTGAGTGGAGCGAAGCTTCGGAGGTTTCTATCGGTAAACCGTGAATCCTCTGTCTGTCCGTCCGTCTGTCTGTCCGTCTGTCTGTCTGTCTGTCTGTCTGTCTGTCTGTACGTCCGTCCGTCAGTCTGTCTGTCTGTCTGTCTGTCTGTCTGTCTGTCTGTCTGTCTGGCTGTCTGTCTGTCTGTCTGTCTGTCTGTCTGTCCATCCGTCCGTCCATCCTGTCTGTCTGTCTGTCTGTCTGTCTGTCTGTCTGTCTGTCTGTCTGTCTGTATGTCGTCTGTCCGTCAGTCCGTCCGTCCGTCCGTCCGTCGTCTGTCTGTCTGTCTGTCGTCTGTCTGTCTGTCTGTCTGTCTGTCTGTCTGTCTGTCCGTCCGTCCGTCCGTCTGTCTGTCCTGTCTGTCTGTCTGTCTGTCTGTCTGTCTGTCTGTCTGTCTGTCCATCCGTCTGTCTGTCCATCCGTCTGTCTGTCTGTCTGTCTGTCTGTCCATCCGTCTGTCCGTCTGTCCGTCTGTCTGTCTGTCCGTCCGGTCCGTTCCGTCCGTCCGTCTGTCTGTCTGTCTGTCTGTCTGTCTGTCTGTCTGTCTGTCCATGCATCCGTCTAGTGAACACTCCAAGTACCGTCATATCGCCTCTTTTCAGCATATATTCATCATATAAAAGTACCACCATCCAGCCGACATTCCGATGGCTAAAACGAGAAGTGGCTACTACATACAGGAGACGGACGACGCGCGCCTTAAGGAGCTTCGCCCCTAAACGTTCAAAAGAGAGAAGAAGAGGCAGAATGGGACATAGGGTGCTCATAACGTCAAATCAAGAAACAGGTATGTTCAGGGCATGCAGACAGAAGCCAGGGTAATAAATGTCATTAGGGACACCACATAATAATTTCTTAATGACCACAAATGCAGCAACGGGCAGCAGAAAGTAAGGCTTGTCGATAGAACTATATATATATGTGTTTCAGAGAAGAACATTGGCACGGCTTACGCATGTAAAGAATAATTAGAGAAACGTCATACATGATTTTGCCTCTCATAGTTGTAATCAAAGTGTTGCGTGGTCAGAATTTCGACTACTGGCTCTTTTTCACCTAATCGGCGAATTTTAGAGGCGCTCGGCTAACTGAAAGTATGAATGGCGACGTCGCAACTTTTTGGCGGTTTTCGCCACAAGTCTCCACTGAGCGATGCATTATATACGGAGTGTCTTCGAAACGAATGGGCAACAACATCTTTTCGATATTTTTCGTAGTTTTAGTTTTAGACTAGGAGACGCAATTTACGCGCAATTCAGTACGTCTGTTGTGTTTCTCAATCCACCTATATCCTTGAGGCACCTCTCGTACGGTGCATCCACCAGCAACATCTCAGTAAAATTTACACAAACGGAGTGCTTCACGAAGTGGTGGTATAAGTATTCTAGGTGCTCTAGGAGTTCTAAGCTTCTTCAAAGTTTCGATTCTTAAGTAGCTGGCTGAGGGTTAGGCCGCGTGTTTCGACCACAGCTGTAACCATCCTCAATAGCTTGTCGATTTCTTCAATGCGGCAACACTCCCTGATTTGATGTATAGAGCTTGAATTTCTACTTAAATTTCTCAACATACTTTTTTCGGCCGGTCAAGGAGTCGGCTTTTTTTGGCAGCCTTCAGGAACTACACTAAGGCGAATGTGTAGCGTAAGCATGACTGCATGCAGAGAAAGCAGTGTGCGGCCATCACAACGGTTACGCAGTCTCTTCTAACTTATTTGTGTTGATTTGTAATTATGCTTTTTTCGATTATCGAACACGTTTTTCCACTGCAACGAGACTCCAAATCTGCAGGAAGGATACGCATGTCGTCCCTGTCTTGTAGCGGCTGCTTCGCCCTGTATTCTATACAACTGAAGCCATCCCAAACTTTCGTTATGAGGCGCTAGCCTTCAGGGACGCTGATGGTGCTAGCATCATGCCCATTCTCAGTGCTCTTATGGTGAAGCGGGTGACATGACTCCAAGCCCAGTGAGCCATCGCGTGGTGAATTGGACGATGAGACAGACATTGAAAAATGTCATTTAGGGTTTATGAACCGCACTGTACTCCAGGGGGCTGTGCATAATTAGCAATTTTCATTACTAGATCCGCCACTCATATGTTGATTGGCGACATTTTTTGGCAAATTTTGAAGAAAAACAGCGACTTTTGGCGACTTTTTGCTCTTCGTTTGGCGAATCTCACTGAAAACTCAGTGGCAACCCTGACAGTAGTAGTCGAGCATAACGATGCTGAGCAAAGTGAATTGCGAATGTGTACGTGGTTCGATAGCAACAGAGTAGGGGCCAAATTCGCGAAACATTTCTTTCGAAAGCTCGGCTTACCACTGGCGAATCACCTTCACTAATGGTATGCGTGCAAAATTTAGAGACAAGTTCACCATACACGACATGCCCTGTAACGACACACCACGGATTTAACGCGTTAAACTGCAAATTCATATCGAGTGCTGGGATGACGACATGTCCTTCCGTCCACACCGACGTCGTATTTCACTCTAGCTATGTACTCACTGCAGAGTGGGCTAACTTGAGTAAAACATTTTCGTTTCCTTGGGCCATCCCACTTTGCTGGCTCTGCACCAAATCTAGCGGCTTAATGATATGGCAACAATGGTTCGGCTGGCAACACTGATTCAGTTCAACTGACGCGTTTGCAGCGCGCACTCCGCTTCACCCACCGTGGTGTTGCGGGGCTCAATTACGGCCGCGCGGGCGTTTGATGGGCAGCTGGAGCACGCGTTACGGCCGCCCACTATGCTAATGAGCAGCCCGATGCAATTTGAGGGGCGCACTTTGCCCGAACCTCGGCCGGCCACCGTGTAACGGCAGCTCCACGGCTATGCGCATCAGAGTGCGCTGGGAACAAGGTTGCCGGCTTAATGATCGTCCGACTCGAAACGCCGCGAGAAAGTTATAATCAACCAAACTCGCGCCAGAATTCTGACCCCTGCAGATCTCTTCACCATTGCACGGTGTGAAAGCGTATTCACAGAAGCATTCGTTGGCGACTTAAAAAAAATCACATTACGTGGCAGATGAGATTTCGCGCAAGATCAGTTTGCTATAGACACAGTGCACCATGTACAGCGAAACAAAGGTGAAAAAGAAAGGTCGTGAAAAACTAAAGGTAGTCTTTGTCACCCCCTTCCCCCTGCCTTGTTTTTTTCCCCTTTTTTGCTCATAAGCTTGTTGCGTGCTATGCGTCGTATAGTACACAGTTTACATTGGTGGCTCGTGAACAGATTGCACTGAGATGGAAAATTAATAAGGAGAACTTAGACACACCGTTGATATACTTAACTAGGATTTTCTGAAGAAAAGTTGAACAAGAGAAAGATAAGGAATATTAAAGAGGGAGCGCAACTTGGCAGTTACAATCAGTTTCCACCCGGCACAGAAGAGACGACATATAGGTTAGGAAAGGGGACAGACAGAGATAAATACACAAAATAAAAAAAAAGCAACAACAAAAACGACAAGGACAAGAACAACAAGGACAAGGACAAAAAGGACAAGAACAACAACAAGAACAACAACAACAAAAAGCCCACACGTGCACAAAGAAAGAGCGTTCCAGTCCGAAGTCCTTCACGCAGGCCGTTGTAACGGAGAAAACGCAGCAGTGATTGCGCTAGCTTTCTACTTCGACGGTAAATCCTCTCCGCGGCATAATATTCTTCCCACCGACAGCATTGAATGTGTCGTACGAATTCTTGGGCGCCAGACAAGAGCAGTTGGCTTTTTGCACTTTGCGTCGTGTAGTGGCTGCAGAAGTTTCGAATTGGGTCTTCACCACCACTGCGCTCTCAGGCTGCGGTGTGAGCCATGCTTAGGCGAAACACATACGCATTGACATAGCCACAAATGTATAGAAGCACCCTGCCCCGCAGTCATCTAAAAAGGGGGGTGGGGGGTACTTAAGCTGGCGCGAGGTGAGAATAATCGAAAAAAAATGACATAGAGAAATAGGAAGAGTGAGAGAGAGATCGATGAAAGAGATGGATGAATAATAACTAGAGAAGCGCTGTGAGAACTTTCAACCCTGCGTATGCCTACGCGCAATTGTGAATGTGACGCCCAGCCATAACGTACTTAACGGGGTTCTAAATCTATCTAGATGGGAGCCGACAGATAGAAACAAAGTAGTGGAATAATCAGGGTCAACAGTGAAAGTGTCTCAGACTGGCTGGCCGGCGTTTCGATAGGATGACCTATCTTTTTCAAAGGCAAAAAATATACGTCCTCCTATCGAAACGTCGGCCAGCCAGTCTGAGACACTTCCACTGTTTCCCTTGATTATCCCAATACCTATAGAAGGCTGTAGCATCTTCTCGGTGAGGCATCAGGTATACATAAAAGTCATCAAACAGATGTCGCTGTCGGCGGTCCTTTAATGAGCGGTGGCGTGTAGAGTGATATACCTTTCGCTGCGCGGTGGTCCTTGACTGCGAGGTCATCCGTTCCAACGCAAGCATACATACGACCGGAGGTTGTTGCCGGCGACACAGCGGGCTCTTATAGGCTTATACTAAAGGCTGGGGGAATAGTGAACTTCAGAGCCAACTGGAGTGCGGGTCCTATGCTGCTACAATAGATTACACATAGTTTTCTCGTTGTTCTTCAGAACCTGCCGTGGTGGTCGTGTGATGCTCAAGTGCTGACCCGTATAGGTCGCGGGATGGAATCTCCGCCACGGCGGCCACATTTTCAGCAGAGGCGAAAATGCTCTAGGCCAGTGTACTCAGATTAGGTCACGTTAAATAACGCCCAGTGGTCGAAATTTGCGGAGCCCTCCATTACGGCGCCTCTCATAATCATGTCGTGGTTTGGGACGTTAAACACGATCAATAATTCCTATCCCTCGAAACTTTATCACCTATGCTGTATATGACGCGGACTTACGACGTATTCTTTTGTTGAAGCAGCGCACACGAGATGAGGACGAAGAAAGAGGAGCACCTGTTTCTTCGTCCTCGTTGTAATTTTTGGCACTAAAGTACCAAACGTTATGAGTGCAGAACTAGGACTTTGTTTAGAGTCTGGCTCACCGTTGCCAACCACAGCTGTTAGTGCATTTCAGCTATAGTTGTCTTTCTCGGTGCACAAAATTACACACACACACAAACACAGGAAGAGAGAGAGAGTAAAATGTGATTCTACAATAAACACTGAAATCAAATGCAATCATTACTTAGTTCTTGCTTTTAAATGTTGACAGGCCCTTTGAACTGGCTAAAAAAGCGACATACCATTCAGTCTCTTAACATCAGAACGATGGCTTGACGAGCTGTTCCTGTCAGTTTCACGACTGTCAAAAATAAACATAACGTCGCTTGACAGGTTGTATTCTAAAGATAAGAGTGCAGGAGCCCCATACTACCATCGATTGGATGAATCTCAAGGACGCCGCAGGTGATTGGAAGATGGAACGCATTCGGCACTTCTCTTGGAAACGAAAAAAAGCAACTGTCGAAAAGCTTTCACATCCTGACAGATCCAGCATTGCACCACTCGTTGTTTAGGGAAAGCACCACCGTAGAATCGCGTCTCGCACGGTGTCATTTGCCATACATGCGCCATTAGCAAGCCCCGGCCATCTGCCGAGAGTGACATTTCATCAGAAGAAATGTACGGGAACGCCGGGAATAAGCTGGGCACGCAAAGAGCGCGAGCAAGATGAAGAGACAAAGAGAGTAAACATTTGCATTCTCGTTCAGTCTCAGAAGCGCCCCGTTCTTGACATTGCGCGTACAAAATAAAAAGAACGGCGGGGAGGGGGGGCGACACAACTTGCTCATTAGGGGCCCGCCAGCCCCATCATACGTCGCTCCCTGTAAAAAAAATACTTTCTTTTTGAAGCAAATGATCGTTCAAAGAGAAACGTCAAGCGGCGGCACGCTGGGAGGAACCAAAATGGCCGCCTCGCAACGCAACCTCCCCTCTCCCGTTTATCCAGGAGGCCTCTCTGGTTACGCGGTAAGGCGCGGCCGTAATTAGACGCCCAGCCGTGGACGCTTATTAGGACAACGATGCGGGGCGAAAGGGGGTGGGTAATAAAGAAAGATGAGGAGATTGCGCAAGGAATTATTCGTGCAGTGCGCGTGGCATCGCTGTCGGCGGGTGGCGCATGTGCGTCGTGGGAAAGTCTGCGCGGCAACCCCCCCCCCCCTTCCTTCCACGCACTGCCTGCACACGTACCTCCTTCTTCGCCCCCACCCTTCACCATTCCCCTCCTCTCACATAATTATTTCTTCACGTTGAATGGCACGATGAAGGGCGGGACGAGAGACAAATGAATGCGGGGAGAGGGAGCAAGTTCAAGGGGCAACGACAGCGGCTCTGCAGACGGCACGTGGCTGCAGCGCTGTCTCAGCTGGCTATTGCGTGTGCACAGCTTGGCTCCTCGGGGGTCGTTCATTAAGTCGAAATTATTACTATTGCTTTTGTTTGAGTCAACAGAATGCCTAGAAGACAAGGAAATAATGTATGATATATATATATATATATATATATATATATATATATATATATATCTATATATATATATATCTATATATATATATATATATATATATATATTCTGATAATATTGGACAATGTCGGCTGACATGAGGTAGTGCAACGAACACTTCAGCATGGGTATTTCGACAGTGTGTGATACAGGCACTGTGAAAAGAAAGAAGCTATCAAATATGAAAAACAAAATCACCGCCCAAGCTCTCCGTATGCAAATGGTTAACCGGTGGAAGCTGAAACGTGCAGTCCTATTGTTTAGCAGTGGGTTCAACCCGACGTGGTATAGCAGCCTTTCACAATCATTAATTACATATTCTTGTGTCTTAATAAGGTTAGACACACGTTTGGCTTGGATTTGTCAGAGTGTTTATTTCACACGCCGCACATTGTGCCTCGCAGGATCACGGTCTGGGAGAGTTATAGAGCAGTTCAATGCATTTCGTAAAGCGTTAATCGCAGTGGTTTTTTTCGGATCACAGCCAGTGACTGACGACGCAGTCGAAGCCAATGTGCCGCTGGAGAAACTTTCGCCGAAAGCGGCCCCGGCGAACGCGCTCCCGCAATCGCCACATTGGCACCACAACGCCACGTTATGGCAGGCGTTTGACAACGCTAACTTGTAGGAGCCACCCGCCACCGCCGCTTGCATTGGCATTCGCGATTTCGAGCGGCTTGCAAGGCTGCCGGATCATCGGTACGCAGTTGCTGCCGGCACTCGGCCACCCGGGCCTGTTTTTGGGCCCGGACTGCATCATCGGCACGGCGAATGCGAGCTCTCTCACGTTTCTGCACAGTCGGCGCGCTTCTAGAGTTGTCCGTGACATACTCATGTGAAAGGTTCGGGAGAAACTGGTGCGCGCGCTCTCAGCGCCGGGGCTGCAACGGGATGAACGACGTCACTCACAACGCAGCCAATAACGCGCGAGCTTGGGTGAGACGCTGCGAACGACGCAACTGATAACAGAGCAGAGGGAGACCATTGGTGTCGGCTGTTGGACGGTTTTGCTTTTCTCCTAGCCATGTAAATCTTTCGCTGCAAAGTAGGGGGAAGGGGGGGGGGAGGGTAGCGGGTGTTGTTACACGAGAGCCTTTCCATACTAACAATGAAATAAACGTACATTAGTGGTTAGGTGGAAGCCACATGTGTATAAAAAAACAATAAATGGATAAGCGAATGGGCCGAGGCTATGACATCAGTAAGGTATATGCTTATCCACAATAAAAAAAAAATAGTTGAAAGTTAGTGCTTGTGTGTGCCACTTCCTTTCGTCCTTCGCGTCTCTAAAGTTTGCGCTAAAGAGGCACCTAAAGGTACAACAAGCATGCATACATTGCATGCACTGGAGATACGGAGGCACCTTGTCCTTTTCCGGTGTTTCTCGTGTCACAATTGCACATGCGTTAAAGAAACATCTTTATCAAACTTAAATAAATTCATTTTTTTCTTTTGATGACACGACAATGGACTTCGAGGCGCACTGTGTTGGGTGGTTTCAGAATAATTTTTTACTTGAACGAACAACTGCGACTAATTACGCGGGACTACATTTGTATGCTGCACTCATACTCAAGTGCGGCTGCCGATACCAGGAATTGGACCTACGTTCTCGTGCTTCGCTTTACAACGCCGTATCCAACGAGTAACAAAGACAGCTAGAAAAAAAACATTAAAAACAACTGATCATCAACGAAAACGTCGTGCACTTGCTGCAAACCCTGCCGAATCTGTATTCCAAGCCTACGTAACCGTGTAGCCCTGTCGCATACGCACGCCGTTCTGGCGAATTACAATACACCTCATTTGCGTAATCCCGCAGCGCGAGGGTATGCGGATCGATAGACTTAAAACGGACTCTGCAATCCGACTGTAGTACACTCTCGAGTGGCACGGCACGAGAACGATTTTGAAGTTGTTTCGAAAGTCCCAGATAATCCAGGAGAGCTCTTTCCAGGTTTGTTTTTTTCCTTTGTCACAAAACAAGCGCCAACGTTTTTCTCGTTCCTCTCAGCTTACTTTGCTTTTCTCAGAAGAGGTAGGCCTTGGTACGTTGCGAATGACGCGTATGCCTACCGAAAAGCCAGCGCGTGTCTAAGCGTATGCAAATGCCTGAAAGAGCATGGGCGCGGCGGTGATTGCCGAAACAAGCCTCGGTAGCCACTCTCCGTTCATTGCAGCAGGCAACCTGCACTCGGGAACCATACTGAGAACGTTCTCCAGAAGTGGAGCGTCTCAATCAGAACTGTCGGTGAGCTTCCATAAAGGAACGGCGAACGACCGGAGCTCCACGAACTAGAGTAGCCGTTGGTTGTACGTGCGTGCGCGTTAACCATGTGTTTCGAATGTCCGTATGTATACGAACGAAATGTGCCGAGAGTAATTGATGGAAGTGAAGGAGGAAGTTCTTCAGAGAGGACGCTCCGTTTCTCCCGTAATTGCCGACAGTATATACATATGCACCGTTTTCAGTCGGCGCTATATAGTAACGGTGCAAACGGAAGCTTCGGCACGAAATGGGGAGGGATATGGGCCTCTGATTGAACGACGCTGTACGCACGGCGTGCGAGTACTGAGCGGCCGCGCTTAATCCGTTCAAAAGAGCAGCGTGGTGATTTTTATGCACGTATCCCCGCCGAAAATGGCAATTGCTCGCAGCGGCGATTGCCTCCGGACCATTACACGAAGTTCCGTCCGCTGTTGGTGTGTGGAGTGCATTCAGAAAAGACGGCCATCGATATTTAAGAAAGAAAGGAAAACAGCGCGGAGGCTCATTCCGAAGCAGTTCGGTGCTGAAAGGCGCGTTTCCGATGGGACCGGTAATGGGGAGAGCCTGATGCATATGGTTACGCCCGAGTTCGTGTGAGCTTCGTGCGAAGTTGTGTGCAGCGGTGGAGAAGCTACAACATTTTTTTTCTCCCGCCTTATGATTGTGCGCGGCTTTCATTGCACAGAAGCGCCTGTCAGGAGCGTTTTCTTCATTGGCTCAGACCCAGTACAAAGTTCACATGAATTTTGTACTGGATCTTCTTCAGTTTTCATTTCATAACGTTTCATTACACTGTTGTATGCAGTTTCTTTATTACGCCTAATCGAAAGCGGTCACTCAAGAAGGCGAAAAAAAAAGAGAAAAGATAAAATACGACCACTGGCTATATTTGTGAATAATCTGTCCCATATTATCCCCGGCTTTGTGAAAGGCTCTACTAGTCTTGAAATCGTTACTTCAAGATTTAGCGCAGGAAATGATGTATAAAATTACGAGATGCAGGTTATGAATGCACGACCGCACGACGCAGCATTGTGACTGCTGAAACTGTCACAGAAAGAAGAGTCTTATAACGCTTAACAACGCCTAAGCAATTCTACAACGGTCAATAAATGAAATAAAAGTGTTGCAGTCAATGATATCCTTGAAAATATGAAAAAAAATATTGTCACACAGTGTCATAGTAGCACAGTCACCCCATTATATGCGTCACGACATTGGTGTTATGTTTCCGCGTCATTGAGGGCATCATTTGCATCGGTGACGTATCGTGCGGATCTGGAACGTCGCGATCATGCATCACTCGAATATATGTAAAAATTATCCTTTCCTTGCTTGTGCGCCGCGTACTTTGAACTGCTGTGACAGCGCGAATTTCCATGTTACGGTCAACTTAAAAACATTACAGATCACAGAGTCTGAGGAGAAAACGTTGATTATATTCCACAGGCTTTGCGGGTTACGTAATACATTAGTGTGACACGTTAGCGTTGTACAGATTACAAAACGACTTGGAAGTTCCGTGACTTATAGGACCTAAGCATTTGTTATTCTTCAATCTTGTTCTTAACAGCGAGAAGCAAGACTAAGGTCTGCGAAGCATATCGGTTGCTTGCGTGCGTTCGTACTTTATGGTATAGTGGTACACGACATAGATCCAGGAGTTTCTCCATCTCCATTGACAGTGTAACAGGCGGCACGAGACCTATCCTGTTTACTCGAACGTAGCCCGAGTGTTTTGTTTGCACATTTTTTTTTGCTACCTGAAGTCGACCCTCGCGTTACAAACAAATGCCGAAATGAACCATTTTTTTTCCTTTCTGTACGCAATGCAAAGTCGCTCCTTCCGTTACAGTCGCAGTCGTCTTACAATCGAGTAAATACGGTATCCCTCCCCTTCCCGAAAAAAAAAGAAAAAAAGTGATGTTCGCCGCACGGGATACACATGCGACAAACGCTGCAAGCGTGTCCCTTTGGAATCCTGCATTTAGGAGAGAGCCAAGTACTAGCTAATTTAGACGATTCGTTATAAACGAGTGCGAGAACCATACGATAGGTTGCACGTTCGAACAATACTAAAGAGGTAGCACTCGGTGCATACACTGCGCAGTATAAAGATGAAGATTACATAAGACTGAAGTATACCCGCGAAACAGCAACTGTGCATGCATAAATGAATCAGAGAGTGACGCCACGAAAATGTTGTATGTACGAAAAAGAAGAAAAAAAAGATACCCCTGGCAACTGATTTAATTTGAGTTATCAGAGCATTATGGCAAGGACACGCGTAGTGATTCCCAATGAGCTGCGCAATTTTGTTTGTGGACATAGGTGTGCGCCGGTTTCCCCTCCAGGAGGCAAACCAGCATCAGAGCTTGCTTTGAAGCCCAGTTTATTTCTACGTATTTTTTTTATATTGTCACCCTTCCTTAAAGGGACAATAATTTTTTTTTTACGTCAGAGTGAAAGCTCAATGTATGACAACCTCTCAACAGCAGTGCCCGACTTATCGAAAAATTAAGGTAAATGCACAAGAATACAAGCACCGCAGAAGGACATTCTCAAAATGATATGGTGACGTTAGATGAACCACCTACATTTGATCACTAGTAATCGATTTGGCCGCACTAAATTAAAAAGCTTCCATGCATCAAGAAACGCAATAAAATGCTGCTTGTTACTGTTTGATTAACCAAAAAAAAAAAAGAACTGCCGGACGTTAATATAAAGAATGGCGCGAGTGGTTCGAAAATTCCGGTTTTGCGTGGTTACACTGGACAAGTCGTGCTATCTAGCGGGCACAGCTGCACCAAAACACGTCTGCCATCTCGGAGCCAATGCAGGTGATCAATGATTGTTCCTGTTGTGGCTGCCGGTGCTTTCGTTCTCTCTACTAGTGTCGGCGGCCGCGCAGTAAAGCCGGGCAACGTTGTGCACGGCAACAGTGACGTGCACAGAGGAAGTTTTTCCTTCCTCCGTGGTGACGTGAGTCAGTCCGCTTCTTGAGGCGGGTAACTTGAAGTGCGCTAACCCAATGTGGACATCTAAAGCATGATTTTGTTTGAAAACAAGCACTTACTTGGCACAAAAGTAACACTACGAGGTGTCTGGACCGCTATTTCAACAATCAAAGTCGACTTAATAGTTGCCTTGAGTGTCCTTTTTAACAATATGTAACTCCAGCCTTCACTCGGACATCATTGACCATATAGTTGCTTCCACGCCAAAAGCATATTTTTGTACGAATCAAATTAACGCACACACACGGTGATGCGTATCAGCAACTGATGGCCCATGTGGCTTCGCGTTATAGGACTGGTTCGGTTCTTTCTTTCAGCCCAGCACGCTTTGGCTTAGAGCGCCCTCAACTTCGACCTCAGAACATAATTGCAGATGCTAGAAGGGAGAGCATGACCGAGATCTTGCGCACTTTCGGTCACGTGACTTGAGCCGCTTCCGGTGTTCGCGCGGAGAAAGCCGCGATAGCGTGCGCGCTTTGCTTGTTCACAGCAGAAGACGCGCTGAAGTGTTTTCCTGTTCCGGCCTCTGATTGCTCGAGCGAGCGGCTCAACGTTCGGCTATAGGACGCGCTTTCGCTGGATGTGATCGAGAGCGGGTTTGAATTGTTCCACTCCGAGTCGGAGACGGCCCCGTGTTTAATTGACGCCTCACTCATCTTTTCCAAAGCACGGCTGCATTTCCGATGGAGGCGGAGATGTTGTAGGCCCGTGTGCTCAGATTTGGGTGCAGGGGAAAGAACCCCAGGTGGTCGAAATTTCCGGAGCCCTCCACTACGGCGTCTCTCATAATCATATGGTGGTATTGGGACGTTAAACCCCACATGTCTATCAATCAAAATCTTTTCCAAAGCCCTTACAGGACGACAGTTGCGAGTAATATCGAAACAGTTGCTGAGTATGGTACGTCTATTAATATCTGGAGTTTTACGTGTCATAATCATGTTATTGTCATGAGAAACGCCGCAGTAGAAATTCTGACTATCTGGTACCGTTTAACGTGCAGCGATATCGCGCAGCGCATGGGCATCTACCATTTCGCCTCCATCGGAATTCGAGCGCAACGACCGGGATCGAGATCGCGGCCTTTTGGTCAGCGGCTGGGCGTACTATAGCCACTTAGGCGGACGGGTTTCTAGAGTGAGAACGCCGAGACACGATTATAAGGCGCGCCACAAGGGAGGGCTCCAAAGATTTCAAACGTGCACGTAGGGTGCCCCTAACGTGTTCCTAAATCTAGCGGAACATTCGACTGGTCTCCCTCGGGCGCTCCGGAGGCTCTGAATAATGTACGGAAAATAGCAACTAAGCACGTCCGCTAAAGTAATCAGGCAAACAGATAGTCGGGAGTGAAGGACGTGACTTGCACACATCCTTGTTCTCTTTGCAGAGCTTTTGAGCTGCCGAATTCACCAATTGAAAACACGGTCAGAGAGCTCGAAAACGACCAGCAGAATGTGCCGTAAGTATACAGGGGTTTATCGCAATCGTCCCTTCCGTCAAAAATGCGAGTGTCGTGGCCGGTATCCACCAACATGGTCTAGAGCCACCGTGGTCTAGCGGGTCAGGTGCCAAACTCCTGACCTGAGTGTCACAGGATCGAAGCCTGGCCGCGGTTGCCTCATTTTCGATGAAGGAGAACATGCTTCAAGCCCGTGTATACTCACGTTTAGGAGCATGATATGATATGTGGGGTTTTACAACCAAAAATCACCATTTGATTATGAGAGAAACCGTAGTGAAGGGCTCCAGAAATTTTGATCACATAGGGTTTCTTAACGTGCACCCAAATCTGAGCACACGGGCCTACACCATTTCCGCCTCCATCGGAAATGCAGCCGCCGCAGCCGGAATTCGATCCCACGACCTGCGGGTAAGCAACCTTATCCACCACACCACCGCGGCAGGGCTACGTTTAGGAGCACATTAATGAACACTAGATGGTAAAAATTTTCCGACCGCTCAGCTGTGGCGCCCCTCAGATCATAAGTTTGGGACGTTACAAACCGCAAGAGCTAACTAAATTAACCGCGGCCGGGATCTGACCTGCAACATTCCTGTCGGTATACGGATACCATAACCCTGTACCACTGCACTGCGGCTCTCTCTGATGGGCATATGCATGCGACTAGCACGTGAAGACAAACAAGGATCATATTTTGAGGTCGTCGTAACATCATTTCACCAAAAAAATTCAGTCATCTTCAAAATCCCAATTACCCAAGAGATGAGACGATAAAATTCCCCCTACTCCGGCAGTGAGCACTGAATATAGATTTTCGGGGTGTTATAAAACGCGCTGACATCATGTACCGCGCATTTAGACCAAACGCGGTCACTAAATGCCGTGATATTCGAACTTTTTCAGAACCTAGAGGTGTCTAGACGTTTGACGCCGACTATACTGTGCGCCGTGCAGCCCAATATTACGGAGTTTTAGAATACCGTTTGCAAGCGCTGCGGGCGTTGCGGGCGCCATATGAGTTTTAGAATAGCGTTTGCCCTTCTGCGATCCGCATCGCACGATCGCAGCGACACCGTAGGCTTGAAACCAGCGCTTGCGGGCCCTATGCGGGCCACATGTGGGCTGCCATCACTACCCGTAGCCTCGAAACCAGCGCTTGCGGGACGCCATCACCTGACGCAATTTCGTATTTTTCGCGTGCAGTCTGCGAACGCGAACGCCGACTCGCGTTACGACGCATGCGCAGTGGCAGCGACCACACCGCAAGGGCTCGCGGTGCGCTATTCTAAATCTCCCTATTATGCGCTGCAAGCAATCGTCATCGGCTATACCAAGTGATCCAAGTTTTTATACGAACGTGCGTATAAAAGATGTGCGTAATGCACTAATTATGCCAAACAATTATTAAGTAATGCGCAAGGAAGAAGGCAACACATTAAGTGACCACACGTTGATGCCGCGAGTGATGCAATGGCCTCTATTCCTTAGCGCCATTTCCGTGGGACAATAATAAATTATTCGGCGGGTAGCACCGATTAGAGGAAAGGACTCATGATATATGCGAGAAACTTTAGAAGTCAGTCGTTTCAATGTTGCCCCTAATTTAAGAAGGCGTTACGTATCCCCAAAACACGGGGTTCATTAAAACTTCCGATCCATTGCATCAATTCTGAAACCTTGGCACACATAGTGCACTAAACGAAGGAAGCGTTGAAGGAGGATGTGGAATGGCGTCTGTTGCGCTTTTCAGCGGTATCACGATAGAAGCAAGGAGCGGCCAAAAAGAAAAAAAAAGGAGTTGATGGAACGAGCTTCCGGTAGGGGACACAATAATTGATTGCCCACTTCCTGGCTTGCAGCGATAAGAAAGTGCACTCGAAAGGCAGTACGGTGAGGCTGTTCAATTTCGTATCCCGGCAGCGTTATAGATACTCCTTTCGTTCGGCTTGTACGCATGAAGAAAAAAAGAAGTCAATTGTGGATGGGCAGCAGATGATAGTTCTATAACTACAGCACATAAGGTTCAATGAGATGGGAAGTTCTAATTGCATTTTTTTACTGCATATTTCAGTTTATCATGCACTGTATTTTCCGAGATGTAGCTTCAACATGCAAGAACAGGTACTTGTGGGCCGACAAAAGAAAATTAAAATGGTGTGGGCCTTTTGTTATCGGTAAAATGGGGTGCAAGCAGACCTCGCCGTGCATGTGCGTGTCTGATCTTTCTTTCATTCTTCCTTTCATCGTTTCTTTCTTCCTTTCTTTCTTTCTTTGTGTACAATTCTCACAAATATCCTTTTGCTTCTATCACGTGGTGAATCGACCTTCGAGCACGTGCTAGCGGCGCGCGACACTTCTATTCCTGCGGGGAACAACGCATTCGAGACGTCCTGTATAACACTTTCTTGTCTATACTCCCATTTGCAAAGTAGTGTGCCACCAATGAATGTAAAGATAATTAGATAATCGTGCATACAACGACAGGACCTCTGTTTTTTTAACACGGAAGTGTTTTATGCCGGGATCCACCACGGCTACGCTGACGTATTTCCTTCACGAATATAACGTTGCAGTATATATGCGAACAGATTGCAGAGAAAAAAATTGGCGCCGAATCTGCATGCTAATCTGCAAATGTCGTCGAAAGACGATAGTCTTGCGTCTGGGAAGACTGAAGAAAACATTTATTTCATGTTCTGGGCAATAAAATTGGTGTATGGTATTCTGGAGGCGCTGCGTTAGAGGGCCTCGAGTTTGCAGCGGAGGCGAACGAGCGCACCAAGTCAAGTCACACGCGAGACATGAGTGCTATCTGGCAGTTAACTTAGAAAACGAAACGCGAGGCTCTGAGACGGATGTGCGCGCCCGTCTCAGAGGTGATAAGGTGTAGAACGCATGGGTAGGTGCCACCACCGTTACGTTTTAGCAAAGCGTTGGAAACGCTTCCCTTTTCGTGCAAGCGTTGCGTAGTGAGCGCAGCGTGATAAACGCTACGGTCCTTAGGATTGCTTATGTATGCCGTTTATAGTAAAAGACGCATGTTCAAATACATACGTATTATTATGGTGCCTCAGATATTAGCAGTAATTGCTTTTTAATTGACAATCACACAAGTATGAACGCTGAATCTTGATCAACATTGGTGGGTGCTGCGGATGGGGTCGGCAGTTCGGCGTACCGTCTAATGCCGTATAAAATACCCGTATCGCGATAAGGGTGGACAAACAGACAATTGTACAGACAGACAAAGAAATTTTGCGCTGAAGGTCCCCAAGAAAGACTATCGTCTTTAAAAAAATGAGGAGCTCCTTTCCGGGGCAGCGAACAAGCGACCTCACGCTCCGCAGCACGTGGCGTATACCCACTAAGCCACAAAACGTACGTTCTCAACTTTGTGAACGCAAGCCATTTAATACACCATACATTCTTTGGTGGTCCTCCGAGCTCTGCAATTTCAGGGCGTTTTCGTCATCAGTAGCGAGATGGCGTGATGTGCTCGCGTTGGACACGCTCTCAAGGTCATCGCCTCTGGATTTTCGTGAGTGCCGCCTCAACGGAGCCTGGTCTCTTTTGCAAGCGCGCTTATCAGACTCGTAATTTGGGAGAGCACAAAGATCACTCCGCTTGCTGCTGCGGCCGCGTTTACAAAAGAAGCACGCTGCTCCTACCCGAAGAAATAAAAATTGTGGCAGGTGTTCGCGCTTGTTCTATGTATATATTTGTGCGTTTGTTACGTGCGTCTTTATTTCTGTTTGAACAGCGCGCTTTATCTGTCGATGTGTGTCAGTTGGTTAGACCGCACTCGTCCTGTGTATGATCATTTCGTGCGTGCTTTCTATTTGAGGTGCACGCTGCAAGTTTCGAGCTACTTGCCCTTCTTCGCGTGACTTCACAAGTTAATGCTGCAGCATCGATTAATTCACCTTTGGGGCGAAACGATACAAGTACCTCTGTGAAGACAAGTTTCACTTTTGTGCATACCGATTTTTAGTTGGAAGCATATGCCACGTTTCTTTTTTGCTGCTTGCTGAACATACAAATGCTCTAACGATACGGTAACTATTGCATGTTTTAACATGTACTCTGATGCGCTCAGCAGTGTTCCTTCGTTACTTTTTCGCAACGTAAAGACTTAGAGTAGTCAACTGAGTGAGTGAGTGAGTAAATAACATTTCACCCATACTCGGCTGCTGTAGCTAGTAAGCCACACCAACAACCTCGAAGCAAGTATCAAAACCATACAGCCCAGCTATGCATTCCATAAAAACAGAAGAAGAAGAAGAAGAAGAAGAAGAAGAAGCAAGAAGAAGACGAAGAAGAAGAAGAAGAAGAAGAAGAAGAAGAGAAGAAGAAGAAGAGAGAAGAAGAAGAAGAGAAGAACCGAAGAAGAAGAAGAAGGAGAGAGACGAAGGATGCCAGGAGAAGGAAGGAGGAGAAGGAACGAAGAAGAAGGGAGAAGCCGAGAAGAGGAGACGACAGGAGAAGAAGAAGGAGAAGGAGAAGAAGGCAGAAGAAGGAGAAGAAGCGAAGAAGAAGAAGAAGCAGAAGAAGAAGAAGAAGCAAGAAGCAGAAGCAGAAGAGCAGAAGACGCGAAGCAAGAAAGAAGCAGAAGATGCAAGAAGAAGCAGAAGAAGCAGGAAGAAGAAGAAGAAGAGCAGAAGAAGCGCAGAAGCAGAGCAGAAGAAGCAGAAGAGCAGAAGAAGCCAGAAGAAGAAGCAGAAGAAGAAGAAGAAGAAGCAGAAGAAGAAGAAGAAGCAGAAGCAGAAGCAGAAGAAAGCAGAAGAAGCAGAAGAAGAAGAAGAAGAAGACGCAGAAGAAGAAGAAGAAGCATAGAAGAAGCAGAAGCAGAAGAAGAAGAAGCAGAAGAAAGCAGAGAAGCAGAAGAAGAAGAAAGCAGAGAAGAAGAAGAAGAAGAAGAAGAAGCAGAGAAGAAGAAGAAGAAGAAGAAGAAGAAGAAGAAGAAGAAGAAGAAGAAGAAGAAGAAGAAGAAGAAGAAGAAGAAGAAGAGCTAGTGCAGTAGCATATCTCAGGGCTGACCCGGAACGGAAGCCCCACGCGGCAGAGCCGCAAGTGTCTGGCCACACGAAGAAGCCCAAAGACTGATCGCCGTCTCTCCCTGGAGGACGCCATCCTTCTAGCGAAATGTCCAGGGCCGTGCATAAATTAGTGCAGGAAGCAAACATATATAAACAGCAGGGAAAACTGACGAAAAGAAAAAGGAAGCCCGAGAGAAACCGTCGCCTTCTCGTTCAGTGTCGTGAGAACACCGAAGCCAACTCCGAAAACAAAGCAAAACGGGCGGCATCTACTTCTTAAACCATTCTGCTTTATTTATTTTGTTTGTTTTTCGCCCACGCCTGCTTCGCTGAGGCCACGACGATTACCTTTTATCTGTCGTGCGCGGTACGCCGAGTTGACGGCCGTGCTCGACGAAAAGACGGCTGAGAAAATGAGAAAGAAACCACACAAGGCAGATGAAAGTATAGAAGGAGTGTTGGCACTGGCGCGTAATGTAAAGCGTTGGCAAGGGTAGTGGAGTGGGTGAGAGCGAACAGTGAAGTACAAAGAGAGAAACGGAGGATAAAGAAATCCAGAAAACACTGTGAGTTTGAGAAAACGCAGAACATCATTTCTTTGTTCTCTGTTAATTTTTTTCTTTGAATGACAAAATAGAGAAGAAACATAGTCCCGTCTCCGTCGCGAAAATTTACGGGCGGCCGCGTTTTACGGCGATGACAAGCCATCAATTATGGCTGCCAACGCTTGGGACGCCATTAAACAAGCTGTCCCAGCCGGTCTGCGTTTATACGAACGTTTAGTTTTATTTCGCTAGAAGTTTAACCTTTCTCTGCAGCGTTGAACGTGGAAGTACCGTGCAGTTGGGGCATAGTACCTACCAAAACAGCCTCTGCGGGGTATTTGAAATTTGTGTGCGTAGTCCCTGCGCATTTTCAGACGATGGTAACGCCCCAACCTAAATTTGTGCTTTCTTTCTTTTACATCGGTTGATTCTTCAGTGTTACCTGTGGGAACGAACTGGCTCAATTCAAATTTAGGCAATAGTGAGTAGTACTGACTAGTATTGCATTGACGTCACGGATCGCAACGTTTTGACAAGCACAGCAACGCTTTGGTACTGATACTTTGTTTGGTAGTACAAGCTTTCTGATCTACATACAGAACAGCCACAAAAAAGCTGAATAAAGTGGTTCTTAATTCACAGTTACTAGGAGCAGCTGTCCACTCTCAATTGATCCCGCAGAGTTCATTCACTTCAGTCACCATAAACACTGCATCCCTATAACCTGGTAACACCTTGTGAGTATGAATAAATCTTGACATTTTGTGGGTATTACAATTTCTTAGGCGCAAATGTGCAGGATAGCACGTTAACTTGAGCGCAAGTTAATTCACACGCAGCCTGCAATGGAACGAAAAGCGACCTTCTAAGCAAGGATGACAGAAAGCAGAGCCCCACAATCGCCGATGGACAACTGCATGCAAAGGCGCACAATGGCGGAACAGGCACGGAAGCTTACCCGCTAATGCTCATGCAAGAGGCATACTTCCAAGTTCGCCACGCATGCGTGCCAACATGAGAAATAACGGTTGAGCCACTTGACTACCTTTTTTTATGCAAGTGCATTGACGCTTGGTTGACGCGTGCGCCGCCATAATTATCGGTACGGCATGCCTCAGTCATTAGGCACGTTTCTTCGTCACTGCGCCTGTACAAATCTATGCATTGGTGGAACTTCGGCTCTTCCTTGTATATATACTGTCGACAATGTTGAGACAGATTAGAACGTGTACCTCCGGTTAGCCATTTGGTATGTTCCAATAATCCCTGGCTAACACATGCAGTTGAATGACGTCAGCGTCAAATCAGGAAACAGGGAGAGAGCGGCGTAGATTAAAAAAAAACGAACATGATGGGCATGTTAGCAATATGAGAACATGGAAATAGTGAAAGAAATGGCGGGTATAGTAAAGAGAAATTAAATGCGAATTTTACGGTTTCCAAATGAAATGAAGTCCACCGCAATGACGTAGTGGTTACTTTGCTCGGCTGCTGAGCCGAAGGTTGTGGGTTCGATGCCGGCCGCGATGGTCACGTTTCCATGGAGGAGAAAAAGTAGAGACCCGTGCGTTGTGAGCACGCGTTAGTCAAGACCAGAAGATCATTATTTCCGGAGCCATCCACTACGGTGTCTCTCGTAAAGATAGCGTGGTTTTAGTGTGTAATGCCCCAGTTATTATTATTATTATTATTATTATTATTATTATTATTATTATTATTAAATGAAGTACCGCAAAGCCGCACCAACCGGAGGTCGTTGGATGAGGTGTTCGCCCTACAGGAGACTCAGAGAAGCTGAGGATGCTGAGAGTGACAAAGCTTCACTGAAAGTGACAGCTAAGGCTAAAATGTATTTTTATTCTCACCCATATACACGTTATAAATGAACAACATGGAAACGGCCGCTTCAATTTGTTGAAACCACGGCGAGCGCTCGGGTGGCCGAGTGTATAGTCAGAATGCATAACATTAACCTTCGCTTTAGCCGCACATCATGACGAACATAACACATAACTAGCCGAGTTCCCGTAGCTCACCGGTTGTTCAAAAAATCACCGGCGGTGTCGGTGGCCTACACTCCTAGATAAGGCGTTTTAAATAACTTTCGAATAGCAAGTACAACGCGCACATCCATGGAAGAACTGACAACTGGGATAGTTGGTAGGAGGAGGATTGGAGGAGGAAGGACAGGATGCGTAGTTGCTAAACGGCGCCACTGAGGCAGGCTATAACTCAAGGGACTACGCGAAACACAAGCGCCGAAGTACAATCACGTTTGTCGCGTGATCTCTCGTGATATCGCGTTGCTTCGTCTCACCATATGAGTAATCATGAACACTCCTAATTATAAACACTCCTAATTATGAACACTCCTAATCCTGTAGCAACTCACAGTTGCGAAAAATCACGTGTATTCACAACGTGAATGGTCGTGACGTGCTCAAGTGAACGGAACATCGCACTCGTCCATCCGTGAACGTCGCGTGAATCACCGCTGACGTCACTGTCCTTTGAAAGAGCACGCCTGCGTAAGTGTAGAGGAACGGCTTTGTATTTCCACCACGCTCTCCCCGAAAGTGGGGATTGGATGCGTACTCGCAATCGTGCACCGGGTGCGAAACTTCCGTGCACCGAAAACTCCAGAGCCCCCACCAGCGGCGTGGGAACGTCGCAATCCGCGAGCCACCCCACCGCGGTTACTTCGTCAGTGCACGCAACTAAGCCCTCTTCGAGAGCGGGGCGATTTCACCCCCCCCCCCCCTTTCTTTCAGTTCATCCTGTTTCGCGTCACGTGCACGCCAAGGTGCAGTGACACGTTGCCTTCGTTAATATTTTTTTGTATTCTTTCGTGTGACGGGCGGAGCTGGCTTGTCGAGATAGAATTAAGGGTGGGAATTTTCGTACCGACTTGCAGGAGCTCATTAAAAATTCAGATTCATCTCCAATCAACGCCCGTGGTAACTTTGGTACTTTCTTTTTCGGTTTTATCTTATCGCTGACGTTGACGTTAAAAGGCACGGTAAAAGCTAGCCCGAGCCAAGTATGTTCTGGCGGCCTGGGACGGCGGCGTCCGCTGAATACCGAACGCGCCCAACGCAATTAGCGCACCTTCGTGAATAATTTGTTAGGGATTAACCGAAAGAAGGGGTAAAAAAAGAAGGAATGTTGGGGAGATGCATGCCACTCCACGAGAGGCGTTTTCATTTTTAGTTTTTTTTTCATAGTTGTGTCGCCGCCGTCTGCAGTTCACGGTCTTTGCCTGTCAACAGAAGATGGGCCATCTGTGCTTGCTCTTGCGGCTAACGATACGATGACACTTGCCCTGCGGTGGGGCAGCAACCCTGCAATTGAGTCGCGTTCTCATGTGACTGGAAAGATGGCAAAACAAGAAAATAACAAAACGGTATGTGGGGTTTAACGTGAAAAATAAAAAAGAAGAAGAAGGGGTCCTACGTTGCCTTTCATTCAGCTGAAATAAAGATGTCGCCATGGAAGTCTTTTCGCATTATCAAGAAAAAGAAAAAAAAATCACCCGCTGAAAACTTAGGACCTTACTGTACAATTGAATGCAGTATTTTCAGTTATGAATTGCAAAACAATTATTAACTATTTATTTATTTATATATTAAATATACATTCTATCAACTTTCTTTTATTATTGCAAATAAACGATGCCTTGTAATACTGCTGTTGACGTTGCTGAATAATTCCTAATTAATTTATTATTGCAGCCATTCATTGCGAGAGTCGTTGTAAAGAGTAAAACCTTAATGTGCGTGCTATTCGATAAATGATAATGATGGTTCACTTGTGTAACGCAGGATATGTTTGAATAATTTTATACGATTTATTTCATCGATGCGCCCCACCGTGGTGGTCTAGTGGCTAAGAGTCTCGGATGCTGACCGTAGGTCGCAGGATCATATCCGTGCTGCGGCGGCTGCATTTCGATATATAGGCGAAATGCTGCAGCTCCATGTGCTGAGATTTGGGTGCAGGTTAAAGTACCCTAGGTGAGCACAATTTTAGGAGCTCTTCACTACGGCGTTTTCTCATAATCATATGGTGGTTTTGGGACGTTAACCTCGCATGTTTATCAATCACTTTTACACAATGCTTTTATTTTTGTTTTTACGCGTCAGCTACCTGTTTTTTTTTTATTTTCCTACCATCTTTGCTCAGCATCTCTTAGATGAAACGACTGGCAATGATACACTGAAAAAAAAAAACGGCGAAGGTGATCAATTTCACGTTCGAGTCTTTTATCATCTTAAATAGACGACATTTATTCTAATGAGTAATAATTCTTTTTAAACCTGCCTGGTTCTTGGCCAATCCCCAAGCGTGTGGTGTGTGACACTGTTCCAAGGTACTACTATACTTTAGTCTCAGGGGATTGCATAAGGTACTTAGAGACTTTTATCATTTATTTCTCTGTTGTGCAACTAACAAAAAGCCCACCTTTCCATATATAAGTGATGATCGCCTTCAGTAGTTTCTCCTGAAATTCTACCCGGGTCACAGCGTTTTTACAGCTGCCCAAAACGGGTTGAAGCCCGAACGCAGAAAGCCGGTGCGGTGTTTCCCAATCATAAATCGAGGGAAAGCCATTGACACATCACCTCCCAATGATTAATGCGGACTCAAATCTTTGACTAACGAAATGCTAAACACGCTGTGGCTGTTTTCTTGAGAAACGCGTTCGTCATTCCCGCATTGGCAAATCACTCGGCAGGGGCAGGGAACCAAAGACATGCACTTCATTTTTTACAACCATTTTTTCCCTCGGGGCATAATTCATATTTAGGCACTGCAATGAAAAGCATATGCGATACAAAAGAACAAGAAATCCATCACCCAAGACACTCTCGTTATTATGTAACCTTTATTGTATAACTCGCGCGGAGGGCCGGAGGAAAGCGATTTTTCAGAAGATTGCGTCCACGTGAAAGAAAAATTGGCGGAGTAAGGAATTAGTTTTCCTCGGGAACACTTACGAAACAGCCGCCCGTCTAGACGAGAAGAAGTGTTGGTTATTTAGTTTCTGCGAGATAAAACAGCTGCGAGGGACACGTCCGTAAATTGAAGACAACGTGACAGTTTTTGACACGTTCAGAAGCAGCGCGACATGAGCATTGCGGGACGGGGCTTTGTATCGAGGACAATGGGAATGGGTCGGCGTTAACTCGAAGCTATGCCGCGAGATATAGATGTATGCCGAAATGACGTATAGAGAAGTTAGGAACATAAAAGCGGTCTTTAAAACCTTGCGTATGCGGGACTTCACGCATTTAATAACTTAAAGCGCCGTCATTACGCACTTTTGGAACAGTATTACCAGTACCAAGTATGATCCTGCACGTTGCTTGCCTGCAAGTATCCATTTATAATTCCCAGGGTCACAAAAAGTATCAAAAAAGTATTACGAGACTGCGGCGTTCCTCTGCATTTAAGCAAGCTGCCTCCAAGAGTTCTACGAAACTGGACTAAATAGAAGTAAAAAAAAAAACTTTCAGGCACATGATTTATTTATCGTTTTAAACAAATTGGTCGTTCCCTTTCCTGTGCCGTTTTTTTTTCATTTTGTTATATATGAAAATGTATCACTTCAAAGATTGCCGTTTCCGCTGCTGCATAGCACTGCCACTCAATCCCTATATGTGACTTTTGGTAGGCCTGATATTTGTACTACTGTCTTATGCAATGAGCAATAAATATTATAAAAGATTATCTAAGATTATCACCAGAAAGTGGATCGGTGAGCAGCCGTCGACGTACCAAAATAGGCGCGGCATATTGCGCGTGCAAGAGAATGGTTAGGGGGGATCGGTCCCCGCAGGCTCACAGGTTCTTTTTCTTCATCGCTCTCAATTTTCTTTGACTCTAAGTTGCAAATAAACATTATTATAAGGAAATTCAATGTAACAAACACTTACTTTGAAGACTTACTCTTTTTTTGCAAATTTATCAGTTTGCTGTGCGTAAAACACGTATTTCGAACTTCAATATAACGAATCGTGTTCATCCGCGATTTCGACGACACCAAGTTTCAATGCTGCAAGTCACAAGGCGAAAAATCAAAACTTCGGCTGGGGCCAGTGGTTGATTGGCAAAATGACTATTTAAACGCTTGCCCTATATTACCCACAGAACGTTAGGCACGCATTTCTTTTTCGGTTTCACGCAAAACTACTTTTTTAGCCGTTGCAGCATCAAGGCGCAATCGCGTAATCTGTGGTTCAAAAATTTTTTTTCCCGTGCTATTGAATTTTTTCAACTGTGGCGCTATTAAATAACAAAAGCGGGCCTCTTCAAATTGGAAGCTGACCATATATAGCGAGCGGACCATCGCGTGGCGTTGGGAACGGGTGATTGCAAAAAAAAAAAAACATATTTCCATCACCACGTGATGGACGCCACCACGTGACGTCATCACAAGTCTCATATTGCAAAAACTTGTGACGTCACCCATGATGCCACAAGTTTTGACACGGTGTCATGTTCGTAACTCCACCGATGCCGCCTGCAGCGCCCTCTTCCATTAGACGGTGGACATAACATCGGAGCGCGCGACCTCGAGAGAAGAAATGAAGTTGGTGCTTGGCATAGAGTTTCCTTAGGCACTCTGGCGCTGCGATCGTTCAGCGACCATGGGAATGATGGGTAATTCACACATTTGCCTAGTCTTCATACTTGCGGGCGGCGAATCGTACTTGCGGCTTCGTTTACTGCTCTGTTTCGGTTTCGTTTGAAAGAAAAGAACGAACCCCTTTGAAATTCGTGACCCGATTTGGAAAGGTAAGTCGAAAAAAAAAGTAGGGTGGTGAAGCGCGATCACTGACCATTTGCTGATTTTTGTTTCGTGAGAAAACAGCTTCAAGCCACACGAACACACACGGAGCCAAAAGCAGGCCAGAAGTACGAAGTTTAGACAAATGTATGTACAACCCATCATTCCCATGCTCACTGAAGCGCCGTGCGTTGCAGCTCCCATAGACACTAGCGCCAGAGTCCCCTCTAGTGTATATTAGAAAACTCTATGGTGCTTGGCAGTGGAACGTGAAGCCATGGGTCGTGTTCCGTGCCCCCCTTGTATACAATGATCAAGCAGAATAAGAATATGGGTTTCACCTATGAGTCGTCTTAGGCTAGTGTAGAAGAGAACCTGTTAGTTTTAAATCACTCTGCGGGCACTTCCCGTGCACTTATAAAAAAAAAGCATTTGGAGATTGTATAGTTCGGCTAAAATGTTGAATTTCAATTTAACGATGCTTCGATATATAAAAGCGCATAACCCATTTTGCCGGCCATGTTATGTAGAAGCTTGAATTTCCTGGAGCTTAGTGACGATTAAGCGATAGTGCAAATCACGCGTCATATGTATGTTTTTGTTTCCTGTTTTATACTGTTGTCTCTTACAAAAAGCTACCCCTAGATTTGTTACCATACTTATGGTCAGAGTTTGCAGCGTGTCGTAATCACGCTGGCATACAGATACGTGAATGCAGCATGATGCTCTCACTCTTAAAAGGCATCTCTCCTGAAGTCTTGACGCCGTGCCAAGCAATATAATGCGCTAGAGATATGTCCACAAAATTAACACAAGACACAGCATCGAATAATAATGAAAGTGAATTATATTACTAATGGTTTACAAATAGACCAAATGTGACACGCGAGTGGCTCAATTTTTACAAAGAATTAAAGTTCACTAAATGTGAATTAAATGGGAGGAGAGCGAAAGGCGCCGACAAACTACTTGGACGAAGACAGAAGGGTAGATGACAAATCCCTGGACTAGCAACTGAACCGAACTGATGGTCATGCTCGTAATCGTATGTCTAGTAATTATAGGACATGATGTTATGTAGAGTTGTCATTAGCGTGAACTGTCTATGGTATATATTCTTTTCTAAATACTGACTAGCGCTGCACCAGCGGTATGTACAACCAATGAGCTCGGGCAAGGACAATTCCATTGTGAACTAACATCTTGTCGACCAAACCTTAGCACACATGACCATAGTTCAGTGTGCTTGGGTATGGTCAGCACTAGCACTATTGTATTTCTATTTTATTTTTCAGTCGTTCACACACGTACCATCTCGACAGGGCGCTAGTAGTGACTGGTGAATGATTGAAAACAAGTAATTGAGATGCATCTCGTACTATTCCACTGTGCTATTCCACTTGCGTTACAGAACATAAGGCCCAAGCTGCTCATGAGCAGCTTGGGCCTTACGTTAAGTAACGCGAGTGGAATAACGCACACCTGGACAGTGACAAGTATAGTAAAACGAGGTAATATGCATACCACAGTATTCGTAATTCGACTAGGTGAGTGACATTGCACTCATATAATGAAAAGTAATGTCTCGGATGGTCAGAGTTACTTTCTTGAGCGTCTAGTCAGAGCATGGACCCTCTGCCCTTCCCAGCTTCAGCTGAATGAACTGTCAATTTTTGCTGCTAACATTGGCTGGCATTAGTGCATTGTTAGGCACAGTATGGTAACGCTTGCCACCATTTCTCTAGTCATGGTCAAGATCTCGGCTAACGTAGCTTAATGCCGGCTAATCTAAGCTGTCTGCTGTCTCAGCCGTATCGTGTATACGGCCTTTTGACTCGGTAAAGTAACACTGCCGCGCATTAGCAGATAACACGAGTTCTTTCTGCATGAAATGTTTTGTTTCGTTTGTTCTCTTAGTGGCGTTCGTCGTTACAGGAGTTTGACAGGCGGGACAGGGATGATCGACCACGAGTGCCAAGACGTGCATCGCATGCACTTCCTCTTCTTCAAGATGAGCTCGTGAACTGTTCGAGTCAATATGCTATGGTGCCACGTGTTTTCTTGTTTTTGTTTACGAAGACGAGGGCTCTACGTTCCGTCCATTATTGTGATGCGATGTCGACAGCGAACGCCCCACGGAGAGGACGAGTAAAAAAAAAAAGGCTGGCTTCTATCACATGTTTGACAACGTCGATTATAAGAAGAAGGGGGGTCGTCTCTCGTGCCAGTGTTGTGTATCTGCACGCCCTGAAGGCGTTAGACCGAGGAAGACGTCGGACGGAGGCATCTTCCTCGTCCGCGCATGTCACCCACTGACCTCACCCGCCCTCTGGACAGGTGTATAAACATGCTCCGAGATACCATGGTGTTCGGCCTGGATCCCGACTCACCGCTGTACGCTGAGAAGTCTCAGCGAAAAAAACCAGCAGCTTAGCGAAGACTCCCTCTTTTATTTCACTCTTTCGCGTCCACTTTCTCTTTACCAAGCACCGGGTAATTATCCGGAGATTTCCTCCGGTTAACCTCCCTCGCATCTAAAGTAACACCGCTGTCGATTCCCTGACTGTCCGCATTGCAATTTTCAGCTGACTGATTGCTCGCAAAATAACTGGCAATTCAGCGATTTTTCGGCTACTCTTCTCGATTTATTGCTACATTAGTGACTCGGTGTTCACTAATACGCTCTCTGCATATTCCGCGTAACAGACCACAATACATTCTCCACCTAAAGGGGCCCTCAACACTTTTCACGACTTCATAGATTTACACGTGTTTCTAGCTGGTTGCGTACACTGACGGCTTAAGAGATAAGTGCCGCAAAAACAGCAGCGATAGGGTCACGCAGTGCAAGGTTATTCAGCGGAGAGATATCAAACTACAATGAGACGGATGCTTACCCTCAACTCAATTTTCGCGGGCTCACCTTACCGTGTTTCCCTCGCCCTTTGACGTCGGAAGGCTGTTCAATGAAATGAACTGAAAGCCCTACCGTACAGGAGGGTCGCATGACATACTGCCTGTTACGTACAGCGTATTAAGGACGCCGTCGCGATGTGGTACTTGAAGAGGGAACGACACGTGCGAAAAGAGCGAGCTCGGGAACGCTTCTATAATGTTTTGTAGCTTTACTGATCTTTCTTTTTGCAATAACGTAGATATATCAAAGTTCTTACATTTTTTTTAGTTTCTTCGAATAACGGCACCCTGAGCGTCACCAGCACGTTTCCTCCAGCACATAGCGTTCGGCACATTCTTTGACCAGCTTTGCAGTTTTCAAGCTGGAAAAGTCGGATAGTTTTATTCCCTTCAGCCTTGAGGAAAAAAAAAAACTTATAATCAAAAAATAAATCCAATAGTAATCTCTGTTTTGATGAAATGTCACGATCCCATTTAACGTTAGATTTATCCAATCATATGGCGGCAACCTTCCGGCGTCATTTCCGCTCACAGTAGGTTTGGCGAGTGCCACTACGAGTTATGCAGCCGGCAGCAATGTTTTCGAGCGTTAGAGGGCCCTTTAAGATAAACAAACGAATCGTGTAGAACAAGACTGCTGTAGCATATTCAAAGATAACATAGCATATATAGTACAGCAAAGGCTTTCCCATTCCGTATAGTGGGGTAGGAAG